>JARHVA010008324.1:0-127500 GCA_037957365.1 Torreya grandis
AAGAGAGAATGAACATTTTCTTATTAGCCATTCTAATTGAGAAGCAAAGCTTAGTGTTTCATACTTTATTTGGAGATATGAATCTTATCTTATGGAGAAGTCTTTTAGATGAATTGATATGTTGTGTATCCTAGAGATGATTTGTCTTTTTCATCCTTACATACCACAACAACCTCTTGAAAAGCACCTTGGCCAAGGGAGAGATTGAGGCTCGATAGGTTTATCTTCAAAGGTAAGTAGTCCTAAATTTATTTCTCCTCTATAAGAGTAGATAGATATGCATTTGTACTTCTCTTCCATGTATTAGGATTTTATATACATTGACATGAGTATATGTCTTTTATGCATGTTTATTTTTATTATTTTTAACCCCCATTTTGTGCTACAATATTTGGTGAGCAATTAGATTTACTTTACTTATTATTAGTCTATGTGATATATCAAAACTCAGGACCCCCTTAAGGTTATTACAAGATTGTGTTATATTAGAGTCTTTGGAACCCTCCTTAGCATGGTGTATTATGGTAAGAGATCCCATAATTAGGTCTAGTGGATCCCCATATTTGTCATGTTCCCACTTTAAAAAATGTGTCCCCAATCAAAAGTGTATGGTATGATTTATCTTCTCCAAGTTAGGATTGATTTATAGACATGATGCATTTATAATTTCATACATTTTGGTGAACCTAACAAGAATATAACCATTGCAGGTTTTTATTCACTTATTTTATCATTTTATTTTTCATATATTTTTGGTGTTGGGTTGATTGTATTGACATAGTAATAACTTATGTGTGCAGGTTTAACACACAGTCACATCAAAATGACTATATTCTATTTGTGTAGTTTTTTTAGACTTTTAGTTTAGACTACTGGGTTGACCCAATTGACATTGTACATTTTTAGGGATTAGATTCAGCATATTAGGTTGACCCAATTGACCCTGTATATTTTTAGGTTGTCAACAACATGTTTCTACAAAGCTTGGTCAACCCAATCGACACATTTAAAAAAAAAATTAAGTACAAAATGAGGTTACTCAAAAACAATATCATCTTTCTTTTCATCCTCTAACCCACCAAGGCTCCTTCTTATCCTTCTTTATTATTTCTAACATTTGTTAAAGTTCTATTTTGTATAGTTTGTAGTCTTTAAAACTACCCCTATACAGTCAACTAGATCGACATTATGGATGTAGTTATATATTTTGTATGTAGTCTAAAAATCTAGGTGGACTCTGTCAATGTAGTTCACTTTCAAACTTTTTTCTTTTGTTGTACAAAGGTGACATTGTCAACCATGTTCTATGTTCTCTGTATACACTGTCAACTAAATTGACACTATATTGTGTTTCAAATTTGGAATTAACCCTTATATGTTAGTAATAAGCTCACACTTTCATTTTTTTTCTTACATGCTCAGAATATATCACATAGTATAATTAGGTGGATTTCAATATATTATTTACTTGCACTATTTTCTCTTTTATGCATACACTACCAAATAAAAAAATATTAAAAATCATTTTAACAATTATCTACCCAAGGCCTACTGACTTGGATTTCATCACTTAGGGGGAAGCCAACTTTATTTTTTGGCCTAGTATAAACACATGGTTAATGGTATATATTGGTTAAGCATCCAACACCCTTATCATTATGATGTGTGAAGTGAGGGAGTAGGCCCTAATACCAAGCTTGTACCATTGCCAATATAGATCCTTTTCATCCAAAACATCCTCAAACTATCCTTAGATTTTTTTCTTGTTCCTTTCTTACAACCAACTTCCTATCACATCTAAAATTATACTCTAATAATCTAAAAACATTCAGGTTGACCACTTAGTTAGCTTTTAATTTCCAAGTTTATTACTTGCTCTTTGTTCAATTGTTGTATTACAAAAAATTGCATTAGCCAACATTGATGTAATGTTTTGTGTTGTGTGCCTCAATTGGATTGACCTCATTGATCCAATTGATTATGTGTTTCATTTAATTTCTTGATTTCATAAGTACTTAGAAAAAAATTCTTGTCTTAGTACATAGTTATTTCTATCAACACAATCTCTTATAGATTGTCTATTTTTCCATGTCTATTGTGCTAGATCGACCTAGTTGACCATGTACACTTTTTTAGCCTCTATCTATTGTGTTAGGTTGACCTAGTCGACTCTGTATATTTTTTAGGACCTATTTTCTACACTATATTGACCCATTTAACTTTGTATAGTTTTCTATCACTTCTAATTTCCTTATTTTTTCATTTCTCTTACCTTGTTTAGTCATTCTCGTTCATCAATTCAATAGACATGATGAGTTTTACCAACCTTCATAGGGTTTCTCTTAAGTAAAATAGGGATCTTTTTATATATGAGAGTAATGTTCATATAGCCACTCACACAATGAATAATGGGACCCCTCCTCATTACTCTTCACAACGTAATCCTTTCTTCACACTAGAATAACAACCTAAATTAGAGTATACCCCTAAAATGATCTTCTTTATCTCTAAATTTCCTCAACATAAAGGAAAGGATCCTTCTACCATTTACCATCTCACGATTATTGGTCAAGTTAAAGAGCCTCATTTACATTCTCCCACATTATCACAATGATTTTTGGGTACTACCTTCTTTTATTCTTAGCCTCTTCCCTAAATTATGACACCTTATCATACCATGACCTCTTCTTCTATGACTTATTCCTATATGCAACTAGAAATACATCGTGTCTATAAATCAATTTTGGCTCAGAGAAGATAGAAAATACCTACACTTCTAATTTAGGATACACTTATTAAGTAGGAGCATGATCAATATCGAGATCTTCTAGACCTAATTAGGGGATCACTTGTCACAACATATCGCACTAGGAAGGGTTCTAAAGCCTATAGTCTAACACAATCACACAATAACCCTAATGGAGTCCTAAGGTTTAAAACATTCTCTTATTATAATAACAAGAAATTTAATCTAATATAGTGCACACCAAATCTTGTGGTACAAAGTGGGGGTTAGAAATAATAAAACAAACATGTATAGGGAACTTCAATTAAAGTAAGTATGAGTAACACCCTAATACATAAAATATGAAAGATAGTATTATTTGAACCAACACTTATGCTACTTCTATCTACTAAAAGAGAGGAGAACAAAGTAATAATATACTTACTTGAATGTGAACCTATGAAGACTCAATCTCTCCCTTGGCCAAAGGGGATTCACAAGAGGTTGTTCTGGTTTGTAAGGATTATTAAAAAGGCTAAATTATCTAAGACTTATCTAGAAGACTACATTATCCAAATAAGAAACCTAAGCTAAGTTTCCTCAAGTATAATGGTAGAATAACATAATGTGAATAAACATGAGTGAATAATAAATCTTGATTGCACATATGAATAATGACTAAAATGATCTTGTATATATAGGTAGATCTTGCCCTAAATCCTTTTGAAAACATCAACTATGCAAGTTCAACCCAGTCGACCCAATGTGTTTTTAAGGACAATTCACTAAGCTTGAGCTAGGTTAGCTGAAAGGCTAACAAGATAAGAAAGTGAAAAATACCCTTAAACTATATTCGGTTGACCCAATCAACCTAGTTTAGCCTACTAGTCAAAATGGGTTTTAAGAAAAAAAATGAGGGATAGAAAGAGGAAAATATTAGAGGAGTACTCAAGGGAGGAGAATTAGATTAGGGAATGGTTTTAGGAGCTAGTTAGATTGGTAATAATGTGGGAATAAGGGACAATAGTCTTGCAAAGCACCAAAGGTCTACCCACCCCTTTCTTAGTGCACCCTTTAGGGCATACACTTAGAGAGATTAAGTCTCGATAGGTTCTTACAAGATGTAAGGCATAAGCATTTGATAAAAGGTTTAAAATATTATATACATATACATATTCCCCATTTGAATCTCATCACATGTCACTAAGGTGTAATAGGGGATGGTGCTTCAATAAAGAACATAAAGATTCACATAATGTTGATGCTAAAAAAAAATTAGTATTTTATATCATAAAATAATTGAAAGTAAATGACTGAAGGAAAAAAATCTAAAAAGTAAAAAAATAAATGTTATGCATACCTTGACTTACCTTTATCATGGGATGGTTGTCTATTGTGTTGTTAGTTTTGATTGTAGAGGGTGTAGATACTTCTTTCGACAAAACCAAGAATACAAAACTAAAGAGAAAAAATAGAAAAATGTAAGAAAATCTAAGATAGTTTGTGCTATGAGGATGGGATGTACTTGGGAAATTTGGCAAGCTAGGGTGACAAGTGCTATGTTAGACCAAATGACCAAGTCAAACAATAAGAGTAAATTAGGTAATCAAAAAAGCCAAGGCTAATAAAGATTTAAAAACTCAAACAAGTTATCCTTAAGTAAGAAATTCAAACTCACTAAGTCAAACCAAGGATACATGTCAAATAGGATGGTAAAACAAATAAATCAATGGTAAAAAAAAAAAAAGTGGTAAAACAACATTTATGAATGAGTAGTAACAATCCACATCTCAATCAACAATGGAAAAAGGAGCATAAAAGGGAAAACAACATTGATGAGTGATAAGAAACAAGCCAACCTCACTCAATAATGGAAAAATGGTATGAACTTAGGTATTCATAATATCAAGATAGTAAAATAATAACAAATGGTAAAAGGAAAGTAAATTAAGTGTAAAAATGTAACATCATGGTGTAAATAAAGTAATAATCCATAGTTTCTCAAACATGTTGTTTCACTCTAAGGATAGATAAAAGTGAAATAAATTAGTGCTAGCATGTTTTTAAGAGATGAAAAAAATAAAATTGAGAAGAGGGGAAATAGATTTGGAATCACGGTTTGTCTATCAAGGGGGGGAAATGAAATGGATGGAGGGGCTAATGAAGGAAAAACCAAGGTAGAGAAACTCTTTATTAAATTCAAGACACTCGAATTAGGTTTGTAAAAATAAAAGGACTTTTGACCTTAAGGACTATGAAGAACTTCTCTTAGCCACACAAGTCTTAGGTCAAAAAATAAAGTATATAGATCATCCTATGAAGGCTAAATGTATGAAAAGTAAAATGGACATACCTCCCCATGATGTGTTCCCCATTATTTAGGACCCCTTAAAGAGTCATCGATCTATTGCAAAAATTGGGTACTTACATGAGAAATTAGGTAGTACCATAGAGTTTTTTGATTTCCCCTACTGTAATCTACTGGCCTACCTCACCATAAAGGACCTCATCTCTATGTGAAGTAAGCTGTGGAGTTTGAGCTTTGATTAGAGATAGGAAATGTACTTTTAATCACGTATTTTGGTGTGAATTTGACTTTTTAGATTTGTATGTTTCCTTTTAGATATCATTTCCTTTTGTTTCAAATGATTTAGCTTTTAACCTTTTTTATGGCCTTTTCTAAATTCCTCCTCCATACAGATTTGGAAGACCAAACATGGGTGTTAAAGATGACTTTAATTTGAATAATTGTAAAAAAGTTTCTAAGAGAGAGAACTTCAAAGAGCATGGGGTTGAAGAGTCTCATAAATCTAGGTGAAATAAAAGTGTTATCTTGACTTCGACCTTGTTTTATCTAATATGGAGTGAAAGAAAGGGGAAATCAAGAGGAATGACACATGGAATAATTTGAATTACTTCAAATCATAAAAATGTGACAAAGGTAAAAAAGGGATACAATGATATTAAAGTGTGATTCCTTGTCATAAGAATGAGGGAAATGGAGGAAAACATGCTAACATAGATTGTTGTGTAGATTTCATCTAGAAAAAGAAGTAAAAACTAAAGTTGAGAACAAGGATCAAGAACATGAAAAGGTGATAATTTTATGGGGAAGGTCAGGTCTTATCCATGGTCTTACACTACAAATACATAAAATAAGGAAAATATAAAGTAAAAATAGATGGTAATTTTTTGAGGGATGTCGGGTCCCATCTATGGTCTTACAAAGCAACTCATTAAAGAAAAACCCAAGGGATGCCAGAACAACATTGGCAAGAAAAAAGTGTGTGAAAAATAAGTAAAAGATGGAGGTTTTATGAGGGATGTCAAGTCCTATCTGTGGTCTTACAAATCAAATAACAAAATAGAAACCTAAGGGGAGCAAAAAAAAATAAAAAATGCTAGAAGATAAAGAAGACTATCATACATCAAGAAAGCAAAAGGCCAAAAGGGAGGACTAAAGGTTTTTGAAAAAGAAGAAACTTTTGTAAAGGGAAAGACTTATGCTTTAAGTAACCTACAAAAATGTGTTAGATATATGTAGATAGAAAGCATGAAAAGAAGAAGATGTTTAGGCAAAGTACTTATTGAGGAATTTTTCATTAGTGGGCTCTTTGAAGACATGGCCTTCATTGGTTTGAAGGTGGTAGGTGCTTAGACCAAGAATATCTCTAACTAAATATGGGCCCCACCATTTTTTGGAATATTTACCTTCTTTATCATGTGTGTAGTCTAATTTAATGACAAGATCACCAACATTAAATGTGTGGACTTTAACACACTTGTTATGTTATCTGGTAATACGAGCCTTATATTGGTAGTTATGTTACAACGCAGAAATATGACATTCATCAATTAAATCAAGGGAATGAAGGTGATATTCATGTAATCATTCATTGGGAATAATACCATGAAGAGATATACAAAGAGAGGGAAGCTCAACCTCCAAAGGAAGAATTGACTTAGATCCATAGACTAATGAGAGTGGAGTTACCCCAGTGGCAATATGTATGCTAGTCTGATATGCCCAAAGTGTAGGTTAAATATGAATGAGGAAATATATACAAGTTTCATGAATTATCTTTTGAAGGATTTTATTGATAATTTTATTAGTGGCCTTAGCTTGACTATTTCATTGTAGTTGATAAGGCATGGAAAATTTGTGATTGATCTTGAATTTGTTGCAAAGCTGTTTAACATGTTTATTTTTGAAATTACCACAATTATCAAAAATGATGGTATGTGGAATGCCAAAGTGGAAAATGATTTGGTTAAAAATGAATTTGGAAATGGTAGGATAAAGGACATATATTCTACCCACTTGGTAAAATATTTAGTAACAATGATGATAAAGACATGCCCATCTTGGGAGTGATAAAGTTTATCAATGAAACTGAATCCCCATGCATAAAATGGCTAAGGAGATTTGATAGTTTGAATCTTGATGGGAGGTGAATGGATGAGATCACCATGAAGCTAACAAGGAGTACACTTTTTAGCATATTCAATTGTATCATTTTTGAGAGTAGGCAAAAAGTAACCCATACATAGGCATTTGCATGTTGTAGCATGTCCACTACAGTGACCACTACAAATTCCCCCATGTACTTGTTTAAAAATAAGAGTGACCTCATCTTCCATAACACAATAATGTTGTGTTGAAATACATACTTGAAAGCTTGTTTATGAATACATGTCTTTTCATGAGAGTCTAAATTAGGAGGATAAGTTTAGTGTTATAATAATTTAATGATGTACTGATATCATGGGCTTTATCTAATGGTAACAGACTCAATATGATAGATAAGAAAACATGGTGGTTGAGTGGAAGATGAATATTTTCTTATTTTTATAATAAAATAAGGATCAAAAATAACTTGGTGTGGATGAAATATAGAATATGAAGAGGCAAGAGAATCAACAATGGAATTTTCATCTCTATGAAGAGGCTCAAAAGTGAAAGAGATAAAATCATTAACAAGAGTGGTTACAATTTAATGATAGGTAATAAGGTTCTCACTTTTACATTGATAATCACCACTAACTTAATGATAAATAAGTTGAGAATCACCTAAATAATTAAGGCATTGAATGTCTAAATCAAGATCAGCTCTCATGCATAAGAGCTTCATAGTCAGCCATATTATTGGTGACATCAAAGGTGAAATAGAAAGCTAAAGATGATTTTACTGAGAAGACTTGTGAGAATTCAACCTACCCCAGTTCTTTGAAGGAATTTAACACCATAAAAGTGAAGGGTACAAGTATCCTCATGTAAGTCAACATTAATCTCAATAATCTCCTCGATAAATACCTTTGGTTTAGTAATACTAGAGGGAGTGAAATATTATTCAAGTTTATTAGCTTTAAGATCAGCACTAAAACTATGAAAATAATCTTTAAAAAATATATATTAATTAAGACCTTAAATATAAAGGATATTGTCATCTAGAAGATCACCTTGAAGGGAAGAAGTGGTTGGAATAGGAGCTATAGCAAGTTGGTCAGATATGACTTTCCCTTTAATAACTTTTTATGTGATAATGTAGAGACCAAATTACATAAGTAAGACTATCCATTTTCCAATTATATCTCAAAGAAGAGAGGCTTTGGAGAAGAGCTGGTGAAGGGGGTCAGAATGAATGATGACATAAGTAGTTTGGTAAAACATATAGTGATGAAGCTTTTTAGCTACAAAATAGATGGTGAGGCAATCATTCTCAATAATAGTATAACATGTTTCATAATTAATGAGGCCTCAGCTAATGTAGTAGATAGCATACTCTCATCCAATATCATCTTGTTGGGAAAACATTGCCCTAACTGTAATAGGTGTGGAAGAAGTATATAGAATCAAAGGTTTATCATTGGAAGGAGGATGAAGTGTAGGTGGATGAAGCAATGACTTATTCATGTTATCAAAGGCTTTTAGACATGGATCCATCCATTCTAAATCAATACTTTTCTTAAGAAGTGAATTGATGGAGTGAATTCGATATGCCATTTTGGGTATAAATCATCTAATTGCCTAAAGCTTACCTAAATAAGTATGAATTTTAGGAATAGAATGAGGAATGGCCATGTTGATGATAGAACTAATTTTGGTGAGGTCAATATTGATTCCAAGGAGAGAGATTAAGAATCCTAATAATTTTCTAGATGTGACTCCAAAGACACATTTGTAAGGATTAAGTCTAACTTTATATTTAAGAAGATTGTAAAAGATGATAACGAGATCAGAAAGATGATTCTTATGATGTTAGGATTTAGTAATGAGATCATCCACATATTTTTCAATAATTTTGTGAATGAGATAATGAAATATATGATTCATTTCTCATTGGTAAGTGGCTCTAGCATTTTCGAGGTCGAAGGGAATTTTTACATAGCAATAGGTGCCCCATTCCATGTTGAAAGTATTCTTATGTTGGTCCTTAGGAGTGATATGAATCTAATTATATCCTGAGAAGCCATCCATAAGAGATAACATTTTTTTACTTAGATATGGAATTGAGGATGACATCTATTGAAGGTAAAGGGAAGATGTCCTTGGGACAAGCAAGATTAAGATTGTGAAAATCAATACAAATGTGAATGACCATAGTGACTTTATTCTGAATGGGGATAGTATTGGAAACCCATTTAGAATAATCCATTGGTTTGATAAATTTAGCATCAACTAATTTGATGATTTCCTTATGACATAAAGTTGAAACTTTAGGCAAAAATTTTCTTTATTTTTAACACACAGGTTTGGCATCAAGATAAATAATGACATTATGCACCATAATGCAAGAGTCAATGTCGGGCATGTCCTCATAGGACTAGGTGACAGCTTCGTGATATTTTTCAAATAATAAAAGCTAAAGTTATCATGTTCAGTAGGTGAAAGCTCTTGAGAAACTATAATTGGTCAAGGACAAGATGGAGTACCATATTTGATGTGAGTGGTTTCTTAGATAAGCATGGAATTACCATCTTGAAAGTAGTAAGGTGTGTTAGGTAAGGCTAAAATTGTATTTTTTTTGGATCAATGCTCGTAATGAAGTTGTTGAAGTAAGGATTTTTAGTTTTAAATTTTACAAGTTTATGATGATACCAAGGAAGTTGAGGTTCTTGAGCATGAAGTAACTCAAGAATAGCTTCATCTCTAGGCAAGGTAGGAAGAGGACCATAATAATCAACATCTACTTAAAGATCTAAATTTGATTGCCATAGCTATCATACTCAAAATGAATCTAATGAACATTAATTACCTTGGCATCTAGTGTAATTTTGAGATTAAAAGAAGTAGATGGAATAGAAAAGATTATAATATTGGTGGTTTTGGTGATGCGAGAAAGATTTGATGCAATGATTAGATTGATAGGTGGTAAAGGAGATGTAGAGATTTTTGGAGGTTTAGAAGGTATAATTTGCACTACCACCCATAAGTATTAATAAGAGGAGGATTGCCAAGAGGCACATGAGCATCAATATCTAAGGTATGATCCATAGAAATGGTATGCACATCCTGATTAAAAGCATGAATTTGGGATAAAGTTTTATAGTAATTTTGGACATCCAAGTCTCTAAATTGAGCTTGGGATATTATATATTTGTCATCATATGTTGGAGAAATTATACATGCTTGAGAATCAGGGGGATTTTCAGAAGGTGAAATCCTAAAACTGTTTAATGTATGAGGAGACATGATAAGAGGATATTGAAATAATTTAGCCACTCTAAAATCATTGTAAGTGAAGGCATCTTCTAGTAAATAAGGTTCTTGAGCATTTCATGGAGGGGGAAATTTCATAATCTCATCAATAAGAGGAATGGTATGGTCTCTTGTTAAGAGAGAAGGAGGAATCCAATGTGACATGTATGGAGGCAACTTGGTAGTATTAAAATTATGTTGAAAATCATTAGGATTATGATCATCAAAATCTACAAGAGTAACTTGTAAATCAGGATTCATGTTGATAAACTTGGGTAAAAGAGCAATGTTAATCTTAGTAGTTTTAGGAATATGATATTAAGGTTTAGAATTAGGAATCTATATACTCCATGGATTGGGGTCAGCTTCATGCTTATACCATTTCCCATTATGTAATAATTTAATACATTGACTACCAGAAGAAGAAATGGCTCTCATTTAATGGGTCCATGGATGACTAAGAAGGATATTATAAGATCAAGGGACATAAAGGACCATAATATTTTTTCAAATAGTCTCAGGTCCTATGGTTAATTTAATCCAGATACAACCAAGTGGTTTTTTATTAGTCTTGTCAAAACCATGACAAGTAAGATGGGTTTGCTTGAGATTATCCTTGTTATAACCAAGTTGTTTTATATGCCATAAAGATGTGAAACTAATACCAAAACCTTCATCAACTATAAATTTACAAATAAGAGTGGTATTAATGGCTACTTTAATGAAGAGTGGAAAATCATCAACACAAAAAATACTTTCATCATTGATCATGTCCTCTTTAAGGAATTCAATAGAGGGATTGGAAGGACACATGGTTTCAATGGTATTTATGTTAGTAGGTTGAGAATAAATAGAAGGTGGTTCTCCATATAAGGAAGATGGATCTTCAATTTATTGAAGTTATTACATAATGAATTTATGATGATAAGGTGAAGTGTGAACCAACTCCATAAGAGGAATATTTTAAGGCATAGAGTTGAGTTCTTCAAAAAAATTACAATGAGATTTAAAAGAACCAACACAAGGTTTAGAAGGTAAAATAGTTTTATAAGGTATATATGTGGTTTGAGGATTAAAAGGAGGAATTTATTCTTCAAAATCTTCTAAATAAATATTAGAGGTGGTAGAATATTTAATAAGTTTTTCTTCTAAAGATGGATCTTTAGGCTTGGTAACGGGATCTTTGTGAGTCAGTTTAGGATAATAATTGACTTAGTAGTGTTGACATATTGAGATTTATTATAATATTGGTCATAATCGACATCAATGACATAAACATATTTGACATTTGGTTGATTATTATAAGAATATTTTTTATTATTAGAGGTAGAAGCTTTAAAAGTTTGTTATTTTTGGGAAGCAATAGTGTATTCTTGATGATGAATATTGATCATAACTTCATGATTGAATGAATCACCAAGCATATAGGAGAAAAAAAAATTATATAACCCTCTATAATATTCATGAGAACTCCCAATGTTAGCATGGAACTAGTAAAAGAGATTAGGGTCATACCATTTAGGATGAGCATTGGGATAGATGAAAGGTTTTGAGGGAAGTAAAAATTATTTCATTTTCTAAACTAAAAGAGGTGTACGAGAAGGTGAAGGAATATCAATTTTTGCAATTCCTTATTTGTTTTTAGAGCATTAATAGTGATAAAATTATATGTTTGGAAAGATCCTTTATGAATTTTAGGATTAGGTTCGAATTGCTTCATAATAAAGTCTTGATTCTTAGCTTGGTCAAGAGTTTCATTAAGTGTTTGGGGAGCAAAGGTTCAAACCTTGTATTGAATAGTGGGAGTTGAATCTATGATAAAGATTTTGAATAAGTTATCATCAATAATGTTATGGTTGGCTTTATAATCTAAATATTTCCATTTTTTGATAATGTCATAAGCTAATTCAGTGGGAGATTGCTTAGCATTGATGAAGTGGATAAGATAGCTTTTAGGAAGATCATTATGTTGAGAATATTTAACTACAGTATTAACCAAATCTTCAAGTTGCCAAATAGAATGTTTGAGAAGTTGATTATACTATTCTAATGCATCACCGGAAAAAGTTTTGACTAAGATTTTAGTAGTGATAAAGGTATTAGTTTGTATCCATTCCTTTTAAAGGTTTCAAAAGGCTTTGAGAAATGAGGTGAGATCTTTAGTCCCATCATATTTGATAGTTGGAGATATGTTACCAATATCAATAGATATAATGAAGTGGGTTAAAGGCTCATTTTGAATGGTTTGAAGCATATTGTTATCCATTATGGGTTGAGGAATAATATTACCTGAGGCATCCCTAAGAGGTGGAAGAAAGTAATTAGGATTAAATTGAGAATGAATAGTTGAAGGTTGATTAACCACATTAATTAAGTGTTGTTGAAGCTGCATCATTTAGTCGGTGTTAGATTTTTGCATAATGTCCATTTTTTGGATAACTTGGGATAAAAGTTTGGTTGTATCAGGAGGTGGGTTAGTGTTTGAAGGAACACTCCCCCAATTGGTATTAGGGAGATAATTAGAAGAAGAATTACCAGTGGGATTGTTAAGTAAATTTGTATCAATCACTCCCACATTAGTTTGAATGTTTTAAGAATTTTTTTGGTAAGGATAGGATTAGATCCATAAACTTCATCTTGAGGTGTTATTTACACCATATTAAGTTTCATATATGAAGGATGAGGAGAGGTTCCCCAAGAGTGATAGTTCTCTTGGGAGGAAAAAAGAGGAATAAATGAACATCCCATATAGTATCTAAATGGATTCAAGCTATCCGAGAAGATTCTGATAGGATATTTCAACTTGACTGAAGAGAGATGAACAAAATGCAAAATTGGAGAAATGAGGAAATAAATTGATCAACAAGGAAAGCAAAAGACAATACAGGGTCGATTAGGTCAACCAAGCATAAAAAAAGGAGCTATAAACTATATAGGGTTGATTGGGTCGATCTAGTTTAGTGAATAGAGGAAGGAAAAAAGAGTAAAAAGGAGTTAAAAAATATATAAGGTTGATTGGGTCAATCCTATATAGTGAATAGGGGATAAATAAGGTACAGGGTCAACTTGGTCGTCCTAGTATAACAAATAGGGAAAAAGAGAAGGTTGATAACAAGTATGAATTGAGACAATATAATTTTTGTAGCTAATATAGGAGAGTAATAATTAAAGGGAAATAAATAGTCAGTTGGATCAATATTGGCCAATCTAATTAAATCACATAATACAAAACCTTGTACTATTGCTAGTTAATACAAGTTTTGCACACATAATTGAGCAAAGAGCAAGAAATCAACTTGAAAAGTAAAGAGATAACTAATTAGTCAACTTAAGATTTTTATTAAATTATTAATATATTATTTTTAGTGTGATTATAAGTTAGTTGTAAATCAAGGAACTAAATAGAAATCTAAGGATGGTTTCAGGTAGTTTGTGTTGAAAGTGACTCTAGTGGTAATTATACAAGCTTGGTATTGGGGCCTACCCCCTCACTTCACACACCATAGTGATAAGGGTATCGGGTGCTTAAAACTAGAATATACCATTAACCATGATTTATACTTGACTAGAGCATCAAGTCAGCTTCCCTCTTGGTGATGAAATCTAATTAAGTTGGCCTAGGGTAGATAAAATGTTAATGTGCTTGTTTAAATTATGTGATTTGGTTGTCTATTCATAAAATAGAAATAGTGAAACTAAGCAATTAATTAAAAATCAGCTAATTAAACTATGTGAGTTATTCTAAGCATGCAAACAATAGAAAAAGAAATGTGTGAGCTAGTTACTAATAGATATGAGGTTAATTCCAACTTGAAACAAAGTATAGTGTTGACATTATATGCATAAAATGTAGAACAAGGTCAACAGGGTCAATCTTGTACTATAGAAGTAAGGTCTAAAAATGAACTAGGTTGGTAGGGTCAATCCAATTATTTTAGATAGCACATAAAACACAAAAGCGGGTCAATAGGGTCAATCTAGTTGACTGTGCAAGGGAAATTTTAAAGTTTGTAAACTATGAAAATAAAGACAAAAAAGAAATAAATAGAGAGGTAGAAAGGACCCTTTATGAATTAGAGATGTAATGAAGGAAGATTGCTGATAAATAACCTTGAAGTATATTGGAAAAACCTACAAACTGGGTCAACAAGATTGATCAAGCTATGTAGGAACCTATCATAGAGTGTTGAAACTATAAGGGTTCAATTAGGTTGAACTATTATGCTAAACTAGATGTCTAAAAAGATGGAAACCTGTACTAGGTCAACTAGGTTGATCTAGTTGCCTATTCTTGGAAACCTAGGAATAGAGAAAATAGTTGGGTCAATAGAATTGATCTAGTATGTCAAAATATATGATCAAAAGAATGAAATAAAATGAAATGAATACTTTAAGGGTTAGTTTCACATTGGGTACACCAAAATGTATGTAATCAGAGCTGCATCATATCTATAAATCAATCCTGACTTGAATAAAATAAAGCATACATACACTTCTGATTGGGGATACACTTATTAAGCAAGAGCATAACCATTATGGGGATATGATAAACCTAATTAGGGGATCACTTTTCAAAACATATAATGATAGGAAGGGTTCCAAATCCTAAAGTCTAACATAATCACACAACAACTCTAATAGTGTCCTAAGGTTTAAAATATTCACTTATTCTAATAACAAGAAAACAAATATAATCTAGTGCACACCAAATCTTATGGCATAAAGTGGGGGTTATAAATAATTGAAAAAATATGTATAGGTAACTTCAATTAAATTAAGTATGAGTAACACCCTAATACATAAAATATGAAAGATAGTATTATTTAAGCCAACACTTATGTTACTTCTATCTATTAAAAGAGAGGAGAACAAAGATAGAATATACTTACCTAAATGTCAACCCATTGAGACTCAATCTCTTCCTTGGCAAAAGGGGATTTACAAAAGTATTTTTTGGTTTGTAAGGATCACTAAGAAAGGCCAAAGCATCCAAGACTTATCCACAAGACTAGGTTCTCCAAATAAAAAACCTAAGTTAAGTCTCCTCAAGTATAATGGTGAAAGAGCAGATTGTGAAGAAGTACAAGTGAATAATAACTCTTGATTACACATATTAATAATGACCAAAATGATCTTATATATATAGGTATATCTTTCCCTAAATCCTTCTATAAATGTCAGTTGTATAGGTTTGACCCAGTTGACCTAGTGTGTTTTTAGGGATAATTCACTAAGTTTAAGCTAGGTCAGTTGAAAGGTTAATAAACTAATAAAGTTAAAAATACCCTTAAATGATACTAGGTTGACCCAATCAACCTAATACAGTTGACTAACCAAAATGGGTTTAAGATAAGAAAAGGAGGGATGAAAAGAGGAAAACATTGAAGGAGTAATCAAGGGAGGATAAATAGCTTAGGGATTGGTTTTTAGAGATGGTTAGATTGGTAATAATGTGTGAATAAGGGAAAATAATCTTGTGAGGCACCAAAGGTCTACCCACCCCTTTCTAGTACACCCCTTTCCTAATGCACCCCTTAGGGCATGCACTTAGAGAGATTGAGTCTTGATGGGTTCCTACAAGATGTAAAGCACTAATATTTGATAAAAGGTTGAAAATATTATGTGTATACAATTCCACCTCCATGCCTATTATATCCACTAACATGGTAGGTTATACATCTAGTGTGCCTCTCCTAATATCCACTCTCCTTAATCCTTCCACTAGTGCATCATTTACTACCCAAAGTAATCATGATTCTAGTGCTTCCTCTTCTCATCCCTTCACTAGTCCATATTTTTCCACAAAAATAAATTTTTCTACTAGTGCCTCACACTATCATAGTTACTCTCAAGCTCCTATCAATACCAATAATTTTATCCAAGCTACTCCTTCCAATGCTATTGCTTTAAGTAATTCTAACAACACCAATCAAACCCACCATCTTTTGTTACAAACACTTAATCAAATGAATACTTTTCAAGTTCATAATACCAATCAAATGATGAGAATGCAAAGTCACCTTTTCCATCTTCAAAATCATCCTAAACCAAAGTCTTGGGGCATGCATAATCAAAATTTACCCCCCCCTCCACTTTAAGATTCCCAAGGTAATATCATCCCTCAACCTCCTTTGGTCAACAAAACCATTAAGCATATTCAAAATGAGCCTCTTACCACTCAAATTTATAATATTGATATAGGAGTTATAACCACTACCATTTCTTATAATGGATCAACTGATCTTACCCTTCATATAAAACAATTTGGAAATCTTTATAAAATGTCTACCTAGGCCTCTACCATGAGAACTTGATCCCACTCATCCTATGAAATTCTGGTATGACCTCAACAATTTTTGTTGGTTTCATGCTAGTTGGGTTCATTCTCATGAGACATGTAAGCAAATTCATAATTTAGCTATGGATTTTCTTTTTGGTCCTAATTTTGATCATGACTCTATCATTCAAAAATGTCAACAAGCCTATGCAATTGCCTTTAAGGCTCATGAAACACATACTAAATTTCAATCCTTGAATCAATCTAATATTCATTTGGTTATCTACAAAGACCCTTTTCCTAATCACCAACCTAATCAATATAACTAGGACAAGCCCACCCCTTCACCAACAATGTATAAATTCTTGTTTACCCAACTCTTGAATATAATGTGGTTAATATGACTAATATGTGAAGGGTGGTTATTTTCATTGATCCTCAACCTATCTACACCCCTCCATTATCTCAAACATTTCATGTTATCTAGGATTCTTATCCAACTCACTTAAATTATTAAGGGAAAGATGACATTATAAATTTCAGTGACATAATTATAACTCCTCTCTTGGATAACACCTCCCATTCTATTTCTACCATCCCTCCATATTTATTACCTAACACCAATGACAATCAAACTTCTATAAACACTTCTTCTACCAATTCTCAACACCGACTTGAACCAACTACTTCACCTTCTCAACATAGTTTACAACCTTGTTCTAAACCTTCTCCTTTTTATAAACACAAATTCTAATGCACTTCATCTCCTCCTTTTTAGGATCTCCTTCAACACTATGCACCTATTTCCAACAACCTTCTTATGGGTTATGATGAGTGGGATCCCATCATGGAACTCACTAATCTCCCATCTCAAATTCCATTCCTTGAAATTATGAGGACCTCTCCACATCATTGAAACCATATTATCTAACTCTTGTTTGAAATTAACATCCCTCCTCCTCTCCTATTAATATGTGAAGAAGCCTTATATGGATCTTAATATAGCATATTTCAATAATGTGAAGAGATGTTCATCCATGTTGATGAAAAATGGAAAATTCTCTTTCCTTAAAATTTCCTATCACTTCTATGATTCCTAATGAGATTCTAATTCATGCAGGTGATCCTCCTCTATTCATTAGTGTCCAAATAGGAGATATCCAAGTCAATCATGCATTGATTGATGAGGCTTCTAGTACTTGTGTTGCCTCTCTCAATTTTATCAAAATCTTAGATATTTGAATGCAATCTAAAATCCACACACAACACATGCCAAGGATATAATTGAAGGAAAATTCCTCCTTTAGGTTGTGTGTGTCTTCCCATTACCATCCCACCTATTGCCATTCATGTGAAGGTGATGATATTTAAATTTCTTCTATCTTATAACATCTTCCTTGGTAGGTCATGGACTCACCATATGAGAGTAGTTGATTCTTCCACATACCAATGTGTTAAATTCCCTCATAATGGATACATCTATAGGATTAAAGGTGATACTAACCATTGAAATTTCAAAAAATTCTAAGATTATGGTGTCTTCAAGATTCCTACTCTTGAACCATTGCCAAGTGTTCCATTTTGTGAGTCTCAATGATTCAACTTTCCCATCAACTCAAATCAAGGTTATAATGGTCATCCCAAACTCATTAGGAATATTACCCATAAATTATTATATTCTAATGATGATCAGCCTAATGATATCAACCTCAAGATTAACATTTCCTATCTCTCACCTCATCTCATCTCTTAGCTTCTTGCTTCATTGTAGCCTCATCCTCGCAAACATTTTTGTGATGATATCCCCATTATCTTAACTAAGACTCAACATTCCATTCATCACACTTCATTGGATGACAAAGTCATCCCTACCTACATTATTAATCTTCACACACCTGATTATGATGATGGTTAATCCTTATATTATCCATTCCTAGGTGGTATTGTTCAGGCTCGTGATGTTGAGATTATTTGTTATCATTCCTCTTTACTTTAGTATTTTCATTATTAATCTTGTATTCCATCATTTATATTTCCTAATTTTAGAATTTTCCTTTTTTTATAGGATAGATATGGTGTTGACACCTCTAGTTTCTGAATAACCTAGGAGTATGCTCATGGATCATGTTATGACTATGCCTCACCACTTTGCTAGTACCCTAAACCTTATAGCTTACTTATCCCTAAGATATATGAGACCCTTATTTGACCTTATATAGACCTCACCCCTCCCTTAGTATATCCCATATCATAGCTTATTCCTACTCCCACTATTGATGAGCATATTCCTTCTTTTGATCCCATTACTCCTTCAATTGAACCTAGTCCAGTCCCTTTACTAGCACCACCTTCCCATAGTGATGGTTTGCTTCCTTTACCTTAAATGAATCTATTGGATAAAAAAAAGAGTGATATAAAACTCACATACAAGGTTAAAGTCAATTATCACAATAATTATAATCAACCAATAGTTAATGCAGCTTTAAATCCCCCTTAATGTGTCATTTTATCAGCACCTCATCAATGTGCATTTACCAATCCACCAATTTTTCTAGCTAGAGTTTTATAGTAGTTATTAGAATGTAACATCATCACTCTCCCTCCTATTCAGGAAGTTGACCCAGAAAAACCTCTTCCATAGGGATATGAACATCATGCATTTTTTTATTTTCATAGGGCACCAGGTCACACTACAAATAGATGCATCACTTTTAGACATAAGATATAAGACTTGATAGATGACAACCTACTTGATCTTTGTACTTCAATTGAGCCTCCACAAGTGAAGCCAACATAGTATAAAGCTTTGAAAATATTCTTAGATCCATTTCCACAACATTATAAACATGAGAAAGGGGACACATCAGGTGCTCACCACACATACCATGCACATCCTCCACCAATTACATACTAGGCACCTTCAGTTGAGTCACATCCTTTGAGCAGTATGATAGGTGTGTATGAGTCTAGGATTCCAACTAGACCTTTGATATAATTCTCTGATTAAGACATTTTTTAGGATAATTCAGATTATAATTCACTCTTTATCATAGCAAATATTCATAATTAACCCATTCATAGTGTTCTCATTGATAATGGTTCTAGTGTCAACATGTGCACCATTACATTATTGCAGCATTTGGGTAATTCAAAGTAGGATATCACTCCAAAATCTATAGTTATCAATGGATTCATTTAAAACATATAGATTTCATTGGGTGTGATTATACTTCATTTATAGATTGGTCCAACACATGTGACCACACATTTCACCATAGTTCCTAGTGCAAAATTTTTTGATATATTACTTGGTTACCCATGGATTTAAAAAATTTGAGCAATACCATCTATAATTCATAGATACATGAAATTCATTCATGCTAATCAATTTATTATAATTGGTGTAGTTCTATATGAGTTACCACTACCCACTTCAAATCAATCTCTTTTTCAATCACCAGTTCCAGCATCTCCACCATTTTTAGTTACCCCAATAGTTATAGTTATTCTTCCAGTAAAGATTTAGACATAGTTGAGGCATCTATTACCAGTACAAAGGCTTCATACACATCCATATATTTATGATTATATATAGTTTTTAGATATAAGATTCACACCCAGATAATTTTTATTGAGATATCATGCATCTATAAATAGAGCACATGTTCAGAGAGCTTCTCCTACTTCCAGATGGGTCCCTAAGAGCCCTAAAATTACATCCACTTCTCAAAGTTATAGAGGGACCCCATAGTCATTTTTTACTTCAAATATTTCATAACTTTTACAATTCACACAACTTTTAGAGTCATAATCTCAGCCTTTCCATCTTTCTTCATAATCATGAATAATACTTTTGTTCGATATAGGACACCATGATAAGGAGTCTCATCCAAGAATCATCGATTAATATCATTTCCTCTCAGTCTTTCTTGTACATATCTTATTTCAAAAATTAAAAAATAATATAACATTTCAAAATCCAAAAGACATTCAAAAATGTCAAAACACCAATAACATTTTGATTGTATGCATCATCCATGCTTTACATTACTACTACTATGCTAGGACTTACATTTATTGTTTCATGTTATTTTTTATCAATTGATCTACATTACCATGCTTCACTTGATCTTATTTTAGTGTGTGAAATGGAATCTATATCCTTGATTGTTTTACTCTAACCATTTATGGGGCATCCTACTTCTACATTCAAGATACACATCGATATACATACCCACTGGGGGCATCTTCTACATGACTACAACATCTAGGTTATGTCATTCCTACACTAAACACTCTAAGTTATCATGCTGATATACATTACTTAATAGATTACATTGATTACTATAATGGCATTTCACTAGTATCTAATACTTGTATATCATTTAGAATATACCTACTCTTGTACTAAACATGTCTTGCATACTTTCACTCTTGATTTGATTAGTTAGATGTGATTATATATTTTCAATTATTACATGCTTTCTCTTCTTGATTAGTGTAACTTTTTGGATTACATTTCCAATTCCTACTTGTCTCCTATATGTGCCTTAGGATATTCACTAATGTCCTTCTCTTATATTCATGTATGTGTCTTATGACATTTGCCTATGTCATTTGCCTATACTCCTCTATGTGATTATGGTTTCCATGCCTACTTGCTCGTTTAAATTGCATGTGTATGTGGCATTTGAACATGCCTTACATGCTTGCTTTCCAATTTGAGTGACATGTACCCATGTCCCTTGATTTCTTGGCCCTTTGGCCACTCTTTCATGCTTCTTACTTCTTAATTTGTGTGTTTATTGCTTTATTTCTTTTGATTTTTTGTAATGCCCTAATCCATATCATGCATTTTTCCTATTTTATTAGATGTCGTGATGGACAACATACTACATCGCTCCTTAATAAAACCTAAAAAAATAATAACTAATATTTATATATTTAATTTAGTTAAATACTTTGTACATGTTATTACATAATTACATATATCTCGGTATATATCTATTGATCTAATAATCTCTCAATACAAACCATGCTATATATTATTGATTATCATTGTTATATCATGCATATTTCTAGATTAACACACTTGTAGGGATCTTTATTTTGAGGTAAATCATTGCAACATCATCATTCCTACCCTTAGAAGAGGGGGAAAAAAATAAGGGTTTTGTCACAGAGATCAGGGCTCCTAAATGGTCAAAAAAGTAGTTTTTAGAACACTTAGAACATAATCTAGACATTAGACTAGGCAAAATAGATAAGGCAAATAGCAGAAAATTAAGAATAGTTACCATATTTGGCCCTAGACAATAGTGCCAAAATTGGACTATAGTGCCAAATAGTAGGGTGTCCTATTTTTTTCACTCCTATCTAGATAATAGAAAAATCAATTTTTCCAAAAACTGATAGAATGGTGAGTTTAGTCATGGTTTTGTTAGTACAACACAATCTAGATTTAGCATGTTTTAGTATAGTTTTTGCCTAGAGAATCTAGATATAGGGGGCATCATATGCAGCATGATGGCTCTCACTTCTAGTTTTATATTATGTGGTTGATATAACTTCTAGATCATAATCCATGTTTTAGACACCAATGACTAGGGGTATTGTGCACGACACATTGATCCTCCACTTTTTTTTTAGTTTAGTTTATTTTATAAGAATTTCTCAGTAGTTGTATGCCTTACTCAATATGTAGGTGGTTGGAATCCTTTTTCAAGTTTGGATTTCATACAAGCTTAACTTATTGAGTTCTCAAGTTCCTAAGTTGGCTTCCACATAAGCCTATTGCACTAGTTTTGGAGTGGCTTTCATACAAGCCTAATCTTCATCTATAAAAATGTCCAAAAGTGTCTTAGTTTCCAACATACATTCAGTTATCCATGCTAACATTGTCATATCACAATACATTCATGGGATTTAGGAGCCATCTCATATGACATCTATTTCATATTGGTATTACTTCATAGCTTCACTTCATGGGGAAATGATGGAGCCAAAGGACTAGCTAGCCTTTGCATTCTTAAGCTACCTATTTAGAAGGATTTGACACATAGTCCAAACATTGATTGACACATGCATGATTTGTTAGCTTCACTTAGTAGGTGATGATGGAGCCAAAAGGCCTACTTTTACATTCTTGAGCCACTTTTAGGAAATTGAGAACTTGGTTCCATTCATGATATTACTCTTGGTACGACATCATCTAGCATTACTCAGTACAAACCCATCACAATCCAGCATCACAATAGGTTTTGTATTGGTTTGCATACCTGGTGAGGTGTATTCATTCCTTTCTCTCCTTATCTCTTTTGCATATCTTTTGTACATTATTATTTTAGATATATCATACCTAGTAAGGACTTATCTACTCTATGTTTTTCATTGTAGATTCACACTTCATATCATGCTCTCTCTACACACATCCAACATCACACAGCTTCATGAGCTTCACCTTACAGGTAAGTTCAGGGATTTTTTAATTTTTCCTTTATCCTAGTATTTCACATTGTTGCATCACTATATTAAAGTGGGATAAATGTATTCATATAAAATGTAAAATTTGGTAACTTGAGTGCGGCTAATGACACCCAATCCATAGGTCAATATTGCTTTCTCTCATAACCCTCATAGTCATGTTTTCACAATTTTTTAATCATCTATAGCCTTTTAGACTGAACCCTTTCTGACCTAGGCTACTCTTTTCATGATAAATCCACCCCCCCCACATCTCTTGCTTCCTGGACAATAGTGCTCAAACTTAGAATACAACACTGAAACTCAAGGTGTCTTATTTTTGGTGCTATTGTCCAAGAGTATTTTGGCTTCTAACAGTCATTTTCTCCCAAATATTTATCCTAATTCATGTCAACTTAATATGAATTCATTTAACCCATGATTATTAAATCCCCTATAAAATTCCAATCAAAGTCCATTTAGAAGGGTTGGCACACATTTATACGAGAGAAACAAGAATACAAGCAAGACTACTCAAGAACTCTTCCTTATCTTATACATACAACCATCCAATAGTATTTCAAGCTTATTCAAACCTTTATACCAGTCCCTAGTCATTCCAAGGATACCTAGTTTCACATTTAATTGCATTTTCATCACACTATTGCACCAAGCACTTCAATGGGAGAACTACATATAGCTTGATCCCTCCTTGGAGTATTATTATGTAGGTAGTGTGCTCACACATGAGGTGTGAAGTGTGTCCAATGTTTCCTTTACACACTAACCCCTTTTCCCTATTTTCCAACATTTATTTTTAATTATATAGAAGACATGAGCACATGAAGAATCATCTCTATAAGGGGTTCCACTAATAGTGAGGATCTAAAATTTGGTACACAAGCTCACATAGATGTGATGAACAAAACCCAAAAAAAAAAGATCTTTGTGAGTAATTTGAGCAATAAAAAGAAAAGCATTATATTTCCAAACAATGGGGTGTCCTATTTTTGGTTGTCCTATCCAGTCAAGAAACAAACTCCATATTCCTATTTATGAAAGTCTCCTAAGCCTTCACATAGATTTCCAGACCTTATCTTAGTCAAAATAGCATAGAATCAGATAAGTTTAATTTTCTCTCTCACTACTATTTTTAGAAAATTCCTAATTATAATCAAATTTCACAAATTAGTAGCTTATTTATTGCATATTATTTATTAATTTTATCTACTCAAACCCATTCATTATTTAGTAATTAAACATCTAATTTACAAAAAATAATAAAACATTTGGTGAACCTGACATACTTCAAATTTTACACAAAAACCCTAGAAACCCTAGGGTAAATTCCTGGTTGATTTTTCCTATTAATTTTTGAATTTTTTATTTAATATTAAAATAATAAACTCCTCTCAAATTTTAAAATTTTATAATAAATTTATTTCAAAACCCTAGTTTCTTATACTAGGTCCCGTTAAATCAAGCACTTTCC
Source organism: Torreya grandis (assembly GCA_037957365.1). Lineage (NCBI taxonomy): Eukaryota > Viridiplantae > Streptophyta > Pinopsida > Cupressales > Taxaceae > Torreya > Torreya grandis. Next base: position 24,656 of record JARHVA010008324.1, read on the forward strand.
CATTATTTTTTTATTTTTTTCTTGAATACTTACCTCAAAAATTCAATTACAATTTCAAAAATTCATAGTATTTTGCAAAAATATATTTTTTTTAAATCCCTAGTTGCATATACTAGCTCCTATTTTGCTTCTTGAGGTATCACCTTACATTTTTTTGTACTTTGTATCCTTTTCAAGAAATTTCTAGTTAACTATATTTAGGATTTTACATTTCTTATATTCAGTATTTTCCTTTTCTAGCACTTGGCTTATAACAATTTATCACAAAAAAATCAAATACTTATAAAATTGTTTTCTTACTTTAACAATGGCCCAATACACTAGTTTTGATGAAACTAATAAGAGAGAACTTTAAGAACTCTTAACCAAACACCCTGACATGCAAGATGACATGCTTAAAATATCACAAGAGGAACAACAAAGAATAAACAATGGTCAATCTTCTCAAACCACAGAGCAACTAGTTGAAAATAACACTATGGGGGTAAATATGTCTCTACAACCCCCTATAGCAGCCCAACCTGCCTTTATGCCACCATTTATGGATAGTACATCCCTATCTCCTAATGTGATAGTGCTTGTGCAAGAGATACAATCTCTTCAATCCAAGGTGCTACATCTTGAGCAAGGTGACACTAGAGCTACACAAGCTTTGGATTCTTTTGCTCTTCTACATACACCATTGGCATGTCACATTACTTCTACATTTTTGCCATAAGGTTTTTTTCAACCTAAGCTTACTCTTTATGATGGTAAAGCTGATCTAAAGAAAAATTTGAGAGATTTTCATGCAGCATGCTTGGATTATGTACCAAATGACTAGCTACTTACCAATATATTCCCATAGAGCCTAAAGGATTATGTTTTACAATGGTTATATAGTCTACCAAATGAGCTGGTCAATGCATTCAATCCTATAGCTGACATGTTCCTAGCACATTTTGATATCAACATTGGTGATAAGGTCTCTTATGGATAAATTTCACAACAAAAATAGAAATCAAATGCACATCTCATAGACTATGTACTTCAATAGAAGACCATCTTGGCTAAGATGACTAACCCCATGGTAGATCAGAAGTTACAAGATTTATTCAAACAAAGCTTTCTACTAGCATTACATGAATCTATTATTTTCAAAATATTATCTTCCTTCACTAAATTATGTCATACACTAAAGGAAAGAGAAGTGAAACTCATTTCAATGTGAAAACTCAAGTATACAAGCATCCCAGACATAACAAACAAGATTAATAGTAAATTCCCATACACATTGAAAGTCAATGATAACAAGAATTAGAATCAACCAATAATCAATGTGGCTTTAAAGCCCCATCATCATGTCATTTTATCAGCACCTCCTCGGCATGCATTTACCAATATACCAATTTCTCTAGCTAGAGTTTTACAAAAGTTATTGGAATTTAACATTATCATTCTCCTTATTATTTGGGAAGTTAAAATAATAAATCCTCTTCCATGGGGATATGATCAGCATGCATTTTTTTATTTTCTCAAGGAACCAAGACACACTACAAATAAATGCATCACTTTGAGACATAGGATATAGGACTTAATAGATGACAACCTACTTGATATAGGCACTTCATTTGAGCTTCCACAAGCAAAACCAACACATGATAAAGCTTTGAAAATATTATTAAATCCAATTACATAGCATTATAAACAAGATAAATGGGACACATCAGGTGTTCACCACACATACCATGCACATCCTCCACCAGTTACATACCAGGCACCTTCAGTTGAGTCGCATCCTTTGAGTAGTATGATAGGTGTGTATGAGTCTAGGGTTCCAACTAGACCTTTGATATCTTTCTCATATCAAGATATTGCTGAGGATAATTTATATTATAATTTACTCTTTATCATAGCACATATTCATAATCATCCCATTTATAGTGTTCTCATCGATAATGGTTCTAGTGTCAACATGTGCACCATTACATTATTGTAGCATTTGGGATATTCAGAGCAAGATATCACTCTAATAGATAAAGTTATCAATGGATTCAATGGGAACATATAGAGTTCATTAGGTGAGATTGTACTTCCTTTAAAGACTAGTCCAACACATGTGACCACACATTTCACCATAGTTCCTAGTGTAGGAGTTTTTGACATATTACTTGGTCGCCCATAGATTTAGAAAATTTGAGTAGTACCATCTATAGTTCATAGATGCATGAAATTCATTCATGATAATCAATTTATTATAGTTGGTGGAATTATATATGAGTTACCACTACCCACTTTAGATCCATCTCCTTTATAATCACCATTTTCAGCTTCTCTACCAATTTTAGTTTCCCCACCAATTATAGTTCTTCCTCTAGTACATATTAGACATAGTTGAGGCATCCATTGCCAGTACATAGGGTTTATACACCTCCATATATTTAGGATTCTAGATAGCTTCCAGATATGGTATTCATACCCAGAGTAGTTTCATTAATATCTCATGCATCTACACATAGAGCACATGTTCAGAGAGATTCTCCTACTTCCAGATGGGTCCCTAAGAGCCCTACAGTTACATCCTCTTCTCATAGTTATAGAGGGACCCCATAGTTTCTAATTTAGATTTTTTAGAAAATTTAAAATACACTTAGATTTTAGAGTTATGGTCTCAGCCTTTCCATCATGCTTCACGATCACACATGATACCTATGTTTGATACAAGACACCATGATAAGGAGTCTTATCCAAGACTCATCGATTAGTATCATTTCTTCTCAGTCTTTCTTATACATAGCTTGTTTCAAAAATAAACAAACAATATAACATTTCAAAATCCAAAAACATTCAAAAATTTCAAAACACCAACAATATTTTGATTGTATGCATCATCCATTCTTTACATTGCTACTAGTATGCTAGGACTTATATTTGTTTTTTCATGTTATTGTTTATTGATTTATCTACATTACCATGTTTCACTTGATCTTATTTGAGTGTGTACAGTGACATCTAGATCCTTGATTTATTCACTCTACCCATTGTGGGGACATCTTACTTATACATTCGAGATACACATTGATATACATCTTACTTATACATTCGAGATACACATTGATATACACCATCTAGGTTATGTCATTCCTACACTACACACTCTAAGTTATAATTTTGATGTACATTACTTACTAGATTACACATATTACTATATCAACATTTCACTAGTATCTAACACTTATATATCTCTTAACATATACTTAGTCTTGTACTAAACATGTCTTGCATACTTTCACTCTTATTATGATTAGTTAGATCTGATTCTATCTTTCTAGATATTACATGCTTTCTCTTTTTACTTAGCGTAGCTTGTTGGATTATATTTCTAGTTCTTATTTGTCTCTTATATGTGCCTTAGGAAATTTCCCAATATATTTCTCTTCTGTTCATGTGTTTACCTTATGACATTTTCCAATGTCCTTTGCATGTACTCCTCTATGTGATTATGGCTTCCATGCCTACTTGCTTGTTTAAATTATATGTGTATGTGGCATTTAAACATGCCTTGTATGCTTGTTTTCCATTTTTAGTGACATGTGCCCATGTCCCTTAATTACTTGGCCCCTTAGACACTCTTGTATACTTATTTATTCTTACTTTATGTTCTTGTTTCTTGATTTTTTTCATTTTCTTGTAATGTTATGATCCATATCATGTATTTTTTCTAATTTCTTGGATGTCATGATGGACATCATGCTCTATCCCTCCTTGCTAATAACTAATAACTAATATTTCTAGTTTTAATTTAGTTTATTACTTTACACATGCTATTACATTCTTACATCTATCTAGGTATACCCATATTGATCTAATAATCTCTCAATACAAACCATGTTATATCTTGAGATATCTTGTTGATTACCATGTATATTTCTAGCTTAACACACTTGTAGGGATATTTATTTTGAGGGTGGTCATTGAAATGTCATCATTCCTACCCTCAAAAGAGGGGGAAATAAATAGGGGTTTTGTCATAGATATCGGGGCTCCTAAATGGTCAAAAAATTAATTTTTAGAGCACTTAGAATATAATCTAGACTTTAGACCAAGCAGAATAGATCAAGTAGATAGTAGAGAATCTAGAATAGTTACTACATTTAGCCCTAGACAATAGTGCCAAAATTGGACTAGAGTGTCAGATAGAAGGGTTTTCTATTCTTGGTGCTTCTATCTAGATAGGAAAAAAATAGTTTTTCTAGAAATTGATAGAAAGATCAGTCTAGTCATATGTTTGTCAGCACAATCTAGATTCAAAATTTTTTAGTACAATTTTTGCTCAAAGAATATAGATATAAGGAGCATCATGCACAGCATGATGGATCTCACTTCTAGTTTTAGATTAGGTAATTGATATAAATTATAGATTATAATCCATGTTCTAGACACCAATGATTGAGGGTAATGTGCACGAAAAATTGATCCTTGCCTTTATCCAAGTTTAATTTATTTTCTAGGCATTTCTTAGTAGTTGCATGCCTTACTCCATTTGTAGGTGGTTGACATCCTTTTTTAAATTTGGCTTTCATACAATATTAACTTCTCAAGTACCTAATTTCCTAATTTGGCTTCCACATAAGCCTATTGCACTAGTTTCAAAGTGGCTTTCATACAAGCCTAATCTCCATCTTTTGAAATAGCCTAGTTTCCATCATATATTCAACTATCCACACCAACATTTGTAGATCACAATAAATTAATAGGCTTTAGGAGCCATCTCATATGACGTCTATTCCATATTGGTATTAATTCATAACTTCACTTCATGGGGCAATGATGGAGCCAAAGGACTAGCTAGCCTTTGTATTCTTGAGCCACCTATTTAGAGGGATTAGATACACAATCCAAACATTGATTGACATACACATGATTCATTAGCTTCACTTGGTAATAAATGATGGAGCTAAAGGGCCTAACTTTACATTATTGAGCCACTTTCAAGGCATTGAGCACTTAGCTCTATTCATGATATTACTCCTAGTACAACATCATCCAACATTACTCAGCACATACCCAAGACAATCTAGCATCACATCAAGTTTTATATTGGTTCACGTACCCAATGAGGTGTATTAATTCCTTTCTCTTCCTCTCTCTTACCTATCTTTTATACATTCTTATTCTAGATATAGTGTATCTAATAAGGACTGATCTACTCTATGTTTTTCATTGCAGATTCACACTTCACACCATGCTCTTTCTATGCATATCTAGCATCACACAGCTTTATGAGCTTCACCTTTATAGTTAGTTTCATGTATTTTTTCTATTTTTCCTTTATCCTAGTATTTAAATTTTTTTCATTACTATAATAAGTGGGGAAAATTTAGTCATATAAAATGCAAAATTTGGTAACTTGAGTGTGGCTAATGACACCCAATCCATAAGTCCATCTTGCTTTCTCTCATCACCCTCATAGGCATGTTTTCATAGTTTTACAGTCATATATAAAATTTTAGACTAAACCCTTATTGAGCTAGGCTACTCTTTCCATGACAAATTCATCCCCCTAGGTCTCCTACTCCCTGCACAACAATGCCCAAACATAGACTACAACATTGAAACTCAGGGTGTCTTATTTTTGGTGTTATTATATAAGTGTATTTTGGTTTCCAATAGTCAGTCTCTCCTAGATATTTATCCTAATTCATTTCATTCTAATATTAATACATTTAACCCATGATCATTAAATCCCCTATAAAATGCCATTTAAATTCCATTTAGAAGGGTTGACACTCATTAACAAGAAAAAAGCAAGAATACAAGAAAGACTACTCAAGCACTCTTCTCTATTCTCTGCATATAGCCATCCAATAGTATTTCAAACCTATTCAAACCTTTATACTAGTCCCTAGTCATTCTATGTATACCCAATTTTATATTTACTTGCATTTTCATCACACTATTACACCAAGTACTTCAATGGGAGAACTACATATAGCTTAATCCCTCCTTGGAGTATTGGTATGTAGGTAACATTCCCACACATGAGGTGTGAAGTGCATTTATCATATCCTTTACACACTAACCCCATTTCCCTATTTACCAAAGTTCTATTTAATTGCATAAAAGACATGATCATATAAATAATTAGATTTATAGAAAGTTCCACTAATAGCGATTATTTGAAATTTGGTACACAGGCTCACATAGACATGATAGACAAAACCCATAAAAATTAGATCTCTGAGTAGTTTGGAAAATGGAAATACCAATAATATAGCATCGAATAATAGGGTGTCATATTTTTGGTAATCCTATCCAATCAAGAAATGAACTCTAGATTCCTATTTGTGATAGTCTCCCAAGCCTACACACAAATTTCTAGACCATGTCTCAGGTAGAATAGTACAGAATGAGATAAGTTTAATTTTCTCTCTCTCACTACAATTTTTAGAAAATCCCTAACTATAATCAAATTTCACAAATTAGTAGCTTATTTATTGCATATTATTTACTAATTTTATCTACTCATACCCATTTATTATTTAGGAATTAAACATCTAATTTCCCAAAAATAATAAAGTAATCACTTTATCTCTCATGATTGGTCATTCCAAGTTCATATAGAGGAGGAATCTTAAAAATCCTTAAAACATTCAAATCCAAATCATTCAACAAAATGCAATGATACAAAAGAAAAAACATTTCAAAATTCTTAGAATTCTAATCACACTAAAAGACATGATTTAAATCGCATCTCCTTCTTCTATTTGAAACTCAAACTTCACAATTGGCCTCATGGTAGAGCTAAGTTCCATTAGGGTGTGATAGGATAGTAGATCAGAAAAGGAGAATTAAAAAAAGTATAGTATTACCTACTTTTTCATGCAAGAACCCAATCTTTGTAATAGATCGATAGCTCTGTAACGGGGCCTAAGGAACGGGGAAGACATTATGGTAAGGTAGGTTCATTTTTTTTATTGTATCAATCTACCTTCATGAGTTGATCTTAGTAGCATGATTATTTTCCTATAAAGCTTTGTGTATATAGAAAATAGGTTGCCCTTGTACATTTGTTGGGTGAATATTTTGTCACCAGCTAACTGATTGGCAAAATAGGTGTTTCAACCACAATATAAGGAGATTTATTGGCCAAAACATGCAGGTCTACCACATCAAGATGGAAAAAATCTCTCCTCTCATCAAGGAGAGGTTCCCTAAAACTATAAAATACTATATACTATATATATAAGCTGAAAATAACACTCAGGGTAGGATAACACCATCCATCTCTCTTTTTTCAGAGATGATGTTCACAGATCAAAGGAGAAATCCTAGGTAATTGTTGAAGGTACTTATATTCTCTTAGAAGTAATATTCAGTCAACATATAGATTCCTTCCTGGTAGTAATTTTAACCATGAGAAACCCACAAAAGCACAAAGTCGTTCATTGCTTCCCTCACTAAAATAGGGTGTAGTAACATAGTAGAATGAAGTGTAGCACAAAGTCTCCACCTCAACTGCCAAAGAGTAAAATATACAAAGGACAATGGGGGCACAAAGTCATCCCAAAATCCTTTACACAAAAATAGAAAAACAAACATGCTAAAGACAATTCTGGTAGCACAAAGTCTCTCCACAGTCGGCTTCAGGACAACTCCCTGATTACTTCTACTAATTCTACTTATTTAATTAAATGAACAAGATTGCATCTAAGAAATAGACATAAGAACAACCCCATAAATAACACAAGTTATTATAACATAAATTCTAAAAGTAACTCGCTTTCTCATTCATATAACAAAATATGATTAAAAATCTGAGCTCAAAGTCTCAGTAATGCCTTTAAATTTGGGTAGAGTTTTACTTCTACAACCGAGAGATCCCTCTAAAACAATAAGAGAGATTACAATATATAGCACTCCAAGAAAGAATTGGGTGCTTTATTTCATGGAAATGGCCCATGTTGCATTTAATGCCTTAAATGTATTTTTGTGAAAGAACCATGCTGGAATAGGTCATTGGCCTTAACTTTGGCATGTTAATTCTTCTCAAATGTCTCCTCCAAGGTATGGGCTGCCTGGTCCTCTACTTGATATTAACATAGCTGTCCACTTTGCCTTTACTCAATATAGAAAATAGGCTGTGCTATTGAGTACTCATGCTCTCTGATGTCGACCTAGTAGATTGTTTCACCTATTAGAAATAACTCACGTGCAAATATTTCTAGTCTTTCTACATCATTCCCTCTTTCCTTGTTGTAATTTGTCTCTTCCTCATGATCTAAGCTCTTGAGCTATCTTCTCACTTTTAGTTGGCTCTTTTGGCTCCTTCTTTGGCCAGTCACTGAGTTTGTTTTCAGGTCTATGCCATATTTGAAAAACAATAGATATTTTATTAACCTAAATTTGACATCCCTGGGGATGTCACTGGTCACTGGTCACTTGAACCACTTTGAACCTTGAACCTTTGAACCTTGAACCATTTCAATTCAAAGTTCAACGGTTCATTCTCTTTCTTTGAATCCTTTGAAGTTTCAAACTCTCTGGATACTTTCCTTTTATGTCAAACTCATTGAACCTTTGAACTCATTGAACTCTTCGAAGTTCAAGGTTTAATGGTTCAATAGTTCAATATTAACTCTTCGAATCCTTTGATTTTCTAAGTCTGTCAAACTTATTAAACTCATTAAACCTTTAAGCTTTAAACTATTTTGGTTCAAGGTTCAACAGTTCAATCTTCACTCTTCAAAGTCTTCTTTTCTTTTACATCCATCGAAGCCTTTGAACTCATTGAAGCGCTTAACTCTTTTTGAACCTTTGAACTCATTGAACCTTTGAATCTTGCAGAGGTGGGATTCAATGATTTAATGGTTCAAAGTGGTTCATTTTAATTGTTTGAAGCCCACTGATAAGTCTTTTGATTGAACTTCAACATTGAACTAGCCTTGAAATGCCTAAGTATTTGGAACTTGTTTCTTTGTGAAAGCCCACCGGTTGAACCTGTTGAGCTTGCAAGTCCCTTAACTGAAAATGATTGAGTAATTGAAGAACTTGGCTACTCAAAACATTTTTTGAAAAAGGAAGAGATCATTTTGGCCTACAAGACCAAAATAGTTGATATGTTGTCCATAAAAACAAGTGATAGATTTTGGGAACAATAGCTTGCTCCAGTTGGGGAACTTCCATCAATTGTAAAAACAATCAAAGGGATTAGTAACTAGAATCTAAATGCCTTCAAGTATGCCATTGGGCTATGGATTCATGCTACCCAAAAATAAAGGCACTAAAAAGTGAAAACAAATAATGCAAAACTAAACTAAAGACTATACAAAAATTATACATATGCATAACTGGACTTATCTGATACTTCAAAGATTGAAGTGCTTCAGATGTCGCCCACTGTGAGATAGTGAAAATGGTGTTTTGTCTTGATATATCAGTAAGAAACCATTTTATCCCTAGAAGTGATGATTGGTGAATGGACCTCTCCACCAGGAATCAAATTTTCTATGCATTCCTTTTGGTTCTCTCCTCTTGCCCCATAGTAATACTTGATTTCTAGTCTAAAAATCATGAATCCTTGTTCTCTTGTAGAAGAGTTTATTTACCTGATTTTGACATACAATAGTATGGTCCATTACCATAATTTGTTGTTCTTCTAGTTTAGTCTAACACATGATTAATTGTTAGCATCAAACACCTACCAATCATTGGCATTGTCAGGCACACTTGGTCAAAAGACCAGCTTGATAGTCAACTTGTGCTCTTCAAAGTCTTTATGAGGAACCAAGAGGGTTGTAGATATAGCCAATGAATATACATGACTATGAAGCATTTTAGGCATTATAGATATATTGAAAGCATCAAAACTCTCAATACAATCCCATACTAGATTATGATAATGGTGCAATCTTTTGTTCTTGGTTTGACACAGGTTCCTCACCTGATAAACCATCAGTTCATCATCTCCTTTGGTGTGAAGGAGTTTGACACCTTTGTCTTGAGTAGCCTTAAACCTGAGTAATAGAGATTTGTACTCAGTAGTGTTATTAATGTTGCTAAACTACAACTTGTATCAAGAATAAAAAATATCTCCTTGAGGAGATATTAGAACAATCTTGGCTCTAGAACCAGTAGAAGAGCAGCTGCCATCAAATTCCAAAATCCATATGCCACCAAAAATTGCTCCTTTCTCAGATTTTCCTTCATTTGGAGGGGAGGGTCCTTCTACACCTATGTTGTGCTTTATTAATTCTTCTACTATCTCATCTGAATCAATTCCTAGATCACCACCTATAGGACTTTCATCTGCTAAAACATGAACATCCTTTATGGTCAAGAAGTAATTACCCACTGCTAAAGACTCAAACTAAATTTGAGCTTCTAGGGCTATCATTTGGGTGAAAATATACTTTGACTCCTTTTTAAAAAGTAGCCTCTACATGATGCCCTTCATAGGGATCCTTGCCTCAGACAGGTCCATGCTCAATTCTCCACCAACATCCTTGCATAAATTTCATCCAAGTAGAATGCCATTGGAGGCTAGAACATCAGCCACCAGGACTATCATTTTAATTCTTTTTTTTTGGGAAAGTTGTGAATGCAAACTAGGCATCTTTGATCTATCCTAGAAGTGGCACTTATTTGTTTTCCATGGAGAAACATCTCCCAAAAGTTTTATTCAATGTAAGGCTGAGAGAATCTACCACCTTGGCAGAAATGACATTGTCAAATGCACCTGAGTCTATGACATAGTTTCTTAGCTTATGATTGTTTATCAATAGGGAAACATAGAAAGTCTCTATTTTCCTAGGGGCAATAGAAGGAGTAATGACAAGATTGTTTAGGGTAGACATGTTCCTTGGGGGATCATGAGTTACCTTTCTAACATCTTGTCCTATAGGGACGGTTTGATTCTTCACACATTGAACTAACCTATCCAACTGCTCAGGGTTAGATTACAAATATTCAAACTCAGTCATTTGAATTTTGGTCTTCTTAGTATGGTTGATTATGTCAAATGACTGAAATGGACTAGGAACAGAGGAAGGAAGTTCATCCTTTTAGTTTTTGGGGGGTATGGTAATGGTCTGAGAACTTGAAGTAGGAGGTGAAAAAAAACTTGATGTACTTACCTTTTTAGTGTTCATCGAGTCCTTTGATTGAAAAGGTAGAGTGGTTCCCCACTTAGCAATTGAAATTTTTGGTTGAGATGATTCCTCTATTTTTACCTTATCGGCTTATAGGGCTGATTAGTTCTAGGACCGGGTGAATACAGTGTATGATCCATCAAACACTTCACCTTTACTTCTGGGTTCATCCTATTAATTTAGGAAACTAATGTTGGAGTCGTCAGCTAATTCTTCTTCTCCCTCTATGAAGATATTAGCGTCATCTTCTGGGTTCAACTCAGGTTGTAAAAAGAAATTAAATTATATTTCAAGATATCCAACTACTGAGTTGGCTGGTGTTGCTTCAATGGCAAGCTTCCCCTGTGGGGGAGGAAGATGATTTGGTTACCCTTGAATATTATATCACTAGCTAACTAATGGGAAAAATAGGTGTTTTAACCACAGTATAAGGAGATTTATCAACCAAAATGTGTGGGTCTACCACATCAGGATGGGACAAATCTCTCCTCTCATCAAGGGGAGGTTCCCTAAAACTATAGAATTATATATACTATATATAAGCTAAAAATAACACTCAGGGTAGGATAACACCATCCATCTCTCTTTTTTTAGAGATTATGTTCACAGATCAAAGGAGAAATCCTAGGTAATTACTAAATGTACTTCTCTTCTTTCAGAAGTAATATTCAATCAACAGCCAGATTCCTTCCAGGTAGTAATTGTAACCATGAGAAACCATGAAAGCACAAAGTCTTTCATTGCTTCCCTCACTGAAACAGGGTGTAGTAACACAATAGAATGAAGTGTAGCACAAAGTCTCCACCTCAACTGCTAAAGAGTAAAATATATGAAGGACAATGGGGACACAAAGTCCTCCCAAAATCCTTTACATAGAAATAGAAAAACAAACACGCTAAAGATAATTGTGGCAGCACAAAGTCTCTCCACAATCAGCTTTAAGACACCTCCCTGATTACTTCCACTAGTTCTACTTATTTAATGAAATGAACAAGACTACATCTAGGAAATAGACATAAGAACAATCCCCTAAATAACACAAGTTATTATAGCACAAAGTCTAAAAGTAACCTACTTTCTCATTCATATAACAAAATATGATTAACAATTTGAGCTCAAAGTCTCAGTAATGCCTTTCAATTTGGGCAGAGTTTTTCTTCTACAATCGAGAGATCCCTCTAAAACCATAAGAGAGATTACAATATATAGCACTCCAAGAAAGACTTGGGTGTTTTGTTTCATGGAAATAGCCCATGATGCATTCAATTCCTTGAATGTATTTCCATGAAAGAGCCATGTTGGAACAAGTCATCAGCCTTAACTTTGGCATGTTAATTCTTTTCAAACATCTCCTCCAAAGTATGGGCCACCTGGTCCTCTTCCTGATATTTGCATAGCTATCCACTTCACCTTTACTTGATCTAGAAAAATAGACCACACTATTGAGTGATCACACTCTCTGATGTCCACCTGGTGGACTATTTCACCTACTAGAAATAACTCTTGCATAGATATTTCTAGTCTTTCTACATCATTCCCTCTTTCCTTGTTGTATTTTGTCTCTTCCTCATGATCTGAGCTCTCAGGATATCTTCTCACTTTCAGCTGGCTCTTTTGGCTCCTTCTTTTGCTAGTCACTAAGTTATTTTTAGGTCCGCACCATATTTGAAAAACAACAAATATTTTATTACCCTAAATTTGATGTCCATGGGGACATCACTAGTTGTTGGTCACTTAAACCACTTTGAACCTTGAACCATTTCAGTTTAAAGTTCAATAGTTTATTCTCTTTCTTTGAATCCTTTGAATTTTCAACTCTCTGGATTCTTTCCTTTTTTGTTGAACTCATTAAACCTTTGAACTCATTGAACTCTTCGAAGTTCAAGGTTCACTGGTTCAACGATTCAATCTTAACTCTTTGAATCCTTTGATTTTCTAAGTCCATCGAACTTATTTAACTTGTTGAAGCTTTGAACTTTTAACTCTTTTGGTTCAAGGTTCAACAATTCAACAATTCAATCTTCACTCTTTGAAGTCTTCTTTTCTTTTAAGTCTACCAAAGCCTTTGAACTCATTGAGTTGCTTAACTCTTTTTGAACCTTTGAACTCGTTGAACCTTTGAACCTTGCAGAGGTAGGGTTCAAAGGTTTAATTGTTCAAAGTGGTTCATTCCAATTGTTTGAAGCCCACTGATAAGTCTTTTGATTGAACTTTGGCATTGAACCAGCCTTGAAATGCCTAAGTGTTTGGAACTTGTTTCTTTGTGAAAGCCCACCGGTTGAACTTGTGGAACCTGTTGAACCTGTGAGTCCCTTAACTAAAAATTCTTGAATAATTGAAGAACTTGGTTGCTTAGAAAAAATTTTGTAAAAGGAAGAGATCATTTTGGCCTGTAGGACCAAAATAATTGATATGTTGTTTATAAAAACAAGTGATGGATTTTGGGAACAATAACATTGATGGTCACTAGTCACTTAGTGTCTTCTCATGTCCTTAGTATGCCTCTTATATTTTAAGGTCTTCTCATAAGATGCTGCAGTTATGCTTTTTACATTCCCTTTTTCATTCCCTAGATTCCTTCTATTTCTTCTTGAGAAATATTGTTTTATTTATTGATCACTCCCCTCAGGATTCCATTTTTAAGTTCCATTATAAGACCATGGATAGGACCTATCCTTCCTCATAAATTAACACAATTAAAATTATTTATTACAAACATCCCCTATTAAAAAAAATTCACATTTATTCCACCTCATTGGTGTTACCTTTGTGAGTTGAAGTTATAGACCACAGATAGGACCTAGCCTTCCTCAAAAAAAATTCCAATAATCCAAATCATAATTAAAATTACATGTGTCAAATATGAGATAAGATGTGATCGATCATGAATTTAAATGTCATTAACATTCTTCCTAGCTTGATTTAGTATCTTTTATGCTTACTTCATTTCTATTTCACGTTTATCTTTTTATTTTTTAATTGCATGTAAGAATCTAGCCATTTCTTAAATTTTTCATACTTCCCAGGTTAACTTAGTGTGATAAATTTAAGACCAATATTTTTTTCTCTTATACTTATCAACATGATTTAGTATGATTGATTTACTTAATTGATTTTTTTTGCATGATTTACTCTTTTACATGCCTTCCACTTTATTACATTACTTTCATACTTCCCAACATGATTTAGTGTGATTTTAATTGTTTTAAATTTGGTACCAATTTTTCATTTGGTTTACCATCTTGTTTTACCACCCTTTGGTTCTTTATACTTAGTCATTTTTGTCATTACACATTTCCCAACTTGAAATAGTGTGTAGTACATTTTTGATTGATTATATTTTACCAAGTCCTTTTTTGTTTGTTTCTTTTTAACCATACATGTGTCCCACATAATGATATAAAAGAAGCCACAAGTCATATCTTTCCTATATCATATACAATAAATAGCTAAATGCATGTGCTATAAATAAATATATCCAAGCATCAACAACCACAATTATAATGCAAATACATATAATCAGCATCCAAATGCCAAAATGAGACATATCTATATATATCATGAGTTTTTATACAACCATATACAAATCTCAAAATCTATGGTTGGGCCCCATCCTACCCACCTCATGGTCTAGCCACGCTACCCATAGATGCTTCAATTTGACTCCTCTGAACATAATGTTGTAAATAGGCTATTTAAGATCTCAATCCTGATACCTAACCCATAGATGAGCCAACTGAGCCAAGGTTTCTAGATGCATTACCCTCTCTTTTTCCTATACCTATGCCCAAAATAAAACCTTTTTACCACCTTGTTTTACCACTCTTTGGTTCTTTATACTTACTCATTTTTGTCATTACACATTTCCCAACTTGAAATAATGTGTAGTACATTTTTGACTGATTATATTTTACCAAGTCCTTTTTTGTTTATTTCTTTTTAACCATACATATGTCCCACATAATGATAAAAAAGAAACCACAACTCATATATTTCCTATAACATATACAACAAATAGATAAATGCATGTGCTAGAAATAAATATATCTAAGCATCAACAACCACAACCATAATACAAGCACATATAATCAGCATCCAAATGCCAAAATGAGACACATCTATATATATCATGAGTTTTTATACAACCATATACAAATCTCCAAATCTATGGTTGGGCCCCATCCTACCAATCTCATGTTCTAGCCATTCTACCCATAGATGCTTCAGTTTGACTCCTCTGAATAGAATGTTATAAAGAGGCTATTTAAGATCTCAATCCTGATACCTACCCCTATAGATGAGCCACCTAAGCCTACACCTATGCCAACTGAGCTAAGGTTTCTAGATGCATTACCCTCTCTTTTTCTTGTACCTATGCCCAAAATAAAACCTTTTTATCATCTTGTTTTACCACCCTTTGGTTCTTTATACTTAGTCATTTTTGTCATTACATATTTCTCAACTTGAAATAATGTGTAGTACATTTTTGATTGATTATATTTTACCAAGTCCTTTTTTGTTTGTTTCTTTTTGACCATACATGTGTCCCACACAATGATAGAAAATAAACCACAACTCATATATTTCTTATAGCATATACAACAAATAGCTAAATTTATGTGCTAGAAATAAATATATCTAAGCATCAACAACCATAACCATAATGTAAACACATATAATCAGCATCCAAATGCCAAAATGAGACGTATCTATATATATCATGAGTTTTTATATAACCATATACAAATATCCAAATCTATGGTTGGGCCCCATCCTACCCATCTCATGGTCTAGCCACGCTACCCATAGATGCTTCAATTTGACTCCTCTAAATAGAATGTTGTAAAGAGGCTATTTAAGATCTCAATCCTGATACCTACCCCTATAGATGAGCCACCTGGGCCTACACCTATGCTAACTAAGCCAAGGTTTCTAGATGCATTACCCTCTCTTTTTCCTATACCTATGTCATATTGGTTAGGGTCACTACATGTGTCACTCTCTCATGGGCCTATACCTATCCCATATATGTCACATTCACTAGATGTATAGCTCTCTCCTCAACCAAGGCCTACCATGTCCATGCCTCTCTTACACTAACCTCTATTGGTGGATGCATCCCTTCTATTTGCACTCACAACTCCCTCATGTCCTCTCCATCTCATTTTAAGTAGCTCACCTGAGTTGGGGTAGATGGTACCCTAGGATCCTCTAGTGTAGTAGGGTTGTACAACATCAGCATCTCATCTAGGATATCATAGGGTGTTCCCCTCATTAGGGACTCCCATCTAGTTTCCTCATCCTTTACCACACCTACAAAAATCACACTAGATAGATATTAGATCACTAATATATCTCAAAATCTATCTATAGTCTATTTTCATAATAACTTAAATCAATATTTAACCATATTTTATAACATGTATGTGTGTCATCCACTACTATCATGCCTTATATGTGACCATCAAGCACACTCTCCCCATCTATATGGCCTCTAAGAACCTCATCTATAGGTCACTACCTAAAAACAAATCCTAAATTCATAACTCATGCCCATCTTAGCCTATGCCTGGATGGTCTCTCTATCATCTAATTCTACTTTAGCCTACCTACTAGGTCATCTGAGATGGTGATAGTCTATACTCTCTCCTAATCTTGTTACCTCCATCGATATCATATCTATGATAGTTTTTCCTCCTCCTACTAAAAATCTAGTGGTGTTACCTATGATACTCCTACCTCTACATTTGTCTTCTCCTACTCTGTTACTTGTCATGCTTAACTAGTCCATGGTCTCTCACGATATGGTTTAAGCATCAACCTAGCAATTGGTGGCCCTAGTCCTCCCCTCCCCCATGACTCTTGCGCATGCTAAGCCCAAAACATTGGAATAACTATAGGTTTCAATGGGTGATTCAAACCCATCTATCATGGTAATCATGTTATTAGATGTAGTTCCCTCCATTACGTATAGTGCCCTATAACCTTTATTTGTGCCAAAGCTAGGGAAACTATCTCCCAACTAGGCCATATCATAACAAGGTGCCCATATTTCTATCATATAATATATGTCTATCTCAACATATACAACATTGAAATGTGGATCATGACTTATACTACCTGGTCCTATCTCTATCTATGAGCCCAAGGTAGCCTATCATCGACCACATGGGGCAACCTAGCTAGCCGATACATGGAGAACCTCTCATATATCCATGTACTATATAATATAATTGATCCTAATGATTTATACCCTCTATATATCACTCCATATATTTCATTCATGAGTTGTACCCACATGATAGATCCCAAGTCATATAACACAATTTGCTCAAATATTGTCTAACTCAAGGCAATCACAAATAGTGGTACCTTACCATCTGACTTGTGAAACAACACCCATGCTATCATAAGTCCTATCATAACCTTATAAATATATATAATCTATGATGTATATACATCAAACATATTCACCCTCAATCTAGGGTGTATCATCTCTAAGCATGTTGCCCATATAGATAAAGATCTCTCCTCATCGCTATCAAGTACTCTTATAATTATAGGTGTCCTTGCTCTGGGTAATCCTAGGATGGAATGCACATCTTCCAAGATGACACCCACCTATATGAGTCAGGATCTAACAAGAATAATTGATTACTATTGTGTAAGCAACTAAACATAGAATTAATCAGAAGTAATAAGTAACTAGAAACTAGAATCAGTAAAGAACAAGAGATATAAGAAACAATGAAAACTTGTATTAAACTCTTCTCAGAAGGAAATAAAATTGAATAAATCTCTCTTTCTTCCACACCTCTCAGATGTACAGATCTCTTTCCCTCAAGAGTTCTCTCTCACAATTACAAACACAATTCAACTACTTGAATTGTCTGTTACGCATAATTACAAGCTATGAAGATCTATCCTTATTATATAAGATTAGGGATCATGAGATATGCATTCTCAACCATTAGAAACACCTCCTAATCAAGGGTTCAAAATAGTCCTACCAAAAATAGAAATGTGGACTTACAACTAACAGCTAAACTAATCATGCAAACAATCCATTCTGCCATGAAAATAGACTTTCTGGACGCACAGGTGACCGACGTCGGTCCCTATCAGTCTGCATATGACTGACATCGGCTGATCTATAACTGACATCGGTAGCCTCCAGTCGATCCCTGACTGACATTGGTGATTGTGTAACATAGCAACCTTTGCATTCACTCATAGGTGAAGCTTTTAGCTCCACACCTCAATAATCTCCCACTTGGAGATAAACAGTTGCACCTGTACCTGTACAGCAACATCTTCTAGCTTCTCCATCTTCAAGCTCAATCTTGAAGACCAAAAAAAGTTGAATGAAGATTCAAATTCTCTTTTGTTATTGACTTTGTTAACATATCAGTAGGGTTCTTATCTGTATGGATTTTTTCCAGCTTTAACTCACCATCCTCCAATACCTATCTAATGAAGTGGTACCTAAGCTATATATGCTTGGTTCTTGAATGAAAGGCTGAGTTCTTAGCCAAATGAATTGCACTTTGACTATCACTGTATAATCTATAACTCTCTTTCTCCTTTCCCAACTCTTCCATGAACCGTGTCATCCATATCATTTCTTTGCTAGCCTCTGTGACTACAATGTATTATGCCTCTGTAGTAGACAAGGCAACAACCTTCTGCAACTTTGAAATCTAGCTAACCACCGTTCCACCAACAGTGAAAACATATCCTATGGTGCTTCTTTTGCCATCTAAGTCACCTACCATATCCACATCTACATATCCATGTAGAGAAGTGTTTGACCCACCATAGCATAAATGCCTACTATTAGTCCCTCTCAGATATTTGAGAATCCACTAAACTGCTTTCTAGTGTTCCTTCCCTGGATTGGCCATAAACTTACTGAAAACTCCCACTGCTTGGGCAATATCAGGCCTAGTACATACCATTGCATACATTAAGCTCCCAACTGTGGAAGCATATGGAACTCTACTCATGTACTCTACCTCATCATGTGAATTAGGACACTGATCTTTGATCAGCTTGAAGTGTCCAGCTATAGGTGTACCTACCATTTTTGCATCCTACATATTAAACCTCTCCAACACCTTGTTCACATAATCCTCTTGAGACAAAATCAACCTGTGATTTTTCCTGTCTCTCTTAATACTCATGCCAAGGATTTTCTTTGCTGCTCCCAAATCCTTCATGGCAAATGTGTGAGCTAATTTTACCTTAAGCTCAGAAATATCCTGCATGTGTGAACCTGAAACAAGCATATCATCTACATACAACAACAAGATAATATATCTACCATTATCCAATCTCTTAAAATACACACAATGGTTAGATTGACATCTACTATAGTCATGCTCAGTCATAAACTTGTCAAATTTCAAATACCATTGTCTAGGAGCTTGCTTAAGACAATATAAGCTTTTCTTCAACCTGCACACAAGCTTCTCCTTACCTTTGACCTCAAAACCCTCTAGCTGATCCATATATAATTCTTCATCCAAATCTCCATGAAGAAATGTTGTCTTAACATCAAGCTGCTCAAGATGCAAATCCTCAATAGCAACTAAAGACAATACAATTTGAATAGAAATCATTTTTACTATAGGAGAAAAAATTTCACCAAAATCAATACCTGGTTTCTATGCAAATCCATTTACTACCAACCTAGCCTTATGTCTCATCTGTCCATTCTCACCTTCCTTTAACATGTAAACCCATTTGTTTTTTAGTGTTTTCTTACCTACTGGCAACTCAACCAAATCCCACGTTTGGTTCTCTTTCAAGGAATCAATCTCCTCACTCATGCCAAGCTCCCACTATTTTTGAGTTTCTACCTACATTGCTTCATCAAAAATCTTTGGTTCTCCACCATCCGTGAGCAACAAGTAGAATAATGAAGGGGAATATCAAATTAGAGGTTTACCTACCCTTTCTGACCTCCTCCTGGGTGTTTAAGACTCATTTATTGCTTGTTGTCCACCCAAATTTTCTATCAGTGACCGATCTCGGTCATCTCTAGGCTTGTACCTGACCGACATCGATTCCACTTGACCGACGTTGATTCCTATTTGATCGACGTCTATCACTTTCTGACCGACATCGGTTCTTGTTCAATCGATGTTGGTTCCTAACTGACTGACATCGGTGTCTATGTTTTCCTGAGTGTGAAAATTATTTCTCGTGAGCTCATTTTGGATCATCACCTCATCCAATTCAACATTTCTCTGCTTAGAATTATTCAGCTTCTTGAGCTAATTACTATACATCACCTTCTCATTGAAAACAACATCATGGCTTCTAATTATTTTGTTAGTTCCTAGATTCCACAACTAGAATCTGAAATCTCCAGAGCCATAACCAATAAAAGTGCACCTCATAGACTTAGCATCCAGCTTCTTTCTATTTTCTTTATCAATGTGCATAAAAGCTTCAAAACCAAAAACTCTGAGAAATGAAAGATCTACCTTTTTACCTGTCCAAGTCTCTTCTGGAATTCCACCATCCAGAGTAGTAGAGGGTCCTCTATTAATTAGGTAAACCATAGTGTCTATAACTTCTACCCAAAACTATAAGGGCAAACCAGCATGCAACCTCATACTCCGTACATGCTCCAAAATTATTCTATTCATTCTTTTAGCAACTCCATTTTGCTGAGGTGTCCTTGGAACCATCTTTTCCCTGCGTATTCCATTCATAGAACAATACCTGTTGAACTTATAATTGCAGTACTCACCACCATTGTCAAATCTAAGGCACTTCAATCTCAAACCTATTTCATTGTCAACCAAAGCTTTCCATTTCATAAATGTGTCAAAAACATCAGATTTCTTCCTTATGTAATAAACCCATACCTTTCTTTTAGCATCATCAATGAAAAAAACATAATACTGTGATCCTCCAATAGAAACTACCTGAGCTGGTCCCCACACGTCTGTGTGAACAAGATCCAACTTGTGCTTCTTTGTTGACCCAATTTTGAGAAATCTCACTCTCTTCTGTTTCCCAAAAATACAATACTCACAAAAATATAGATCTATGCTTTTCAGATCTGAAAGCTTACCTTTTGACTTAAGAACTTTCATTCCCTTCTCACTCATGTGGCCAAGCCTACAGTGCCACAACTTTGCATCCACATTTGAAGTAGATAATACAGAAGGAGAATAATCAATAATATAATTACATAAATAGAGAGTACCTACTCTCTTACCTTTGGCTAATACAATTGCACCCTTAGAAACCTTCCAAGATTCAGCTGTGAGAGTTACTGTGCAACCCTCATCCCCCAACTTTCCTGTAGAAATCAGATTCCTCTTTAAGATGGGTACATGCATGACCTCTTTCAACACCCATGTGTTGCCATTCTGCATTTTTAACTGCACTTTTCCTTTGCCAATAATTTTACAAGGCTCATCATCCCCTAAATAGACTTTTCCAAAATCTCCCTGGACATAATCATTGAAAAATTCTCTATTTAGGGTTGCATGGAAAGAAGCACCAGAAATTACAACCCAAGATTCTAATCTATTATCCAAAGAAAGTGTAAAATAATCTTGTGCAACAATACCTACAACTTTTGCTTCTTCATTACCTCCATGCTGATTTTCTTCTCTAACCTTCAACCAGCAATCTTTCTTTGCATGCCCTTTCTTTCCACAATTCCAGCAGGTTATCTTTCTTTTTCCATTTCTGGATTTGGATCTATTTCTCATCTTTGACTTAGACCTTGATCTCCCTTGCTTGCACCTCTCTTTTTACCTTCCCCTACTTTCAATACTTAAAGCATTACCTGATGTCTCCTTTGTGCTTTTCCTGTGAATTTCTTCATTTAAGATTACACTAACAACATCATCTAATTTCAAGATACTTGTAGCAGATGCAGTATTACTAACTACCATTACCAAACTATGCCAACTTTTTGGTAAAGAGCATAAAATTAAGAGAGCCATAATTTCATCATCAAACACTATTTTGACTGAATTTAACTGATTTACTATTGCATGGAAATCATTTAGATGAGTAGATATAGATCCATTTTCCTGCATATACAAATTAAATAATTGCTTCATAAGATATACCTTATTTGAAGCTGAGGACTTTTCATATAAATTTGCTAAAGTATCCATTAACTGTACCGTTGACTTTGCCTGTGACAAGTTGGAAATCACAGAAGATGCCAGGCTCAACCTTATAGATCCCAGAGCCTTTCTATCAAGAACATTCCATTCTTCATCTTGCATATCTGTGGGCTTGCTTGAAACCCCACCCAATGGTAAGTATAGATCTTTTTGATACAGATAATATTCTATCTGCATCCTCCATAATTGATAGTTATTGCCATTAAACTTCTCCATTCTTAGTTTATTTTCTTTTCCCATTGCTTTACTCCCACTCAAATAGAAACCCCTGTGAGTGACCTATAATCAACACACACTAAACAAATCTGAAACCACCTGTTAGTGAACCTGAGCTTTGATACCACTTGTCATGATCTAACAAGAATAATTGATTACTGTTATGCAAGCAACTAAACATGGAATTAATTAGAAGTAATAAGTAACTAGAAACTAGAATCAGCAAAGAACAAGAAATACAAGAAACAATGAAAACTTGTGTTAAACTCTTCTCAGAAGGAAATACAATTGAATAAATCTCTCTTTCTTCCACACCTCTCAGATGTACAGATCTTTTTCCCTCAAGAGTTCTCTCTCATAATTACAAACACAATTCAGCTACTTGAATTGTCTATTACACATAATTACAAGCTATGAATATCTATCCTTATTATATAAGATTAGGGATCATGAGCTATACATTCTCAACCATTAGATACACCTCCTAATCAAGGGTTCAAAACATTCCTACCAAAAATAGAAATGCGGACTTACAACTAACAGCTAAACTAATCATGCAAACAATTTGTTCTACCACAAAAATAGACTTTCTAGATGCACAGGTGACCGATGTTGGTCCCTGTCAGTCTGCACATGACTGATGTTAGCCGATCCATAACCAACATCGGTAGCCTCCAGTCGATCCCTGACCGATGTTAGCGACTGTGTAATATAGCAACCTTTGCATTCACTCATAGGTGAAGCTTTTAGCTCCACACCTCAACAATATGGTATCCCCCTCCACCTCCCATATAAATGTGTTAGTTAACCATTCCCAGGATCTTAATAACATGACTAGCAAATCTAAACTAAGTGGAATCCTACACATCTCCATGATACCTCCTAAACCTAGAGTAATTAATCTTGCTTAATATCTAATAGACAAGCATTCTAGTAAGTCTAGGAGACATGATTCATCCACCAAGCACTAAAATATTAGATGCCCCTATAGCCAAGAAACACTAAAAGATTTATTAGATCCTCCATATCATGTAAAATTGAAAAACATTCTTTTTATATTTTAAATAAAAACAAGCTCAATTTCTTTCATCTAGTCATTTTTAATCAATTATACCCATTTTTATCCTAATCAGCCCATTTTATCCCTCAGTCAGGCATTTTGGGCCATTCTATCACTCTTTCAGCCTATTTTATATAGTTTCATACTATTCTGGTCACTTAGTCAAACACTAGGTTGACCAAAATTTCCCTTTTTTGACCTAGTTGACCTAAAAAACTCACTCAGCCCCTCTATATTTCCTCTCTTAGTGTTGATTTGTCACAATGAATTTTTATACAAGGTCAAAAATAATGTACTAAGTCATTAGTATGGAAAATAAACTACATCGGCACATATCTACTAGGTCGACAGTGTGGATTTTGATAATTTTTAGCCTACTAGGTCGACTAGGTCAACCTAGTTGTTTTTTCCCTGTTAACCCTTTACATTTTATAAAATAAATGCCTTCATATAGTTATATCCCCAAACCCTTCAAACCCATTTCTCTAAATGGTTTTTCCTACCCTTAGCATATGATTTGATTTCATTCTAATGTCTATAAATACTTTAAATTACAAATTTATAAAATACACGTAAAATGATTAAAATATTCAAAAACTAGTTTGAGATTCTTAGTTGCCTATTTGTAGTACACCCATTGACACCATTGGATGTCCCTCTCATCTAGCTTGTCATCTCCTTACCATCCTAGCTCATTTTTCTATCAGATCTCTTTTTCTCTCCTTCACAAATCAAAAATAACAAATGTCTTTCATTTTAACCTATTTAAAATCACTTTTCAAAAATCTTAATCTTTCAAATCTTTTTTTTGTGAGATTCCTTATTTTATTATATCTTTGGTTTTACTCATCCATTTTTTGAATGATAAAATTTTATGGAATCATGATAACATAGAGAATATTTTCCACTACTATATGCCTATCTTCTAATTTTTTTGTTTTTTGGATATTTTTTGCACTAACTTTTATAGGCTTGCCTAATGTTCTTCACATTGGACACCTTCACTTCTCTTACAATATAATTATTTATTTAAAACACTAAGGTAATTAAAGGTATGTGTTTTTAAATTTTTTCCTTTCATTTATCTTATTTTCTACTTATTGCATCTTACTTAGCATCAGTGTTATGTGTTATCATGTTCTTTTTCCTGAAGCACCATCTTGTGTTGTACTCAAGTGACACATGATGAGATTTGAGTGGGTCATATGTATACACATAATATTTTTTAAAAATTATTACTAACTAACACTTTGTATCTTATAGGAGCCCATTGAATCTAAATCTCTCTAAGTGCATGCCCTATGGGGTGCACTAAGAAAGGGGTGGGTAGACCATTAGTGCTTCATAGGATTGTTGTCCCTCTTACCACTTGTTATCTATACACTTGTCTCCTAAAACCATTATCCCTAGGATTTTTATTATCTATTGTACATCCTCCAGTATTTTTATATATTTTATCCTCCTTTTCCTCACCTTAATCAATTTTTATTAGTTAGTTGTACTAGGTCGACTAGGTCGACCCTTTATAATTTTAGGTAATTTTCACTTAGGAATTAGTTTAGCCTTAAGCTGACCTAGTGAATAATTATTCAAAATTTTGATAGGTTGACCCTATCGATTGGTATTTTTTAAAGGGTTTAGGGTCAAATCTGCATATATATACAAGTTCATTTCCATCATTTATTATGAGAAGAAAAAGTAAGAGCGAATGAACATCTATTTATTAAAAATTCTACTTGAGAATCAAAGCTTAGGGTTTCATAATTTATTTGGAGATATGGATCTTTTATTATGGATAAGTCTTTTAGATGCATTGATAGGTTTTGTATCCTAGAGCTGATTTGTCTTTGTCATCCTTACATACCACAACAACCTCTTGTGAAGCACCTTGTCCAAGGGAGAGATCGAGGATTGGATTCATCTTCAAAGGTAAGTATTCCTAACTTTTTTTTTCCTTTGTAAGAGTATATAGATATTTATATGAGTATATGTCTTTTATGCATGTTTATTTTTATTGTTTTTAACCCCCACTTTGTGTCACAAGCTTTGGTGAGCACTAGATTATATTTAGTTTACTTATTGTTAGTTTAGGTGAAATATCAAAACTCAGGACCCCCTTAGGGTTATTACATGATTATGTTATACTAGAGGCTTTATAACCCTCATTATCAAGGTGTATTATGGTAAGATATCCCCTAATCGAGTCTAGCAGATCCCCATATTGGTCATGTTCTTGCTTAACAAATGTGTCCCCAATTAGAAGTGTATGGTATGATCTATTTTATCTTGATTTAGGGTTTATTTATAGACATGATGAGTTTATAATTTCATACAAATTACAATAACAATATATACTTAACTTATCATTCAACTGACCTCTACAAATTTTCTTGGTACTTATCTCATCACTACACATGTGTTTTTCCTTTATTTTACCTGTAGGTGCTTGAGTGACATTTTAGGATTGATTAGGTTTCTTGAAAATTTTATTATCCTTGGACTTATAAAGACATTAATGGTATTTTATTAACCCTTTATAGATACCTCTAGATTTTTTCATGCTTTACCAAATATACTTAACATAAAAAGTGTACTTTTATCCATCTACCCATAACATGTTTGTAGTTTTTGTAGGCTTCATATGTCACTTGACCTTGAAAGTGCCCTTATTGTATATTTATTTTATCAACACAAGGTCAAGACTAATCCCTCATTATATTCAACATATCTCATGACTATATACCTAATTTTCAACCTTTCACATGCATAATTTCTTCAATTTCATAAGCATGCCTATAGGTGTTAGTTGAGACTTAAAGCCTACTATCACTCTACTCTTGGATAGATTATTATTTTTAAACCTTATCATCACATGAGGTTTTATATAATTTGGTGAAGTGGACTGTAAAATATATATTTTTTCCTAATTTTCTCCTTCTCCATTTTCTAAAAGTCCTCCAAACACCCCAATGCATAAGCACAAGTTTGTAGATGCATCATTTAAATTCAACTACTACCTACTTGTTTGCCAATGAAAATGGATATAATTAAGATATGAAATCAAACCATATAATATAGGAGGTGATGTACCAATATTATATATCTCCTATACTTGATATGTCAACAACATTTATGGATAAGATAAGGACCAACTACTAACAAACTCTCTCCAAAAAACTCCTACACATTAGTGCTTCACAGGGAGGCCATGCCACCTTCTTATATATTAAGGGTGATGAGTGCAAGGTATAGTAAAATAAACTAGAAATAAATTTCCACTATGATCAAAATCATAATCATCTTTACATACCATGTACCCTAGATAAGACAATCCACTAGTATCTAGGTGAGAAACAAGGACCTACAAAGGGAAAAAGATCAACCACTTATGCAAATTAGAAAAGCATGAACACATTAGAAAACTAGTATGGAAAAGGCTAAATTATTCCTTATATTATCTCAAGGATTAAAAAT
The DNA here is from genome assembly GCA_037957365.1 of Torreya grandis. Taxonomy (NCBI): domain Eukaryota; kingdom Viridiplantae; phylum Streptophyta; class Pinopsida; order Cupressales; family Taxaceae; genus Torreya; species Torreya grandis. The sequence continues at coordinate 51,697 of JARHVA010008324.1, forward strand.
ACAAATGTTTATAAATTTCTCATACCTGTTAGAGGGATGATTACAATGGCCTTTGAAGCCCAATTTATAAGACATGACAGAGAGAAAGAGAGAAAGAATGTGGCATAGAAATGGTGTAGGGAAGACATAATGAACATCACTAATCCAATGAATATTTAAAAACATGAATTATCAGCATAAAACACTCTCATAACTCTCCCCATGCATTATATATGTGGTATAATAGCCTTCAATAAGGTGGCCTAGTTGTTGAATGAGGATTTACAAAGATATTCCTTTGACATCTTGACCTCCATGCATCATCATGATCCATTACCTATTTAATACATATTATCACATGATTTATTGGACAATTTAATTCTATTATTTATCTCTTCAATTCTTATCTCATGCTAGACTAGAGTGGAACTCAGATTCATACTCCTTCACACTAATTTCTGCCATTAGAGATCTATAATATTTTATCAAAACCTACAATTTCCATAGGTGATTTGCTTGAAAATATATAAACCTAAAACTTTACCTTATATTCAATTTTATGGCCATTAAATACTACCATAAAATTACCTAAATGTTAATTTATAATCTTTGTTACCATTGATGACCTATACAAGCTCTACAACCTAGGCTTTCTTGTGTAATAAAAGACAATCTTCATCTAATCATTGCTTCTTGGTTTGAAGCTTATTCTATATCCATGGGAATATCTTGAAAGGATTTTATGAGATAATTGTACTTATACCAAGTTATAAGAGATATATTCACATGATTAAAGAGCTCAAACCACTCAAACACCATGAAACTTCTAAAAATATGCATTTTAGGGCACTTTTCTATGTTTTTCCTCTCACACATGCCAATTTATTACCTCCATAGGTGTCTATGAGGTCTTATATTATCATCTAGGGAAATTAAATTCCATTAAAATCCACTTTGAGTGCTTTTTGAGATCACATTCTTCATTGGGTCCTATTATGAGTTTATCAAGGGTTTTAGGTGGCTTTACTTCTTAATGATTGTTCCTAGCAAATAGATCCTCTTTATCCTTCCTAACACCAAAATATGAGATTTTAATGACCTATACATCATATCCAAATTCCACTCAATACCATGAAAAACTTCATTCAATTTTTGAGTATAACATATACCTTCTCAAGTTCCTCTTAAGGAAAAATAGTGGTTTTGACTACCCTTCTTCCTTGATAATTGTTCATACTACATAGAACCTCTGAAGAAAAACTAATGATAAAATATTGGATTATGAGATCATCCCTAACATCTCCAATATTCAATCCTTCTTGTGCACATCATCCATGAAGTTTTTATCTAAAAATAGAAGCTTCTCAGGAATAATAGGACTATACGTGCAAGCAAAGAGAGATCCCAAGCAAACAGGCTATACAATGGCTATTTTTTCCTTGGAAATTATTACGTGAGGTCTTAAACATCTCTCACCATGTCTAGATATGGTTTTTATAAGTTAATAGTGTGATAAGTGCACAATATCATCATTGATTAATCATGGATCCAAAGACAACAAAATAAAACTCTAAACTTATATCATATTATTCAGAATGGAATAACCCACTATAAATGAGACTAATATAAAGCCATACAATAGGAGAAATAACCTCCTATAGATGAGGACCAAACTACCTGGATTCGTTTATGGGTGATAATAATCATATGGGAATATATTTCCCATATCATAATGATATAACCAACTACCATGTGAATACTATCCTCAACATTCACCCCCCTAGTGCGAACACGGGGAAAATGTATCCCTATACTATAACTGACACATACTCGTGATCCCTCTTGAAGGTTCTCAATGTGGTAAACCTAAAACCATGAAAAAAATGGTTTTCAGTGTGGTGAACCATCAACTATGACTACAAATGGTTTTCTAGTGGGTAACCACCAACCACAACTATAAATAGTTTTCAATGTGGTTAACCACCAACCATAAAATCATAAGGTTATAGTATTTATTTTATACTCATCACAAACATGCTAAAAGAGTAAATACAAGGATAGAAGTTCATTTTTTAGACTATTTAAATAGGCATGTATCATTTATTCTTATTTTAAAAATCACATAACAAAGAAAATCATACACATAACACACTAAATGTGTCATCAAAACAAGTGAGTGGCCTCATTGATGGTGACTAATAATAGGTCGCAAGTCACCTCCAGCCTCATGTGTCTCCTCCAATGACACTTCTTATTAAACATAATCTTCAAAATTATACCCACTATCTTTAGCTATTAATTGATTCTCTTCCTCAGATTCTTCTTTGATGATTACATTAGCTTCATTAAGCTTTCCTTTGATCAAATCATTAGCTCTATATTTACAATCTAAGTCTCTATGTCCTTTTTTCTTACAGTATTAACATTTAAGTTTGCCTTTTTTAGAAAATTTTGTATATTTCTTTTTCAGGTACAATGTTTTTTCTTCTTCCAAATTTTCTAAAATTATTTTCTCTTTTACTAAGATTGTTGAAATCATGTCTTCTAGGGACTGTGAAGGCATTTGTCCAAGATTAAATAAAACATTGTTATAATTTGTAGAAAAAGTATTCAATAGAATTTCCTTAGCATCTTCATCATCAAATGGGGACTTGATTTCTGCTAACTGCCTCATGAGATATCTATATTCATTTATGTGACTTGAAATTGTTATTCCTTCATTCATTCTCAATTTGAATAGGTGTAATTTTAAAGAAAACTTAGCATTAATAGCTTTATCACCAAACAACTTATTAAAATTTTCCCAAATTTTAGTGGTTAATTTTTATAAATCCACATAATGCAATTTTGAATTAGAAAGTGTGGGGCCAATGATGGCTTTGGCCTTATCATCTCTACTACTACATTCTAACAATTTGTTTTCATCTATGGGATATGTTTCTTTCCCACTAACTATTCCCCACAATTTTTTATTCATCGGCTACATTTGAATTTTTACCTTCCATGTGTGAAAATTAAGACCATGAAATTTCTCTAGTGGGATCTCCTTGACCAAGACATTAGTTACCCCAAAAATGCATTTGATTACAAAGTATGACTTAATGGACTTGACTCAATAGACTTGACAATGATGACAAATTCTTTTGACTCTTTTGACCATAATTTGAACATTATTTTGACATATTAATATGGAAGACCCTATAACTTAAAAATGATATTTAATAAACATAAACTAAAAAGACATCAAAAATGACTTAAAATTTAACATAAAACTCCTACTTTCCCTATACTATAATTGACACATACTCATAGGAGTTAATATTCAAAAAAAATAAAACTCTAAACTAAAAAAAATCAACTCAATGACTTAAAAATTGATAAACTTTAAAAAATCCTTTTTGACTATTGAAAATGCATGGTTATGGTAAAGAAACATGTGGATAGTACATCACAAGTGTAGTGCATAGGGAGATGGTAGACTAATTAACTGGTGATGGATGTGGGCATATAACAATAAATCATGGTTAGACTATATTGACAAATATAAAATTAAGACTATGACTTGTAGAATTAGGTCATGGATAACACGAATCAATATGTCAAGATACATACATAAAACATAGAAGTCATTGGGAAATAGAGTGTTGTTTGTCTTGCACATGCATAGATATGAATAGAACAACACTTTAATATCTAGATTGGGCAATGCATAGATTGTAGGTAGTATAGAGAAGCACATCTTGCTTTAGTCAGAACTCTAAATGAATAGTTGAAATAATCATGCATTCACCAATGTAAATGTAAACTTAGTGACTCAGATGGCTTAAATGAAATGACTACTTATGATAAAATCATGGTAAAGATAAGATCATTATTTAGAAGATCATGATAAAGATGTTAAATAGTATTGTGCATGGTTTTAGTAGTTAGAATGAATTTGAATTCCTTGTCTTATATGAGAGAATAATTTATAGATATATAGATTTTAGTTGTCAATAATGAACCAAAAAATGCTATAATACCTGGTAAAGCTCATATGAGAAATTACATCATGTGGGACAAATACAAATACTATGGCTACCCCTATAACATAATTTAATAATATATCAAAGGAACCTCCTACTTTGATACTAGATGTGAGAGGTGCAAAATATCATTATTGATTAATCATGGATCTAAAGACAACAAAATAAAACACTAAACTTATATCATATTATTTAGGATAGAATAACCTGCTACAATCTAGACTAATAAATAGCCATATAATAGGAGAAATGGCCTCTTATAAAGGAGGATAAAACTATCTGGATTAGTTTATAGGTGATAAAAATCATACAAGAATATATTTCTCATATCATAACCATATAACCAACTACCATGTGAATACTATCCTCAACAAATAGCTCCCTTATTAGCCCTAAACTTAATTTTCTTATACCTTAGGGTTTTAGATCTACCCTATAAATTTGACCTTAAAAGCTTCTTTTGAAGGATTTATTCTCTCTCTAGGTTTTACATTAAATGTGTGAACCTTCCTTATGACACCAAAGACCCTATAAAGCCTTTAAACCTCATGAACAAAACCAAAATTGTACCTTTCCTCCATAATTTATAGGCAGGCATCTAACATCTCTTTAAGTCTTCTTGACTGTTGGGATTTGAGGTGGAGTTCTAATTCACTAATTTTATAACTCTAGATTATTATATTAATAATAGAGACTTAATTTGTCTTTTCAATTAACTCTACAAACTTTCTTGGTACTTCTCTCATCACCACATGTGTTTTTCCTTTTTCTGCTTGAAGGTGCTTGAGTGAGGTTTTAGGTTGTATAAGGTTTCTTACAACTTTTATTCACCTTGAAATTATGAAGACCTTCATATCACTTTATTAACCTTGTGTGTGTGTGTGTGTGTGTGTGTGTGTGTATTTCATGCTTTACTAGTTATACTTAACATAACAAGTGTAATTTTATCCATCTACCCATAATAAGGTTGTATTTTCATTTAGGCTTCATGAGTCATTGGACCTTAAAAGTGCCATTATTAAAAATTTGCATCTTCAACACAAGGTAAGGACTTCTCCCTCATTATCTTCAACATATATCATGATTATATACCTCATGTTCAACCTTAAAAATTCATACTTTCCTCATTTTCAAAGACAGATTGACTCAAAGCATATTATCACTCTACTCTTGGATTGAATTCTTACCTGTAAACCTTCTCAACATTTGAGGATTCATATAATTTGGTGAATTATATTTTAAAATATTTTATTTTGCCTAATTTTATCCTTGTCCAAATTTTCAAGATACCTCCAAACACCCCAATACATAGGTATAGGTCTATAGATGCCTATCTTAGGTCTAACACCTAATCCTCCTATCTCATGATGAAACTCCATATATTATGACTTTGAAATGTCATTGAGGTAAAAATGGAATATATTTCATTAAATAAAGACCTTTTTTAACTAAATAACACCCTATAGTGCCAATAAATCTCTTTATTCTATTGTGTCTAATAGAGAGCATTCACCCTATCAATTTCTTCAAACCTTGCAACTTCACATTCTCTTCATGCCTAATATTTTTAGGTTTATAAAATTATTTGGGAAGACCTGAGGAAGATATATAAGGTTCAATCCAATTTATTATATTTGAAAACAACCATCTTCATATGTGAAAATACATTTTTCCTTCAATGACTCTACATGTAATTTTGACATATCATAATTATTTTGACCCCTTAGTTATCTCTCTACTTAAAACTCAAATAAATTGATCTAAAATATTAAGAGAGGGTTTTAATAGATAATTGGTATGTATAATGTCTTTATAAGCCTAAATACACTCTCACTACAAACTATTTTGGTCAAAATTTGACCTATAGGTCTGCAAACTTGTAAGTTAATGAGACTAATCTTCACCAATCCTTGAAAGCATTTCTCATGGATGTTTCATGATCATTAATTAAAATAATACCTTTATAATATAGGATGATAATAATATTTTCTTATAGGCCACTTTATGAAAGGAATATTCTAAAACCAACCAAAACCCTATCTATTACCTTGTATAAGTCTATAACCTACCATTATGTAGAAATTTTTGCCTTGACCATTACATACATGTGATATATGATGGTAAATACTAATGTGTGATTGTTATTTTTACCTATTAGTAACTTATATAGTGTTTATATTGCATCAATGAACTCAAACCTACATGTATTCTACCCAAAATTGAGACAATGGGGTTTGGCACCCTTTTTTAGCACCCTAGCTCTTTAACAATTATTCATAAAGATAAGGAGATAAATCACACAAAAAATTCCACTAATATAAATCACACTATGGAATCTACCTTTGACCAAGATCTTGGGCCCTGAATCTCCTTGTATGGATCATACCATCCTCCTCAAACTGGCCTTTCTGAGCTTGCCAAGAGCTCAATGGATATTCTTCTATAATTTTTTCCTTTTTATTGTATTTGGTACATGTATTCTCCTCTAATATTCCTAAAATTTATCCCTAATGATATGTTTGGTCTTCTCTAAACCTGACCTAACTGTACAAGTCTATACAAGTCTTGAAAACACTTGTAAAACCTCTTTTCTTTGCATTTTTACATGATTGAGATCTTGAGAACCCATTAGAGACCAACATGATGGAAATGAGAATTAAAATATACTTAAAAACTATGTTTTTTGGGTGGATGGAATCTAAAAGGTCACCTTTCAAGCATATGGGGACCTTTTATGGTGAATGAAGGATATTTGACCCTTTAAAACTCCTAATTTCAATGTTACATACAAAACACATGTTTTACAAAGTTTTGTATCATACAATTTAACATATATGGCATGTTTTAAAGGCATTTGATGACTTTAGGGGCTCATTTTAGCTTGAAACATTCTTGACAAATATATTATATAAGGTGCCCCTAGATATACAATTAGACCCCATGTCAAGACCCAAAAGTGACTTGGGCACCCCCTACATCTTGCTAACAATGTCCCCCCTAAAATAAATGGATAAGAAAAGCATAAATTTAATGAGAATAAGAAACCTTAATTTCTCCAAATACCTTATGTTTTTATAAAATACCTTAACTTCATCAAATATGATATAGGCCACCTTTTAGGCTTTGAAAGATAATTGAGACCCTTCCTCTCACCCAATGATAACTTATGAAGACCTAATACATCATTCAATGACTCATTAAAATCCTACCATACAATGATCCTTTAATCAAACCTAATTAAAAATAATGAAATATTAAATAATGTTAAAATGTTTAATTAACCATTTTGAAGACCGTGATAGGATTTAGGTAACCAAAACCAAAATTTTATCTTTCCTCCATAATTTATAGGCAGGCTTGTAACATCTCTTCAAGGCTTTTTAACTATTGGGATTTGAGGTGGATTTCTCTTCAGATAATTTTGGAACTATAGATGATTATATTAATAATAGAGACTTAATTTATCATTCCACTAACCTCTTAAAACTTTATTGGTACTTCTCTCATCACCACACATGTGTTTTTCCTTTATTCTTCTTGTAGGTGCTTGAGTGAGGTTTTAGGCTTGATTAGATTTCTTGTAAATTTTAATCACCTTGGTATTATGAAGACATTAATGGAACTTTAGGAACCCTATATAGATATCTCTAGTTTTTTCTACATGTTTTACTAGCTATACTTAACATTAAAAAAAATTCTTTTATCCATCTACTCATAACATGCCTATAGTTTCTTTTAGGCTTCATGTGTCACTAGACCTTGAAAGTGACCTTATTGTGTTATTCCTTCTTCAACACAAGGTCAAGACTTCTCCCTAATTATTTTAAACATATCTCATGACTATATAACTCGTATTCAACCTTCCACATGCATACTTTCCTCATTTTCAGAGACAAGCCTACAGGTGCCTTTTGAGACTCAAAGCCTACTATCATTCTACTCTTGAATTGGATTCTTGTTTTTAAACCTTATTAACACATTAATGTTCATATAATTTGGTAAATTTTATTTTAAAATATATTATTTGGCCTTATTTTCTCCTTCTCCAATATCGAAGAGACGTCTAAACACCCCCAATGCATAGGTACAAGTCTATAGATGTTTATCTTAGGTCTAAAGCCTATTCCTCTTGTCTCATGATGAAACTCAATCTCTTATGAATTTTAAATTAAATTGAGGGAAAAATTGAATATATTTCACTAGAAAAAGACCTTTTTAAATTGAATAACACACTACAGTTTCAATAAATCTCTCTATTCTATTATGTCTAACAAAAAACATTCACCCTGTCAATTTATTCAAACCCTACAACTTCACATTCTCTTCAAGCCTAATATATTTAAGTTTTGATAATTTATTGGTAATACATGATGAATATATATGAAATTTAATTCAATGTATTCTATGTTAAAATAATTATCTTCACATATGAAAACACCTTTTTCCTTCAATGACCCTACATGTAATTTTGACAACTCATCAGTACTTTGACCCCTTGGCTATGTCTTTGCTTGAAAATTGGACAATATAACCTAAAATTTTAGGATATATTTATAATATATATTGGGTATGGAAATTTTATTCAATATCCTAAATACACTCTTACTCTCATTGTAAGGTATTTTGGTCAAAAGTTGACCTACAAGTCTACAAACTTGTAGGTTAATGAGACCTCTCTTGGACAATCCTTGAAGTAATTTATCAAGAATAATTCATGATAATTTATTAAAATAATACCTTTATAATATATTAGGATAATCATATATTATTAGATGCCACTTTATTCAATTAATAGTTTAAAATTGACTAAAACCCTAACTATCACCTTGTATAGGTCTGCAGCCTATCATTATGTAGAGAGATTTACCTTAACCACTGAATACATGTGATATATGATGGTTAATAATTATGAATTATGGTTATATTTTCCTTTTATTAACTTATATAGTGTTCATATTGCATCAACAAACCAAAACCTGCATGTATGCTACCCAAAACTAAGATAATGGGGTGTGACACCCTTATTTAGTACCCTAGCTCCTTAGAAATTGTTCATAAAGATAAGGAACTCAATCACACAACCAATAACACTAATTTAAATCCCACTAGGTAATCTACCTATGACCAATATCTTGGGCCCTAACTCTCATTGTACAGACTGTACCATCTACCTCAAACTGGCCCTTATGAATTTGCCAAGAGCTCGATGGAGATTTTGATGCCTTTTATACCTTTTTATTGGATTTGTTACATGTATGATAATATAATATTCCTTCAAGGTATCCCCCATGATATTTTTTATATTCTCTAAACTTGACCTGACCGTACATGTATAAGTCTTGAAAACACTTGTAAAACCTCTTTTCTTTGCATTTTCTCATGATTGAGATCTTGGGAACCCATTAGATACCAAAATTGGGGAAATTAGAAGTAAAATACACTTAAAACTAAAGTTTATGGATGGAGGTAATATGAAAGGTTACTTTTCAATCATGTGGGGACCTTTTATGGTGAATGAAGGATATTTGACCCTTTAAAAGACCCCTTTTTGTATATAAGGTCACCCTATAATTAATTTCAATGGCTATGAGACCTTAAAAAATCTTAATTTCAAAATGATATACAAAACACACCTTATTTAAAGGTATATATCATACAAGTTGAGCTATATGGCATGTTTGAAAGGCATTTGATGACTTTAGGGGCTCATTAGAGCTTGAAACATTCTTGATAAATAGACTATAGAAGGTGCCCCTAGATATATCATTAAACCCATGTCAAGACTCAAAAATGAATTTGACACCCCATACATCTTGATAACAAATTCCCCCCCCCCCCCCATAATAAATGGTTAAGACAAGCAAAAATGCAATGAGAACAAGAAACCATAATTTATCTAAATACCTTAATTTCTACTATAATACCTTAACTTCATAGAACATTATATAGGAAAACTTTTAGGTTTCAAATGATACTTGAGACCCTTTTTCTCACCTAAGGACAACTTATGAAGAACTAATACATCTTCCAATGACTCATTAACATATCCCACCACATGAAGATCCTTCAAGCAACCCCTAGTACATATAATGAAACCTTTAACAATGATAAAATGTTTAATTGACCATTTTGAAGATTGTGACAAGATTTAGATAACCTTATACAGGTTTGGAGGGGTCCATGAGGAAGTTTTGAAATATGGGGGTTGATATTTGACCTAAGAGGCCAAATTATCAATAGTAACATCCTTTCACCCTTAAATTGATCATCTCCTTGATGAAACTTATTTCAAACTGAAGTTTTGAAATCAAATAGCACATTATAGTAAATCAAATAACAATATTAAATTCTCTAAACAAATAAATGTGGAAATAGCCTATATAACTCATCATAGTCCTCCCAAGTGGAGCTACCTTAGAATATTGGTCACATTAAACCTTACATTGTGTAACTAACCCTATTACACAATTAAGTTTATGAGTGTCAGTTATTCTGACTGGTTCTACTATGACCATCCTAGGATCCAGAACCTATAAAGCATTTTAATACAATACATGAGAAGGATCAGCTACATACTTTTTAAGATAGGACACCTAAAAAAATTTATGTAAGAGAGGTAGATTTGGTGGTAAGGCAAGCCTACAGACAATAGTATTGATTATTTTCAAGACCTCAAAGGGTCCCACAAATCTTGGTGAAATCTTCACTAATTTACCAAACTTAATTGAGCTCTTTTGAGGCTTAACCCATAGAAATAATTTATCACCAATAGAAAACTATCTTGTTATCCTTTTTGGATTAGCATAGATTTTCTACTTATCATTATATTTAGCCAACCTTTGTCTGATTAAATATAATTTCTCCTCCATTTATATAAGCATTTCAGGACCAAATACTACCCTATCTTCAAGCTTCTCCCAACTTATTGGTGTTCGACACCTTTCTCCATGCAATGCTTAAAATGGAGCCATATTTAAAGTTTATTGGTAAGATTTATTATACATAAACTCTACCATTGGATTGTACTCTTACCACTTATATTGTTTGTCCATGTAATACATTCAAATAATATCTTCTAAAACTTGATTTACTCTATTTTTACATGTATTTTTAGATAATATGTAGTGTTAAAATTCAACTATGTGCCCAAAGCTAAATTTAAAATCAACTAAAACCTAGATGTCCTCCTTAGATCTTGATCATAAACAATCTTCTCTAGAAACCCATGTAATTGATATACCTCTTTCATGAATATTTTTACAATCATTGGTTCATCATCAGTCAAATTACCTAGAATAAAGTGAGCTACCTTAGTTTGTCAATTACCACTAAGATCATGTCATGACAATTGTATATCAATGACAAATCTTGGATAAATTCCATACTAATTACCTGCCACTTATATTCTGGTATATCATGAAAATAACACAATCCTACTAGATGCACATGTTCATCTTTCACACGTTGATCCTCCAAACAACAAGACATAAAATCCACTACGTCCATTTTAATTCCTTTCTAGAAATAAATAGTTCTTAGCTCAATCATGAGCTTAGTCACTCTAAGGTGACTTTATTAAGGGGCATTATGCAATTCCTTTAGCATCTTGATCACTCCAAGGTGACTTTATCTATATTATTTACATACATTCTACCATTGTACCTTAAGAGACCATCATTCTCCAACTTGGATCCTTTAAACTTAGGGTTGTGAGCATCCTCTAAAAAATGTATCTTAACTTTATCATAGAATTAATCCCCAGTGGAAAATTTAACAACTTGATCATGAAAGGTGCTTTTGATAGTAACCAAAGCAATTATATACCTTCTATTACTTAGGGCATCAGCAACTCTATTTTCCTTACCCTTGATGTAGCTAATATAAAAATCATAGTCAGATAAGAAATATAACAAACATCTTTGATTGAGCATTCAAGTTTAGTTGGGTGAAGATACATTTGAGCCCCAAGTTATTAATCTTGAGCTCAAATGGTTTCCCCAATAGATAATGCCTCTAAACTTACAAATCATACACTATTACATCAAGTTCTAGATCATAATAATTTGCCTCATATGGTTTGATCATCCTAGACTCATATGCTACAATTGAACCATCTTTCATAAAAACTCATCCAATATCATCCAGATATGCATTGGTGATTACTTAGATTGGACCATTAGGATTGAAAACTCTTAGCACAAGTGCTGATGTAAGCATATTTTTTAACTCCTTAATGGCTTTTTTGCACTTATTTGACCAAATAAAACTTTGATTCTTCTGTTAAAGAGAGGTAATTGGATTAGCTATTTTTGAGATATTTAGAACAATTTTATTGTAATACCATGATAGTCCCATAAAATTTCTCACCTCATGAACATTTTTGGGTGTTGGCCACTCCATTATAGCTCTTATCTTCACCAGATCATCTAAAATTCCATCTATAGAAATAATGTGTCCCAAATAGTGCACTTTCCTTTAAATAAACACACATTTGGATAACCTAATATATAGTTTTTGTTTTCACAACCACTAAAAAATAATCTTCAAATGTTGTAGATGTTCTTTCTCACTCTTAAAATAAATGAAGATATCATCTATAAAAACTAACACAAAGTGATCTAGATAATCCCTAAACACACTGTTCATGAGATTCATGAATGTTTCCAAACCATTTGTTAACCCAAAAGGTAACACTATAAATTCATAGTGTCCATAATAAGTTATGAATGCCTTTTTAGGAATATCTCTTCTCAAATCCTCAATTGGTGATATCTTACTTAGAGATCTATCTTAGAGAAAACTATCACCCCATGTATTTAATCAAAGAGATCATCAATGCAAGGTAATAGATACCTATTGTTGATTTTCACTTTGTTCAACATCTTGTAATCAATACATAGGTGAAGAGTACCATCCTTCTTCTTGATGAACGTGATTGGTGTACCCAATAGTGACACACTTGGTCAAATCAACCCTTTATATAATAACTCATGTAGTTGAGCTTTCAACTTAACAAAATATGTAGTTTTCATCATATGTGATGCTTTAGATTATAGTTCTGAACCAGGTATTATGCCAATTTATAAAACAAACTCCTATTTGGGTGGTAATCCTAGAAATTCCTTTGGAAACACATCCTAAAAGTACTTAAGAATAGGGTAATCCTCAATGGATGATTCCTTTGTTTCCTCTATTTCATTTATTTTAACAAGAAATGTATGACATCCTTTTCTATGAGCCTTCTTAAGCTAAATTTTAGAAATCTACCTAAGTTTTAACTCCTTTTTCTCACCCTAAATCTTAGTATGATTCCCAAAATCATTTTGATATTCTACCTTCTTAAGATAGTAATCTACTTTAGCTTTATGCTTAAAAATTAAATTTACCCATAAGATTACATCATGTAACCCTATTAGTGCTACATAAAGATCTAATTTAGGGGTAAATTTAGTAAATTCAATCTTAGCTTCCACTAAACACCGATTAGCTTTGACCTTAGCTTCATTCCCATATTACACTGACCATGAATTTTCCATTGAACCAAATTTCCTAGATAACTTAGAAAGCATTCATGGAGAAATAAAAAAATCTATAGATCCATTATCAATCAAAAATGAAAATGGGTTATCCAAAAATATTACCTATAACCTCAATAGGTGATACTTGAAAATCAGCTTGATGATTGTTAACAACCACATGGATTCTCTACTGAAAGGTCCCTTATTATGTAGGAACCCTTATCTTTACCCTCAAACTTTCCTTGAGTATATTACCTATCATAGTTATCACCTCCATAGTTGAAACATTCATGGGGTGTTCCTTTCCTTTTCATTTGTTGTTTCCACTTAAAACTAGGATTGAATCCACCTTTCCATTTCTTACTACCTAAGAAGTTACTGAATTTAACATTCTAATTCCTGAACTAATTCTTGGAATTTCCATTCTTAATCTAGTTTTAAATATTAAGAGTGGGTTTAAAACCTATAAACTTCTTCTTAAACTTATTTCTAACTTGAGTAAAATATTTTAGTTTTGACTCTTGCTTAACTGATTTCTCAAAGACATGATCCATCATATATGGCCCATGCACATATACCTCAAACCCATTTTGAGGTTTTAATACCATAATGAACTTTTGAATGTTAAACCTTTCATCTTCTTGATATTGAGGAACATACTTTAGGAGCATAGTGAATTATTCCTAGTATTCATTCACCAAAATATCTCCCTACTTTAGATTCTAAAAATCTATTAACTTTTGGTCAAAATACAACTAGGGCAACCATCATGATCTAAAAAAAACCATGAATTTTTACCCTGTGGTGGTAGTGGATTCTAGGTTCATCTCTAGCTTCTTATTTTCCCACTACATTATTGCTTCTCTATCAAGTTTTTATGCTCCTAAAACTACCTTAGTGACTTCTAAGTAATTTTGGATCTTAAAGTACTTTTCCATTTATGTCAACCAAGCTTCAACACTATCCCCTAACATAGTTCCATCTGACTAAGGAGGATTAACTTTATTCATGTCCCATGGAATTTCTATAGCTATATGAACCCTTGCATCCTTTGGCATCTTAACATACCTATACTCTTATTGATCTTCTTGTTGAGCAAGGTATTCTTAAGGCTCTTCTTAAATGAATTCCTCAACATGCCCATCCACTTCATGATCTAATACCATGATTTGGTCCCTATTTTCATATATTTTTGTGAGAATTTGATCCAACTTTATAGATTACACTATTTCAAATCAGTTTGGATCTACTGGAGGGTTAGTGTTTACCCTCACCTATATGTATATAAAAATGTAATCACGATTAAAAGTATCTATCGACTAACTACTGAAGGAGAGGGATAACATCATCATAGTGCTTTTCCACACCAACCATAGACCATAAATCCCTTACAAAATTTCCCAAATAGGGAATGTATCTCCCTTCATGGATGAGTAGATGATAATGGTGCATATATCAAGAAGTCAACTAGAACTTGTGTGTTATAAGATTTTAACTACATGCAACATATAATATAGAGTTCCATTCTAACATGACATTGTGCATTACATCCATATTAATCAAATAGGTAAAATGGTAATGTTTAAATATAAACATTACTTTCACCAAATTTTTCATATAGTTTAATGATATCATAGATCAATCATATTCACACACACACACACACACACACACACACACACACACACACACACACACACACACACACACACACACACACACAAAATCAAATTTTATTTATTCTATATATTAATGACTCTAAATATATCATGAGAACCTTCTCACAATAACATTTCCTTAGTGTCATTAATACCAAATTTACTAAATAAGTCATATATAATATTTCCATAAAATTCTCATATAGATTTATTTTTAATGTCACAATAATTAAATACAAATAAATAATTTGATATAATTACATGCAATAGCATAATAAAATGATATCCTCTATCACACTTTATAAATTTAAATATAGTGCAAAGTCCATTATCCAATAAGGTAATATTATAAATACATTCTATTCCAACAATATTAATAATATTAAAATATTTACCAATTTCACATAAACATTCTTTTTACAAGTATTATAATGAAAATAATACAATTCAATAATTTAATAATAAATCCTAATCTAACCAACAAATAAAAATAATTACACATTATTTTTTCTAATCATTACTTTAATATTTTACTCGTAATTTATAACTCAATCAAGATATCATAAATTAATGAAATAAGTCCCAGTTTGCATATGAATATATTTATTCAATATTGACAAACATCTACTTACATACTAAATTATCCACATAAGCATATATATTAAGTATGTCCACCTATATTTATATAAATTAAAAACCCTTATCCACTTTTTTCCTAATGACATGATATATACATATAAATTGGCATACATCCATATATATACCTATGCTTATAATTTGTAAGAATTATATGTATGTATGTATGAACTATTCATAAATAATATTATAATGTCTTTATGTATAATCCATGATTACATATATGCATATTTATATATGTTTTGAGTTAATTCACATACATATAAATGGTCATACATCCATATATATACCTATACATATAGTTTGTAAGATTTGTATATGTGTATGTATGTATATGTGTTTTTATGAACTATCCATAAATAATATTATAATGTATTTATGTATAATCCATGATTACACACACACACACACACACACACACACACACACACACACACACATACACACACACACACACACACACACACACACACACACACACACACACACACACATGTTTCAAATCAATTCACATATCCTAATATCCCACTTAATAAACTTAAACTCAATTTTATACTTAAATATAAATCTCATTAACACCACATAACACTTAAACCCCAATTAAATGTATTTAAACACACAAAAAAAATGATTTTTTTTTATGTAACATATGGCACATTGACTTATTTAAATAATTATACACAAGTTTAACCCATAAATTAAATATAAAAGTCTTCAAAATACTTTAACTTCAACCATTTTACAATTGTCTAAACTCAGATTGGACTGTACATCTAACACTACCTGACAACATCATTAAAACATTCATCTAACCATATTACACATAGTAGATAAAGAAAAAAATTCAACTAACAATGTATTTCTCTATCTTCATACTTGTCTATGTATATGTTCTTATGATGATGTGACATATAATAATTTTATACTACTTAGTCAGTCCATTGAATAGATATTTATGTTAATCAATATATATATTAATAATAATTTTATTCAAAGAAATTATCATAAATAATAATCCAATCATTTCATACAAAATAACTAAAATTTATATTAAATTAAACTTAATATGTATATCAAACCCATGATCCTAAATCAATATAACATTCGTATATATCCCATACAAAATGAAATAAATCCTGTAGTATGGTAACAACTAAAATTTACACATAGTCAACCATGATATTTTATACACAGTCAACACATAATAATTTATACACAGTTGAATCATAAAAAATTGAATAAATAGTCTAAGCTAAGTTGGATAAAAAATTATAGTTGTCCCATAAAAACATTCATATACAAGTGATTACAAAGTAGTTATACACAACCAATACTAATTGAATTGAATGAAACACATCCAAACAATATCTAATTAAACCTAGTTTATTTATCAAAATCCAATGTAACCCAAATTTTAAATAATATCCTAAGCTATATATCTAAATTTTATCATATTCATTTCCATTTATAAATGAACTAAGGAAAACACAATCATCTATTGACCATTAGAAAAACTAGTTTTAAACCCCAATCAAAACAATGTTTCTAAGCCATTTTATTAAAATTTATCCATTTTAATAACACAAATAATTACACATTACCATGTAAATAAACCATACAAATCCACACTCATCCATGTAAATAAATCACACATGTATTTCATATTCAAAAGTTACCCTAACCTTTTATACCCATGTTATTCTCTAATTGAATCATTGATTCAATATTGTAGGGGGAATTCCTCCTCCCATATGGTGGAATCCTTGATTCTCCTAAGGGTTTAAAATTATAAAATAAATATTTTTAAAACCCCATAAATATTTCATCTACAAATTGTATAACATGAATACACAATTTTAGAGTGAACCAAAGAGCAAACCCTACCTCTTAGTGCCACTAAAGTAGATTTTATCCTTCGGTCTAAAAAAAAATTATCTTTATTTCCTTTGGTTTTCCTATATTGACCCTAAAATCTATAGATTTTTTAAAAAAACTATATTCTATTATTTTCATAGTCATCTACATGACATAAAAAAAAAACCCATAATTACATGGTAAACTGTTATCCATAATTATTTCCCCAAGAATGACTTGCCATAACACTAAATTTTTTAGCATGCTTCCAAAAACTCATAGCTCAACTACCAAACAACACAATCATCTCGATATGTCCTCCAAATAATAATTGAACCCTTTCCATTTTAAGTTTCATGGTTTAAACAGTAAATAAATCCAAATGATGACTCCAAAATTAGGGTTGGAATCATATTATTTCATTAAACATAATAATTCCATTCTATAAAAACTCTAATACCTATCCAAACTTTTAATCATGAAATTATCAAAGATTTAAGCTAGTTAACCCTTAGATATTTAAAAACTATGTCACCCTAGGTACCACCTAAGTAACTTTCACATAGGTTTAGGTTAGATATTGATTATAAAATCATTCTATTAAATAATCTACAATGCAATTAATTTCCATGACATTTGTGTGTGTGTGTGTGTGTGTGTGTGTGTGTGTGTGTGTGTGTGTGTGTGTGTGTGTGTGTGTGTGTGTGTGTGTGTGTGTGTGTGTTCTAATGATACTCTTAAGCTGAATGCTTGAAGGTACATGACTATATGAAGTTATATAGTCAACAATAAGTAAAGTTATCTAAAGAACATATACAAGTGAAACATTCTTTAATGATAATAACATTATAATCATAGAGAATAGTAGCAACTATAATTAAGAACAAATAACATCTAAACATAGATGAAAACCAAATCAACATGATGAAGCATGAATTAATCAAACATAACTAAAATTAAAGTAAATATGCATTTATTCATACTATGTGGTGTGTGCAAGGTTCCTTTTTGAATATCTACACCTCCCATATTTTTATCTGCATCACCCTCCTTGATGATACTCTCCCTCCATATATGTTTGGAGAGTTAATTTTTTCTTGCATCCACCTCAAAAATGCAAATGGTAGTTATCCCATATCAATCAATAAAAATGTTCCTAAAGCATAATAATATTGAATGAGCATAATACACATGCATATGAAAATCATGTACAACTAATCAATAAATTAATGAGTCACAAAAAATAATCATTATATGTTTGTCCATACATTAACATAATGAAAATATTTTTCTACGATAGTAATTAAACAATGTTAACCCCATTAATATCTGTTTAATAACCAAATCAAGTTTAGTGAGGAAATCAAGATGTAACATGTCACCAAAATATCCACAAGTACAAGATAGAAGAAAGATTATAATGAGAAGAAGATAATGATATGAGTTTATGGTGAGTAAATTAGGAGAGTAAAGGCTCTTTTTTAGCATAAGAGGAAAAGAATGGGAGTTACAAGAAATCCCATGATTTGATTATAAGCCTCATTTGTGTGTGCCACTTGTAGCCTAGTCCCTTATAAAGTGAAGGGAAGTGTGTGCCAACTGAGGGAAGGGGTTATGCAAGTAACTCCCAAATCCTAAAAGAGAAAAAAGAGGTTAGTGACACCTCATGAAATCTAGATTTATGTGAATTTATAATTCATATAAATAAAAATTATACACACACAAAAATAGAATTTAGGATAAAATAAAGTATCCTAAATAAAGGGTAATCCTAATAGCTTTAATACACATAATATCACTTAATGTATTGAAAAATGGGTTTATGGAGACTTAAACCAAGGGTCATTTTCAAATACCACACACTCAAAGGGAAGACATGTTCAAATGTCCACACACTAAATAAATACTTAGCATTCAAGGCATGAGTGTCAAAAAACAAAAAGCATGTTCAAATTTTATACAATCCAAAAAAGATAGCAACAAGAAAGTACACTCAAGAAATCCATATGATAAGATGAATAATTAAAATATAAGTAACTATCATAAGCATGCCATATTAGTCCCTACATACATGTGTTTTCGAAATTTCTTGTAGAATAACATATCAAATACACTGTATAAGATATGGTCATGAGTGTAATCATGTGTAATCATTAGTATATAGTCTCAACATGATAATTCTAAGTGATCATAAAACAATATAACATCTATCAATCATGATCAATATAATCAATATGCCCCAAACGTAGTGTGTCATGTGGGTAGAGGAAAGGTCCAACATCTACATGTGCATGTATCATGGATATAGTGTATGAATGTATTACACACAAGTACCCTGAAACATATGTGTATATATAAATGATATGTTATCTACTAAAAAAAACTAAACAACATATGAAAAATATATTAAACATTTGAAATTATAAATATTTTTGTTTTTTTCTTTATTTGAATGTTTTTGTATTTTCTCAAAAAATGAATGTTTTTGAATTTTTGAATTTGTTAGAATTTTAGGATATTTTTAAAGTCACAATATATCCAATGATCTCAAGATGAGAATAAAAAATTGTGAGTAATTGTAAATGAATAACATTTTTGGAAGTGTGCAACATCATAGCAGAATTAGAAAGTGTATCATGTTATTTTGTCAAGGTTGTACTTGAGCAAATATTTGCTTGAGATATATTTTTATTTATGTGGTATTTTTTTAATATTATATTTCTTGTAAAAGGATTTAACCTTGCCTTCATGATCAAATTGTATGCAATCTTTGTTTATATCAACCATTTCTCCTATTGAGTGTAATCATGATTGTCTAAGCACACTACTATAAGCATTTGGATTATAAATAACTTGAAAAGTAAGAGAACATTATTATAAAAATTTGGATTATAAATAAATTGAAAATTAAGAGAAAATTCTTATAAAATAAAATAAACACTCAAAGTAATTATTCTACATTTGTGAATTATTTAGTTTTATCGAGTTGTGGATACTTATTTCCAAGAGAGCTAAGAAATGACATAGAACAAAAATAAATGTAGATAAATAAAGACTCAAATGATATGTCTTGGTAAGGTTGATTCATAAATTTATATGTAATATTGATATTTATCTATATTTTGGTGCATTTTCATGGTATATGCAACTCAAATGTGTCTCATGTTGAATTATCATAAAAATTCAACTTCTAATCTGTAAATTATGGATAATATCTATCACAAATATGAGAAAGTATGTCCCAAATATTTTTTTAAAAAATGATAAATGTATAATATTTTGACTCAAATGTATGTATAAATCATGTAAGTTCTATCAATTTCTATCAATTTTACCAACTATATGTATATGGACTCATGTATCTATGACATGCCCCCATTAATATGCCCCCTATTGAGTTGAGGGGAATGTAACGTGATAATCACCTTATCTCAAAAAGAGAAGATAACCATGATATTTATGTATAAATCATGTAGGAAAAAAAATATATTGGTATTATATCTAAGTGGATGTATCAATGAAGCTCACAGTATCGAAACATAACAATCTCTAAGGTGTATGTTATGAATCATGGAAATGTCTAAATTAACATGCAAAAGCTCAAAAAAAAATCAAACACATACATAATACCATTAATGTCATTAAAAATGGGTATAATGAGACCACAAATAATGGTCATGTTAAAATGCCACACACTCAAAGGGAAGGACATGTTCAAATGTCTAAATACTAAATAAATAATTATCACTTAGGACAATGGTGTCAAGAAAAAGGAACATGTTCAAATTTTCCTCAATATAAACAAGATATCTAAAATTAAGTACACTCAAGAAGGCCATGTGATAATATGAATAAGTAAGATATAGGCAACTATCACAATCATGTCATACTAGTCCCTATATACATGTGTTATCAACATTTATTGTACAATAACATATCAAATACAGTATATAAGATATAATAATGTGTAATCATTAGTATATAATCTAAAAATGATAATTTTAAGTGATCATAAAACAATATAACATGTATCAATCATGATCAATAGAATCAATATTCCCCCAATGTAGTGTATCATGTAGGTAGAGGAAATGTCCAACATATGCATGTGCATATATCTGGATCTAATGTATGCCTCTATGACACTTAATTACCCTCAAACATATGTGTTTATATAAATTATATGTTATCTACGAACATAAATTAAATAGAATATGAAAAATATAGTAAACATGTGAAATGATAAATATTTTTGTATTTTTTATTTATTTGAATGTTTTTATATTTTCTCATTTTTTTAATTTTTGAATTTATCAGTAGTTTAGGGTATTTTTAAAGCCAAAAGCTATAGAATTATCTCAAGATGAAAATAAAAACTTGTGAGGAGTGATAATAATAACATTTTTTAAAGTAAGTGTGCCACATGTGTATAGCAGAATCAAAAAGTGTATCATGTTGTTTTGCCAAGATTATACTTGATATCTTTACTTGAGATATATTTTCCTGTCTGTGGTATTTTTTTAATATGTTATTTATTTTTAAAAGGATGTAACCTTTCCTTCATGATCAAATGGTATGACACCTTTTTTTATATCAACCATTACTCCTATTTAGTGTAACCATGATTGTGCAATCACAATAGTGTATGCATTTAGATTATAAATAACTTGAGAAGAAAACATTGTTTTAAAGCAAAATAAACTCTCAACTAAATTGATACCACACTTTTTTGATTTCATTAGTTTTATCAATTTGAATATACTTATTTCCAATAAAGGTAAGAAATGATAGAGAACAAAAATTTGTATCTTGATAGTCCATAACCTTCATATATGTAAATTGGTTTCCATCTATGTGAGTAGTGATAATGAAAGTGTCATGATATGGGGAAATACTTGTAATTTCACCCTTTTTATCCATATTTTAAACTTTAAATTTTCTAATTATTTCTTTATTCTTGACCTCTTTTGTTATAAATCATGCTTTAAGCATGTTTTCTTTCTTACCTTGAGTTTGATTTGCTAACTATTGTTTTTGTAACATTTCCTTTGTAATACATTACTTTCTTAATTGTTCTTTTTCATGTTGTGCCTTTTGTAATTTTTATTTTTTCGTCTTGATCTTTTTTTAATATTTATTGATCTAATGTTGACTTTTGAATCTTTTCTTACTCTAATTGTGTCTTTTGAAGCTTTTATGCTCTAATTTTTGTAGTTACAGTTGTTTGTGCTCTGAGTTATCCTTTGAAATACATATTTTTTCTTTTTTCACTTGTGATTTGGGAGATTAAATCATATGGGGAGTGGGTTTCTTTATTGATGTATCTATTATAAGATCACCAATAATAATTATTTTCTCTTTTAAGCCAAACAATAATATTTATGATGTCCATGCATTCTATGATATGCAAAATAGTATTTTGAACTCTATAGATGATATGGAGGGGAAATTTGATCGACTTGTTTCTAAGTATTTCCCTTATAATATCACTTGGACTCTTATTATCCTTTGTTCAATTTTTTAAGCACTAGTTGTAGATGTATTTTGATGTTTCTTCCAATCTTGAGATGAAGTCTTGTTAGGCATAAAATTACTAGATGAAGATGCAAACACATGATTAACACTATCATATTCTATATACTTTACATATATGATCTAATTTTATAATAATCTGATATTTAAACTAAAATACTAATTTTTATTTTATATTCCTTATCTCATAATAATGATTTGATACTTAAGGGCTTCACAAGTGCAAACCCTAGGTACTTTATATTTAACATGCATACACACACAATATAGAGAAGATGTGGGATGTGAAGTTGTTTGAGGAAGGGTATGTTGGTAACATTCATTTGAAATTATAGGATTGGATACCTTACCTCTTGAAGTAATTATATCATGTAAATAGTTAGAGGGAAATTAATTATCACCAACTTGGGGATTATGAGGCTTTATAGAATCTTGAAGATATGATTACTCTTTGTCCCATGTCACATTTGGTTTGACAAAAAAATTATTAATGAATCTTGTGTAGAGATTTGGATAGTTAATGCATCATAGTCATCAAAAATATATATTTCATCCATGATGAGAAATATAAGATAAAGTGAAATTCTATAAATAAAAGCATGTAAAATATATAATAGAAAGAGAATGAAGGCTAGGGAAATAAAATAACAAGTAGTACCTAGACTATTCCCATACAAAAAACATATCTAGAAAAAATAAATACAATAATCTAACACTCTTGAAAGTTTAAACACTAGGGAAAGCTAGGTTTAGTTCAATTAGACTCAGAAGTTGGGTTCACCAGAGTGTTTCATTCAAAATGGGCCTTTTACACAAATACCTTATAAAAATAAAACTTGATTGAAATAATGTAAATAATTCATATCTAGAAAATATAATGTAGTATTGGTAATAAATTCATTCGAACATATGAAATAAAAATAGAAATTATTATAAAACTATGTGGCTAAGGGTTATAAGTGAGCATATCTTGTTTTTTGTTCTATTCTTTACTATCATTGTTGCCCAAATTCATCTTAGTCTTGCAAATCATTTATGTGTTTTATTCATTCAATGTTTTGAATATTTTTCCTCAAACACTACCATCAAATTCTATACACTATCATCGATATTATTGTCCTATACTAGACATTTTTATCCTATATGGAATATAAGTCCTTTATGTAAATTCCACTTACCCCTGTTAGGGTTCATTATCAGCTTGTAGATTATCTATTTATATCCTACACATAAGTTCTGGCTACTAGTGTGTAATTAAAAACCTTATGTTCTCCAATTAGGGCATGACACCTTCAAAAATAGGAGTTAGTGGGCTCAAGTGAAGTCAATTTAAACTCATATACCCTTTGTTTTTGAACACTGCCTACATAGACAATACTTTGAGGAAGACCTCTTACTAATGTAGTTCTCTCCCTTATGTGTGTTTATGTATGAACAATAGAATAATATACTATATGCAAGTTCATGTAGAGATATAGATTAAAACTTGAAAAATATTTATCATGGATTATTATTTGAATGATTCAGACATCTTAAAATATTGCTCCTATGATTTATTTTTAAATAAGGAAGAATAAGGTAGTTTTATGTACTTTAAATTTGATTTTGATTGGCATTTTATAGATGTGTGATTGAATAGTACTTGATTATAATTAATGGTGTTTGACTTGTATTTATACAACATATTTTTAAAATAATCTCATATATGGTTAATAAAGACAAATAAGTAAACCCATACATGTCAAAGGATTTGAAAATTTGAGTGTTTGTATGGTATGAACACTAGTGTTGGATATAGGACACTAGAATCAACATTAGTGTCCAAGTCTAAATGGTAGTATCTTAGATAATAGATAAATGTTGAAGCACTATAATTGACAATGAATAATATATCAGGTTTTAAGCATATTGTGGGCTACATATGATCTAGGTAATTATAATATAAGGGTAATATCATAATATAATAATATAGTCGCAATGATAATCCAAATCACAAGCCTTTTAGATAAAATAAGGGATTAAACTGAAGAGTAGATCCTTGAGTGATATTTGCCAAGTATGCAAGACTAGTTTATCATCTAAATCTAGATTTTAGTATCTACAATTCCTTTCTTACTCTTCAAATTTCAATTTTAATTTATCTAATTTATTTTATATTTAATTTCATAGATTGATATTGATTTTTTCATGTTTTATTATATATTTTCATGGAGCAAGCTACAAACTAGGATCCTTCTTACGATAAAGTGTGTTTATGCACAAAGGTACATATATTTATCCTTTTACCCTAGCATTATTTTAATTTCAATGCTATAAATAAATTTTATTTTTAGACATTGAAATCTAGTATTAGACACTTAAAATTTTCATTCTTCAGCCTTCCTTACCTTACATGACTTTTTTATACACATATATACCTTGCACACCCTTCTCTCCTATATGTTTGCTTTGTATAGGCCTAATTTTCCTAATTTACTATCAGTAACCTACATTAATTCCCTATTTTATTTTTAAACTACTCATTATCATACTCAACCTACATCTTGATAATAAAATCAATATTATTTTACTTCTAGACACCTTTGAAAGTACTCAGATGGTTTCAAATTTCTAAAACCACCCACCTCCACTAAATGCATCCACATGCCAAGCAATGATCATCTTCTAAATTAAAATTATATTTATGATCCATATTCCAAAATTTAGTGGAATGATAAGTTACCCAAACAATTATATATAAATAAAAAATAACTCTAAACCTATTCCCCTATATATCAATCACTTAACATCTATCGTGAATAGATCTTTATACGTATGCACATTGAGATGGACTACCCTAAACTTCCCAAATTATAAATTAGTCACAAGTTTTAGATTATATAATGTTATATTAATTACTTGAAAAAACATTATTGGCATACATTTACCATGCATGACTTTCATGCACAAGTATAGCCATAACCCACCATTCTCTCACACTTAAGTGCTAGATTATGAGCTTGACCCTTCTATTTTTTTGTTACACACCTACATGACCATCACTTTATGTTTCAAACCTTCATATTATCATGCACATACATGATAATATGTTTAGTTTAGAACTATTTTTCATGGGTGACTAATATCAAACTAGGTTAGTATCATTAATCAATATTGACATGCATCTATTGCTAGTGACCTTTTTCCCAAATTTAACTACTTTTTTAAATCAAACCTTTATTTAGGGTTGGTCCATCTACCTAAGGTAAGGCCCCTCATGAGAAAACAAGATGACTATTCTAATTTATGATGATACTCCCATGGTGGTACTAATTTCAAGGTGAGTGGATCATGCATATGGTAAGAGTTAGCTAAGCAATGCTTGAATTATTGCAAGGGGTGCTTTAGCAATTTGATCTACAAGAACTTATCCCTTGATGGCTTTATGGTTGGCATACTATATTTCAAATTCATTGAGAAGCATGATCCATTTGGCTATGTATCCTTTTAAAGTTGATTTAGATACTAGATACTTGAGTGGATATACTTTTGAAATGACCATGGTCTTATTGTTTAACATGCAATGTCATAGTTTATGAGCTATGAAGACCATAGCTAAATAGTAGTTTTCAATGGGTATATAATTTTAATCATACATGACTAGTCTACAGTTTAAATAGAACATTGCATACTCCTTTCAATTATCATCATGTTGAGATAAAAGTTCCCCCAGGGATTTATTTATTACTGATAGGTATAATAAGAATGGTTTTCCTGGCATTGAAGGCAACAAACTAGGTGGGTTTGCTAGATAGTCCTTCAAATGTTAAGAAGATTTCTAAAAATCATCATCCAAATGAAATTCTACCCCTTTCTTCAACAAGTGTGTGAAGGGTTATCACTTGTCAGCCAATTGAGATATGAAGCATCTAATAAATTTTATTTTACCCTGCAAGCTATGGAACTGCTTCAAATTGGTTAGTGGTAGCATTTGAGTTATGGCTTGTACTCTAGATGGATCAACATCAATGCCTTGATGAGACATAATGAAGAAAAATAATTTGCCTGAATTAACTACAAAAACACAATTTAATGGGTTGAGCATGACTTTGTATTCATGTAGTCACTCAAATATCCTCTTCAGTGCTGCTAGATGATCGACCTTGGTCTTTGATTTACCTAGTCTATCATCAACATAGTCTTTAATAATGTCATACATCATATCATTAAATATGATGGTCATGGCTATTTGGTAGGTGGCCCCAATGTTTTTGAGACCAAATAGCATAACTTGGTAACAAAATTTTCCCCACAAAGTGATGAACATTGTTTGTTGTTGGTCTTTTGGTGTGATTCAGATCTGGTTATACCCTAAAAATCCATCTATTAATGAAATCATTTCATAACCCATTGTGGATGAAACTATAATGTCAATTTTTGGTAGAGGAAAGTCATCCTTTGGGAAATCCTTATTTATGTCTCTAAAATTAGTGCAAATCCTAATTCCTTCTAGTTTTTTGTTGATTGGCACAACATTAGAGATCCATTCTAATTATTCGATTGGTCGAATACATCTCACTTCCAAGATATTTTCCAACTCTTTATTCACTAATACATTAATGGAAGGATGAATCTCACATAATTTTTTTTAATAGGTTTGGCATCAAAATGTACCACAAGGTGGTGTACAACCAAGTCAGGGTCCAAACCAGGCATGTCAAAATAGGCCCA
Source organism: Torreya grandis (assembly GCA_037957365.1). NCBI lineage: Eukaryota > Viridiplantae > Streptophyta > Pinopsida > Cupressales > Taxaceae > Torreya > Torreya grandis. Next base: position 79,609 of record JARHVA010008324.1, read on the forward strand.
TGCAAATATATCAACAAATTCCCTTGAAAGGGTTAAAAATACTTCATGCTCTTCCTCATTGAGGGATGTGCCTAATTTGATCTATTTTGGGTCATCTAGAGTCCCAATGTTAACCTTTGTAGTGTCCTCCAATATAAGGGTTGAGCTATCTTCTAGAATGGTCAGCAAAGATTTAAAATAGTTTGTAATGGTAGAGTCCTCTATTAGGACTAGTTCTTCAAGCTCTCTTAGGCATGATGAATAAAAATCCCCCAATGGTAGAGCTGTCCATGTGACAAATGATGTTAGGAACTTTTAGATGATTTGATCTAAAGCTTGTTATTCTTTAAGGCTAAACTCAAAATCATATACATGTTAGTTGTTGGTGGTCTCCTGAGCTATTTTTGAAGAAGGTTGAACACCCCCATCTAATGGCACTTGAAATAGGTTTTCACCACTAGAGTGGCCTTTCTCTTTACTATTTTCTTGGTCTAAAAATGTCTTGAAGAGGTTTTCACTTTAGAACCTCAATGTTTTATTTATTTGTTTTTGGCTAAGGGAGTCCACCCATTCTCCAAAACAAGATTTAGAATCCAACTCTATTGAGAACCCTTACTTGTGGTCTCCCCATGAAACATTGTCCCCAATGCCTAGAAAATTGTAGAAGGCCTCATCATTCTAAAACTAATCAATTAGCATAGTTGATTATTTTTGGTCCCAATCTATTAGTTTGGGGTAATATAATGGAAGTGGGTTATGGATAATAATTGGTCAAAGGGTATAAATGGCATCAGTGTCAAATAAATTAGTATGGACTAGGCCATCAAAGGGGCTATGATCGAATGTTGTTTCATTGTTGGCATCATAATCACTAGTCATTGGTGATGTATCTTAAATAAGACACGTTGGGTCACCCCTAGGTGGTTTAAATCCAAGTCCATAGGTTCCTTTGTACTAAGTGGCATAAATTGGCTTAAGCAGACCTTGCTGATCTAGCCCAAGAACTCCTCCTTCATAGGCATGCTTCTCCATGATTTTTTTTGATATAAGGTACATGGTATTGATATAATAGTCATCCAATTTATCATTATACAACCATGATTCTTCACCTTCAAATAGGTCTTTCTCTTATCTAGAGGCAAGTATAAAATTGATAGGTGTTGGACTATGTAGATGGCCCTTCCTCTTTCTTTTTAATTCCATGAGTGGTTTGGATTTTGGTCTTCCAAAGGACTTATGGTTCTATGTAATCTTGGAAATGTGAAAGGTATCATGGGGTAAGTATTCTTCTAGGCCATTAGCCAAGATGGTATAATGATTGGACATTTCAGGAGGTAGCATGTGGGAAAGTGAATCAAGGGTATCAGGGTCAATATAGTTGGCCTCTAGTGAGTCAACAAGTATATATTTCCCCTTGTCCTTCTTGGCAATTGGATTTAAGTTGAAATGGTAGTTATAACTCTAGTACTCAACCTCTAAATGATTACAATGTTCATATGGTTATAAATCTCTATAGATAATGACTTCTATAACTGAATGGGGGAACTTAATGCACTAGTGTAATATTGATGGAATTGCACAAATCTAATGTATACAAAGTCTACCTAAAAGCATATTATATGAAAATTCAAGGTTTAACACATGGCATAGAGTATCATGGGTCAAGGGTCCAATCATAATTGGGAAGTTAATGGTGCCATGTGATTCATGTTCTTCATTGTCATAGGCCTTGATTATGATTGTCTCTAGATGAAAATTGATCATGGTGTACCTAAGAAGCTTGATGAGCTTTATAGACACAAGGCTTAGGCCTGATGCATTGTCTATGAGGAGACATTTTAATTTGTGCCACATTATGATAACTTATATGTATAATAGGCTATTATGAAGCAGGCTAAGGGATGATATATCACTTTAATCAAAGTTTAATTGTTGGCTTAGAGCTAGATGTTCAACCAAAGCTTCAAATTTGTCTAGAGATGTTTCATTTATAACTTAATATTGGCTCAAGAACTCTGTTAAGATGTTATTATGGATTGTAGATGTATGCAACAATTCTAAAATGGATATTTTTGTAGGCATATTTTTCAATTATTCCACAATAACAACCATATTTTCTTGGATAGCAAGGAATGGCTTGTTCTTAGCCAGAATGGTTAGTTGGAGGATGGGTGAAGTGGCAGATGGTTGTGGGCCTGATATGGTAATATTTGACTACCAATTTGTGATTACATAATAGAGATTAGATACAAGACCATTATTTCTAATAAATTATGGTGGAGGGGGACCAAATAGGATAATTCTTGATTGCCAATGCACTTATGTGTGGTTATGAGATAATGATGAGTTATCGATGTAAGGTATAAAAGTAGGAATCCTTGCTCTTTAGTTTGTTTGTATGTATTAAAAGGTCAAGAAAATATTACCGGCATGGTTTAGTTAATTTTAAATGATTATCAATGGTCTTTTTTAATTGGTACTTGGTCTCAGATTGATGGAGATGGTGTTAATGTGACCTCCTACAAGATGGCCTATAACCTTGTTATAGTCATGTACCACTGCATGGTAGATCTATTGGTTGTTGGCATCATTTTGGCTTTGGCTCCATTTATTTAAATGGAAATATTAGTTATACTATTTATTTTTTTAGTTCTATTGGTTCTACCTTGGTTGTTGGTATTATTATTATTGTTGTCCTAGACGTTATTCTTGTTGTTGATTATTTTGTTGGGGAAAGGGGTTTTGATAAATTATGAGGTTCTGATTTGAGGTGAAATATCCATGATCCAATGTGATCACTCCATTTTCCAACATATTCTTTATTAGATTTTTAATTTTCACACAATGATGCAAATTATGGCCATTAACCTTGTGATACTCATAGAATTCATTTTTCATGTACCAATCTAGATATTCAATGCCCTTAGGATAGTACTTTGGAATAGGCCAGTTAATTATATTAGTTGTGGCTAACTTGAAAAAAACATATTTAATGGGATCTCTAAGGTCACTAAAGACATGATGAGTAGGCATAATTCTCCTTGGAGGAAGATTTTGAAAAGGCATAGGTTTCTGCATTTGTTGCACTAGTCTAGTCTATTGTGATTGATGCATTTATTGACAAGATGGTGTTTACACTATTTGGACATGTCATGATTAAGTTACTCCATTTATTACAGCATTATTGTTACAATTAAAGGTCTTAAAAATATCATAATTATTGGCCTAGGTTTGTTGTGATGTTTGTGCTTGGATGTGATTCTGATTTTGGACATTATTCTAGTTTTGATTCTGGCTCTGGCTTGACAAGTTAAATTGAATTACCCATTTGTTAATAAGGGATATTTTGATAAACAAACCTTTTTTAATGATTTCCTTGAAGGTATGTGCACATTAAAACTCCAAATGGTAAGATATCTCACTGTGTATATTTTTGCTAAACACAATAACTAGTTACTTATCTAGTATATTATGGGTGAATCAGCTTGTAAGGGATCTTCATTGTTGTAGATAACTTGTGAAGATTTCCCCAACCTTATATTTGGCGTGTCAAGTATACAAATAAAATATCATGCTCAAGTTTGTAAGAGAACTGTTACATGAACTTGTCTGAAAGATCATCAAAATTTGATACTAAATGCTTTGGTAACTTTAGGAAAAATTCTTTTCTATTTTATAACTATAAATCAAACTAACTAGATGTATGACATATTTTAGGCTTGGCCACGGGAAAAGAATTGTTTGAAATTTTGAATTTGGTATGAGCGGCAAAAGAATTGGGGAGAATTTGGCAGGAGGAACAGATCCTAGTGGAACAGCAAAGGAAGGAGGAAAATGCGAAGGGTCAGGTTTTCTAACTGATGCAGACACAAAAAGGCCTTCAGTAGTTTTTGAGCCCTATAGTGGGGCCAGAGATTCTCCATCGAAAAAAGCATTAGAACAATCCATGGAGACAGCGAAAGACAAAATCAATTATAAAATAGAAAAGAACTTTGAAAGGCAAAAAGGGGCCCTCGAACAAAGGACCTGGTCATCATTGTTTGGGAAAAAATTGACAGGGAAATCCCTCTTTCCCCCGGTGACATCTAAATCTTGCTGGGAGAAAGGTGAGTTTCAAATTTTCATCCTAGATCCCTTACTTGATTTCTCTATTTCTTCAATGGATCTCACCCTAGTAGGAAAGTTTCTAGGAGCAAGACCAAATATAGACTCACTCAGGTCTATGATCAAAAAGAAATGGGCTATACGTGGAGAAGTTGACATTGCACCTATGGTGAATGGTTTTTTCTCTTTTATCGTTAATTGTAAAGATGATCTGAATAATATCCTGAGTGAAGGACCTTGGTCATTTGGAAGAAGTACCCTTACTATCAAGAAATGGGAACCAGAAATGGATTTATCAGATTCATTTTTCTTAACAACCCTTATTTGGGCTAGACTACCTGGGCTCCCATTAGAATTCTGGCATGAGGACATCTCTAATGGAATAGCTAGTTCATTTGGTGAGTTAGTGGCTGTGGATAACGCCACGGCTTCAAGAACTAAACTCCAAAGCGCCAAAATTTATGTTAAAGTGGTGGACCTAAATCACCTCCCCAAAAAAGTGGAACTTATCTCCAAGCTTGGCAAGAAAACCCAAGTGATTGTCTTTGAAGACCTTCCAAACTCTTGTTATGTGTGCAAGAAGCAGGGGCATTGGGCTAAGAATTGCCCCAGCAGGGGAAGATCCATTTCAAGAAATTTTCAGGAAGGAAAAAATATTAAGATCCAACAAAAGAAAATATGGAAGGTAAAAGAAGACTCTCGAAAGATAAGGAAGCCTTAAGATGCCTTAGTTGACCAACTCACAGATAAGGTTATTTTCACTGCTACAGAAGAAGCGGGTGACCCTAATGTAACAGGAATAACAGATCCCCTTTTAAAGATTTCTAATGCCCTGATGGAAGAGAAGGGGAAGGGAACAGAGGACAAAGAATTAGATCTTCTATCTGAAGAAGAGGTTAACAACCCTATTCAGAACACCCAAAGTATAGAAATTCAAGTTTCAAAGGTACAGAATAATGAAGAATTAGAGGAAGGAGAAGTAGAACCTGAAGGGGGAAACAATATAGAAGGAGAGGATGATTTGTGTGAAGATCAGTTTGGGGAAAAGCAGGAGGAACCAATGGTTGAAATTATTACTCCAATGAAAGAGGCCCTCAAGGCAGAAGAAATGGAAGAGGGTGGAAAAAACTCTAAAAACCAAAAGATTAAAGGAGAGATAAAGAACATTACTAACCACATTACGACAAGAAATGGCGGTGTGAAAGCTAATAGTCCTCTAAGGAGTAATGAAGGAAAAGGATCTGAAAAGCAAGCCAAATTTAAATCGGATGTAGGATTTTCAGATAAACCTGGGAAAAAATCTGCAAAGAAGAATAGAGAACTAGAAAGTAAGCTCAATATAATAGATGGAAAGCAGAAAACTCTGCGGCAATGTATCCACAACAATAAAAATAAATGAGGATTCTTAGTTGGAATATTAGGGGGCTATATAGTCTTCTTAAAGTAGATCTAGTTAGGAATTTTGTTAGAGAGCAAAAGCCAGACCTCCTTCTGCTTCAAGAAACTAAAATGAGTAAGGAGAAAGCTGAACAGATCAAAGACTTTAAAAATTACACCATTAAAGCTAGTAGCTCTGAAGGTGCCTTGGGAGGTACAGTGATATTATGGAAAAAAAATCAATTTGCTGGTTTTATTTTGATGGAAAGTAAAAAAAATTTGGCGATCAATTTAACTAGTGCTAACCAAAAGGAAAGTTGGTATGTTGTAAATATTTATGCTCCAAATATCAGGAACAAAAGGAAAAAGTTTTGGGAAATTCTCTCAAAACTCAGAAGAAAAGATTACTGTGGGCGATGGATTATAATGGGAGACTTTAATGTCCCTCTCTATGATTATGAGAAAATGGGTGGTAATACTATTCAAATGGAAGGGAGAATTGATCTCATGGAGTTTATAAGCCAAGAAGGTTTAATGGATGTGGAGTTGCAAGGAATTCAGTATACCTAGAGCAATAAGAGACTGAACAAGGAATGTATACAGGCCAAGCTTGATAGGGCTCTCATCTCCCCAGACTGGATAAAAGACTATACCTGTAAGCTGGAAGCACACCACAGAATAGGCTCAGATCATTTCCCTCTTATATTCACAGCAGACAAATTGAACCAAAAAAAGAATCATCCATTCAGATTTGAAAAGATGTGGCTGCAGCATCCACAGTTTGAAGGCAAAATAAAAGAGTGGTGGAATATTCCTATAGAGGGATCAGCTCTCTTCCGAGTTGCCTCCAAACTCAAAAATGTTAAAAAGGAAGTTAAGAAATGGAATAAGGACTGTTTTGGAAATATTTTTGAGAAAAAGAAGACCATCAAGGAGAATATCAGAAGAATCCAAGAAAAAAATTCAGCAATATGGATATACTTCAGAATCCCATAGAGAAGAAAGTGAACAATTGGTACAGTACCAAGACATAATAACTAAGGAGGAAACCTTTTGGAGACAAAGATCAAGGGTGCAATGGTTGAAAGGAGATAAAAATACTAAGTTTTTCCATCTCTCCACTTTGAAACACAGAGCGAAAACACATATTCATCATTTGAAAAAAGGAGATCAGAAGATAACAGAGGAAAAGGAAATTAAGGAGGAAATGATTTCATTTTTCTCCTCCCTGATGAAGGCAGATAGAAACATCAACTTGAAAAGCCAGGCTGATATTCTACGACTGATTCCTCCTTTGATCTCGAAGGAGCAGAATAATATGTTATGTTCTATACCTAAGGAGGAGGAAATCTTCAAAGCTGTTAGATCTCTTGGAGGAGAAAAAGCACCTGGACCAGATGGTTTCCCCATGTTCTTTTTTCAAAAGCTCTAAAAACTTATAGGTAAGGATGTCAGTAATGCGGTGAAGGAGTTTTTTGGAGCTAAATAGATGCTGAAGGAAATTAATGCCACTTTTTTGTGCCTTATTCTGAAGAAAGCAGGAGCGGATTGCCCTGATCAGTTTAGGCTGATTAGTTTGTGCAACTCTCTCTATAAGATAATTTCCAAAGTTCTTACGACCAGACTAATCCAAGTGATCCCTTCGATAATAGCTGATCAACAAAATGGATTCATTCCTGGCAGACAAATCCTCAACTCAGTTATAACAGTGCACGAGAATATTCATTCACTGCTCAAATCCAACACTGAGGGGTTCTTAATGAAAGTGGACATAGCAAAAGCATACGACAGGGTGGATTGGCTATTCCTTTCTAATAGCCTTATTGCCTTTGGCTTTGAACAAAGAGTGGTTGATATTATCAAACAGTTGATATCTACTACTTCTATAGCCGTGTTGGTAAATGGGAGTTCGTCTCATTTTTTCAATCCGTCTAGGGGATTAAGACAAGGGGATCCTATATCCCCTATTCTGTTTATTATCATGGCTGATAGTATGGGGTGATACCTTGGGGACTTAGTTCGTAGAGGTTTATTTAAAGGTCTGAGACCCTCTTCGCATATTTTAACTTGCTCCCATGGTCAATTTGTGGACGATACTATTTTCATGGGACAGTCTGAAGTCACTGAATCTAGAATTCTAAAGGAAGCTATTAATCTGTATTCCTCTGCCTCAGGATAGCTGATAAACTGGAACAAAAGTGCAGTTTTCTTTACCAATACCCCAGGTTATAGATAGAACAAAATTGCAAGAATCCTTGATTGCTCCATAGGTTCTTTTCCTTCCATATACCTTGGCCTCCCTTTTGGGTCGAAAGCCCCTGAAGCTTTTTGGGAAGGACTTATCAACAAATTTAGTAAGAAGTTGGCGGGATGGAAAGGCAGTCTTCTTAGCCAAGGAGGAAAGCTTACACTCCTCAAAGCTAGTCTTCAAAGCATACCTACGTATGCTTTGAGTCTTTTCAAAATCCCCACTAAATTTGCAGAAGCAATTAAAAAAATTCAAAGAAACTTTCTTTGGTCAGGTACTGAGGAGAAAAGGAGAATGCCTCTTATTGCATGGGATAACATTTGCAAACTTGTCAAGGATGGTGGACTTGGTATAAGGAAAATTAGAAGTATGAACATTGCCCTTTTAGCTAAACAGGGATGGAGGGTCTATCAGGAAAATAAAGAATGGAGTAAAATATGGAAGCATAAGTACTTATTTAAGGCAAAGTCACTTCCTGACTTCTTTACTACTCCGGATATTTCTCATCCTTCTGCCATTTGGGGGGCAGTCCACGGAACAAAACATGTTCTCGAAGAAGGAAGTTCTTGGAAAGCAGGCAATGGTAAAAAGGTGAAATTATAGGAAGATATTTGGTTAAGAGGAAAACCTTTACAGGAAGAAATCCAAGATAAAGATGTTATAGAAAGATGTAAGCAAAGAGTGGGAATAACGGTTAATCAATACTGGCAGAACAACACTTGGGTAAACCTCACTGACTATGATCAAGATCTCAAGGATATTCAATTATCCCTAAATGCTATATCTCTATATCCTAACCAAGAAGATAAAATTGTTTGGCACTATGAGCCAAGTGGACAATTTAAAGTCTCTTCCATTTTCATCTCTAAGGGAAATGGTAGAAAACCATTATGGACAAGAGCCTAGATTAAGGGGCTCATCCCTAAAATCAAGTTCTTTTTCTGGACCCTACTCCAAAACAAAATTTTGACTCTAGATAATTTACAGAAACGTGGAATCAATATTGTTAACAGGTGTATTCTTTGTAAGAAAGACCTTGAAGATAGAGATCATCTGTTCGTGAATTGTTCCTTCACTCAGCTTGTTTGGAAGGAGGTTCTCAATCTGTGGGGCATTACATGAATTCACCATAAAAACATGGAACTTTCCCTCAAAAGCTGGTATTGCCCTTCAAATAATCCTAAAGTTCTCTTCTTATGGAAAATTACTCTTCCCCATATTTGGTGGGGAATATGGAAGGAAAGAAATAACCGAATATTTAGAAATAAAGAACTTCCTGGATGGGTGGTAGGACAGAACATCATTAGAGCTTTAAAGGAAAATTTTTCCTCTCAAAAGAATCCAAGCTCTACTATCAATGTGGATAACCCCTTGAGGATGGATATTCCTCTTGGTAAAACTGATAACCCCAGATCAGGTGTTACTTGGAATGTTCCCCCTCAAGGTTGGATTAAAGGTAACTTTGATGGTGCTGCCAAAGGGAACCCGGGGAATGCTGGTTGTGGTGGTGTCTTGAGAAACCATATGGGAATGGTTATTGATGCTATCGCAATCCCCATTGGTATATCTAATTGCCACATTGCCGAAGCTACAGCTGCCCTCCAGACCCTTAAATTAGCTGTGGATTCGGGATATCCTAAATTGTGGCTTGAAGGGGACTCTTTGAATGTTATAAATATTCTTAATAATAAGAATATTGTGTCTTGGACCATAGAGGATAAGGTAAAGGAGATGAAAACACTTTTGAAAAAATTTGAAGATATTAAAATCACCCACACCTTTCGAGAAGCCAATGGTGTTGCAGATTGGCTTGCTAATTGTGATGTCCGGGAAGGTCAAATAGTGAGGTGGTATGAAACTTTAGAAAGGAACGTGGATTTAAGGGCGCTCATTCTTCACGATGCCACCCATGTGAAAGAAGGTAAGATTGGAGTGTAATAAAAATATAATGAGTAGGAGGAGTGGCAGCACGGGGAAAGGAATTCAATTATTAAAGAGTAAGGCCCTCAAGAGGGAGAAGCAGAACCTGAAAAAGCACAAACAAAGTCAACTTCCCAATCAACTTGACAGCAGGAGGTTTCAGGGCAAAGTCCACAGCAATTGGGATTCAAAGAAAATGAGTATGGCACGTGAAAGGAAGGGAGAACCCCGTAAACAGGAACCCAAGAGCTATGAAGAATGGAGAGAGAAACATGAAGTCTGGAGAATTCTGCAGAAAGGAAAAGTTGTGAGCTACATGGAAAGACTCCATGGTTCAAAATCGCATATCACGATGGCCTTTTTCAAAAATTGGTCTGATGAAAGGGTCACCTTGCATGGTATCACAGTAAACTTAACAGAGGATTTTATAGATGAGGTTACAAGGTTGCCAACAGATGGACCCAAATTTTCCAAGCAGACAAGCATTTTGAACGAGGCCTTTTGTAAGTTCCCCAAAACAGATGAGGAAGAGCAGAACCTGGTCAAAAATGGGGATTTCTATTAGCTAGACCAGATTAAAGGGATATGGAGGGATGTCTTAAGCTGTATAAGGGAGTACTTCATCCTGGACGAAAGAAGCAAACATGTGCACAAGTTCCATTTTGTCTTCCTCAACCATTTCAGGCATAAGGTTAGCTTGTCTTTTCCCTTTTATCTTCGCTATTCCCTGGTCCAAAGTTTATATGCTCATAGGAAAAAGGAAATGCGCCCTATCCTCCATGAAGGCCTTATTCTGCTTATTGAAGGCTACTGCAAGAATAGGGCACTGGTTAAGTACCCCAAACAGGGGAAAAATAAGGTGTCAGGAAATAAAAAGAATGAAAGTGTAATTAGGAGAGGCAAAATCAAGTCCCCTAGTCCTAAAAAGTAGAATGTAGAAGAAGAAAGGGGACGGGAGAGAATTGAAGAACCCGAGGAGGAAAAACTGGAGGAAGAAGAAGGAACTGAAAGTTGGGATACTAACTCTAGTGATGATGAAGAATGTTCTGAGGAAATTGAAAAAGATAACGTCAATACAGAGGAGGATTCTACAAACAGAACTGTAGATACGGAGGAAAACCAGAAAGTGTCGGAGGATGAATTTGTCTAGGAAGATCCTGTTGAGGACCCAACTTCTAAGAACAAAAAGGAAAATTCTGATCAGGATGATATTCAAAATATGGATATGGAAATTCAAACTAGAATCAAAGAGCGGGAACAAAAGAGTCGAGAAGATATCTTTGAAGAAGCCAGGAATAGTCCCAATAAAAAGTCTGAGGATTGGAGAGGGAAGAATCAGAATGATGAAACACACACACCTATGACCTGGGTTAATTGTAAAGCAGAGGCATCTTCCCAATTTGATTCCTAGATGTGTAGGGAGATCATGGATCTCAAGAGAAAAGCAGAAACTTTGGAATATTCCCTGAAAGTTGCTTGGAACAAAATAAACAACATGGAAAATTAGTTAAGCGAGATCCCAGTCAAGCTCAAAGCCTATGAAAACAACCTCTAGGAACTAATAAAGGACAACAGAATGAAAATGGAGGAAGTAATGTCCAACATTTGTGCTGCTGCTATCAATATAGGTAAATGAGCCAATGAGGAGACTAGAGGGTCCCAGTAAAAGGACGAGGCAAAGCTCTAGAAAGAAAGATACACAAAAAGGAGCTTTACTGGAGGCTACCACCCAGGAAACTGTTTTGAAAGGAAAAGAAGCCATGAACTTGATACTGGAACTGGATGAATAATCTGGTCCTTCTTGTTGGTTTAGAAATTGGTACTAATCTTTGTTTTCTTTTTGTTATCTTTTGACTGATGTGTTACCAGATCTCTATTTTTTGGGTTTTGATCGGATGTTTCTCTAGTGGTTCCAAGTCCATTTAAAACTTGTTTTTGCTACTTCCTTGTAGTGTTTTTTAGGCTTTGCCTGTGGACTTAGATGTTCTTTCTTTCACTCTTTGTTACAGGTTTTTGGGACCCCTTCAAAACCTGTTTTTACCTCAATCTAAAACTTTAGGAAAAATTCTAATTCTTTTCCTACTAGGCTTCTTAGAAACAATAGTAAAATGTATATGTCTCTATAGGCCAATAGTTGGCAAGCAACAAATAATTCCATGAAATGGGCCTTGGGTCACCTTACCCCTTGTATTTGTCAAATTTAGGTGATTTTTACCCTGGAGGAAATGGTATCTATAAGTACTCCATGTTGAAGGGGTAGAAACACACATCATCCAACTTGAACTTCTTTGTTTGCTTCTTGGCTTGGATGAGGGAAATTGAATCCTTAATTTTTCATGGTTCTTATGTGAGGAAACTAGTGGGAACTTTGGTTTGAGGTAGAGGTTGGGTGGTCAAAATTGGATTACATTGATCAGGGTATCATGAAGGCATTTATTGGGGAATGTTGGTTTGGTTGGGGAATGGACCAAGAATATTCATATGTAGATTAGGATGCAATTATTAAAATTACATGCATTGCTATGAAATATTCTGATTAGGATTGGGTATATGGGTCTAGATTTATGTAAACTGAGGTTGAGATGGAAGGATATGGTTATACTATGCCTGCTAAGGATGAATACGGACATGTTTCTAGCTATTCAAACATTTTTGATGAGGGAAACTTGTGAACCAAGGCCCTATCATTGAACTTGTGGCATGTTTGGCATGAAAGGCAATTATTGCCTAATTGGTACTTATAGAACATTGGAACCTTTTTGGTTGTGTGAATCCCTATTGGGAGTTAGATGCATGTTGGATATTTGGAATTTTTGTTAACCAAGACATCATTTGGTTTTGCATTGATATGTTGGTGTATGAATAAAAAGGTATGGGCATCACTAATTGGTGAGGTGGAACATTGGTTTCCTCCTATTGAGGTGGAAAGATGTTTTGTCTCTATTGTGTGGGTATGTTAGATGGTGCCTATTATTATGGAATATTACTTGTAACCTGCTATGGTGGAGTAACATTAATCACATTTTATTGAGTCATGACACTAGTAAGTTCTTATCTACTTAATCCTTGTGGTTAGGTACTAGAAGAAGTAGTTGGTTGAGGATTGGAGGTAGTTGTTTGAGGTTAGGAGGTAGCAACTCCTACCCCCTATGAATCACTCACGGTGTTAATCAAAGGCAAATTTTTTTTTAGATCATATGTTTGTGTGTTAACACCACTTTGGTATAAATTAGATGTTTCTTATGGGTTGTTCATTATGTTTGGCTCACTATTCTGAGTGGAAGCAAAAGATAATTCTTTGATATTTTGGGTATCAAACATGTTTTCTATCGAAGTGCTTTATGAAAATGGGTCTATACACTGATTGTCTTAGCCTATCAATTCCATTAAGACTCTTGTTGAAGGAGATAGCTCAATAAGAGAATCACTTGACAAGGTCATATTGTTAAAGTTATGTACTAGTTTATATATGTTTGGTATGTTGTTTGCATCTGAATGAAATGATCCTCTATGAGGCATTTCTCAGTGAAAATCATATGAGGGTCCTAATATGTCATTGGAAAAATGGCATTAGGGTTGTTATAAGAGGCTTATTTATTGATTTGATTATAAGGTATGTTGTAAGGCCCTCTTACTAGACTTGGTAAGTTTTCATGGGGAAAGTTCATCAAAAGCATAGCCCCTACCTCTATGGATCTAATTAAGATTTTATCCTTGCTCACAAGTAAGTGATGATCAAACAAATATGGATCATAATTTGATGGAATTATAACATAATAAGGTTGTTATTAGACTTATTCTATAATTTAGGGTATGTTATCTAAGTATTGGTTGGTATATTCTTGATCTTGCTCCATGTATGGAGGTGTGTTAACCAAATAATGGGCAAAAGAGTCTTAACTATGTTCCCTGATTGAGTGTTATAAGGTGGATACAGATCCATCTCACAAATGACATCATCTCCATAAGTGTATTGGACAAATTCATCTTACACGACTAAATTTCCATACCCTGGATCATATATGACACCACTACATGTATAGTGACACATGGTCAAATTAATGGTGAATATTTCATGAAAAATGGGCTAGAGATTTAAAAACTCTAAAAAATAATCCTTAAAAATAGATAAAAAAGATCAATCTAGGTCTAACGTGGTCAAAGGTATGGAGTTGTATCTCCAAAATGGTTTGTGACAAAATTTGGTATAAAATAGTATAACATCAAATGTCTATCATTAAATGTCTCACACAAATAAGGTCAAGCAAATTAACTAAAAACAAGATGCCAAACTCTAGGTCCAAAAGTGTTCCAAATAGGTATAAAGTAGGAAAATAAAAGTTGCTAGGTCTTTTGGCTAAATGAGATGTCAAAATCTAGGCTCAAAAAAGGCATGTGTTATGACTCTTGGCCAAAATTAGTGTCAAAATATAGATTTTAAATGAAAGGATGTTTTAATCTAACAAATTTGGAACATTTTGGCATAAACTAAGTATTTAATTTTAGACATGAAATCAATCAAATTGGTATAAGGCACTAAATAAAAGGTACTTGGGGATAGACTATTTTCTCCCAAATGATAATGTAAATAAATAGTTTTAGAATTTGGGTAAAGAATTAACCTAAGTTACGCAACCTAAAAGAGAAAGATTGGTATCTAACCTCTAATTAGAAAAGGCCTAAACAAAAATCACTAAATATTTGAATCTAAACTTGTTAAGGTTAATTAAAAACTCAACTTGGGAAAACTTGGATTTTTACACAAACAAGCTAGACAAATTTGAATAGTATAATAACACTAGACAAAGACCATAAAGGCATACATGGTTCAAATGTGAAATCTCAACACAAGATAGGATAAGTCTGTGAAATAATTTGAGCAGTGTAATGGTGTTATCTCTCTCAGAGATATAAATAATGGTTTGTTTCAAAGACTTCTATGGCACAATATTGAAATGATTTGGGTAGTGTAACATTACACATTTTAATCAAGTGACACACACAACATTTTTTACATAAAAGCCAAAGGTAAAGCAAGGTGTCAAATAAACAGCATAACACCTCTTAAAATAATGGAGTAGTGTGGACAAACAACTCATTTATGGCATGGTATAATAAAATAAAGTTTTAGACTTAAAATACCAAGAAATAAATGAAAAAGACCAAATATAACTAAGTAAATCATCCTAAGCCCTAAACTAACAAGGTATGGTAAGTGTGGGTGAATAAAGCTATAGTTTTTAAATGTCTAAATTGATCCCAAGTATGATCAACACTAGAGAAGCATCATGTCAATTGAGTTCATATTGATTAACTTACTATGCAAGGATCTATTCCTTTGCATAATGATTCCATCTGTGGACCATTTAGTGGAATCCCTAGGTTAACCAGACCTTACTCGAGCCTTTGTTATGAAAGAAGATGTTAGTCGCTCAACCCCTTGGTTCTCATAGTATGCATACCCTAATTTTTATACCCCATCATGGAGAAAGGTTGAAACACTATCAAGATATGAATCCCTAAGTCAATGCTTCCCTAAATAACTCGTGAAGAAGCTATGAACTCCCCTTCATAAGACAAATTACATGAAAAGAAATGACTAAGTGGAAATACTTTAGAGATTGCTTTGAGATCACTAAAACCATTCAGGTTTTGGGGAGAGCCTAGATAACATTATTTCCATTCCTTGGACTAGCCACAAATTAAAAGTAAAAAGGCTCTTTTGATCACCCAAGTTCCCTATAGGGGACTAGGGGAGAGATTACATGCACTCTTAATTTTGCACAAAAAAACAAGCAAGTAAAAAACACTTTCAATGAATTTAAAATGTAGATGAGTGTTTATTTCATGAACCAAATGAAATGTTTAATTAAGTCCTTTGGCCCCTTGGCTTAAATTTGAAAAAAACCTGAAATAAATTTGCACAAAACCACTTTAAGCAAAAACACCTATGTTCATTTTAAGCACTAAAACCTAAATGTTCAAGATTAAGCCTAATTCATTTTAGCACCAAAATGAAGAGTGAATTACTTAACTAAATTTTTTTTATACACTAAAATGAAGTGTGCATGATTTAGTTAAATTCATTTTAAAACACCCAAAATGAATTATTCCTAAGTCTAAGCTATCAAATTCATGTATTATTCCCAACTTGGACCTACAAGGGTTAGATAGTTTCCCCCTATTTTGAATCACTTTCAATGGTGAGAAAATAAAATTTCAAAACATGGCTCTTGGGTTTATGTTTTAAAAACACAAAGACCAATGCCAATCACCTATGATTGATGCCAGTTAGCAAGTACCTGATGTTGATTAGTTATAACTAATATCGGTCGATAAGGATTGAGATCGATTGCCTATGAATCTAAAGGAAAAAACCAACACAAGATTACAAAAACATTATTTAGTCAATAATTAGATAAAAATTTCTCAAAACTTGCAAGGAGATGATTAGATAGAGAGTATAAAAACCAATGAATCCAATAAAAAACTAGGAAAAATGCTAAAAAGATTCAAAATGTGAGTTTTGTAAACCATGTTTTCCCTATAATCTGATCAATGATGGTCACCCAAAACCAATCTCGGTTAGGCATAACTAATGATGGTTTGGCATAACTGATGTCAGTTATGCCTGACCGATGTCAATCTCTATGTAGATTTAGGTTAGCACAAAAAAAATATGGAAAAAATAAGGTTAAAACTACAAATTTTAAGATATTCAAGCATTCATTTGATAATTTATTAGTTACATATTGATCTCCTTGGTATGTGGTGATCCTCTTATCCCACCAAACATTTTATTTGTGATCAATGAATCTAATAAGAGTGGTTAGATCATGTATTAGAACAAGTAATAAAACTTGAATAAAAATACACTAACATGCATAACACTTACTTGTCTATATCATAGGGGGAGATTAGTGAAAAAAACTAATTAAAAACACAACTAAATTACAAAGAATACCAAATTCCTTACCTTCCTTGAATTCTCCAAAATAATTTTTATGTGGCTTGCTCAGCTTGTGCTCAAAGAGTCTTTAGCAATGGAGCTTCGGTATCTTCTTCTCTCCTTGGCACCATGGTTTTTAGCTTGATGTTAGATTTGGCCTATGATTTTGGAATTATAACACTATATATTTTAATCATGCACAAAATCCTATATTATAACTTTACTAAGCTCTCATAAATTCAATAGGCAATGGCTTGTATTTATAGATCTAGGAACTAACCCCAACTCAAGGTGAGTTAGAGTGTAGTTTAAATATGGAATGAGTTCAAACCTAACCTAAGTGAGTTAATTAAACCCATTAGAGTTTAAAGGTGTCAAAACCTCATGATTTTTAATGAATAGTCATGGGTGAGATATTTGCAAAGGAATGAAAACTCATAAAAAAGTAATCATGAAAACCTAGGATATTCTTGATTTTTGAATTTTCCTTTTTAGAATTTCATTAATTGCTCATAGATAATTCAAATAGGAATTTAATTTGGTTTATATTATTAATTAATTATTCTTAGGATTTTAACATTTCCAATATTTGATTTAATTTCATGTGTGCACTTTCCCCATTTAATAGATCTATAGTCCAAATTCTATATTGTGATGTTGTAAGTTGATTAAAGATGAATCCATGAGAGGTTTTTATTGTTTATGGTAGTATACACAAATTAGGGATGTTTCAATGAGATTATGATCTTTTATTAATTATGCATAATAAAATTTGGGATGTTTAGTGATTATTAAGCATAGTTGTAAAAGTTGGTAAGAATCGGTCTAAAGTCCGATATAAAGCCATTGGTGGCCAATTTTAGGTGCCTACAAGAGGAAGTTGCATGTCATCATTCCTCTAACCTAAGATTGAAATAAAAAATTTATGTTTTATGAATTGTGTTTGGCTAGTGGAGGAGTGGTATGCTACCATGTGTCATCATCTTAGCAAGTCACAGTCCTAGAGATAGTTGTGCAAAAATATTTTGCCTCTAAGTGAATAGATGAATGGGATGTTGCCATGTGGCATCATCTTGATGACCTAAAATCCAAAAGATGCCCATATAATAATATTTTCCTCTGGGATAGTAGAGGAGTAGTATGTTACCATGTGGCATCATCCTAGTGACCTACGTTCCTAGAGAGGACCATTTTTGGATTTTACCTTAGCTAATTTTGGGCTTCCTATAAAATTTAGTTGGATGATCCCATGTGGCATCATCCTAATATCCTAGAGGATTAATTTAAAAATCCTAAGTCCGTATTCCCTATATCCCTATGGTACTACCATGTAGAAGCATCATAGATCCTAAAACCTTAGAAGAGTTTATTATTGGAGCTAAGCCCATTTGCCACCAAGGGCCTAAGAGTTTAATATATAGCCACATGAGAAAAACCCATAAATCATAGGCCTGAAAGGCTTGAATTTGTAAATAGACTTGGGGGCCTATAAATGCAACAAATGGCATGGTTGTATCCCCTAGTCACCTTAACTAAATTAGTCTTGAGGCTACCATGTGGTGATTAACTGTATTAGCATTAGCTCAAGGAAAATTTGATGATTGTCCCAACATCAATTGTGAAAAATTCATTTGGGTAAATGGATTGAGTGTAAATACAAATGAATTATGGTTTTCATACGCTAAATTCTTTATGGAAAATTATAGCCTCATTTCCTATGTTTAGAATGGGTCCTAATATTAATCCATGTCCTTGTTAGTTTGTTAGTTTTAATAGTGTGTTGTGCCTATATTTTTTAGGGAAAAAATGGGCATGACATTTTGGTATCAGAGAAATGGGTTAAACTATGGTATATCTAGAGATGTTTTGTATGAGTTTATCACCTTCGTAACTTTCGTAAGTTATGATTTGATTAAATTGGATATGGTGCATGCTGCTTGTTAACTTGATTAAAACTGATTTATGTAAATAAAATTCCATAAAAGGAAGGCATAAAAATTGATATAGTTGGGTGTCAACAATATTCTAAAATAATGTAGCTAGCTGAATCCATGTTTAAATTCTTGAGATCTTACTATGAGTGATGACTATGCTAGAGGAAATGTTGTCTCAAGTTTTATGATAAATAAAGGAGCCTCACCACCCTAGAGAAGGGATGAGCATGTTGGACAACCTTCATAGTCCTATCATAGAAATAAAATTAGGAATTATGTCTTTAAGGATCAAAAAAGGTAGCTTACCTAGACACAAACTTAACCTATGAAATATCTAAATGTAGGATAGAGGAAGACCTTGAGAAAATGATTTGAAGAGGGACCTATTGGACATTTTTGGCCCACATACCAAGCTGAGATCACTTGTTAAATAATCTTGGCATAGAATTCCTAGTTTGGTAATGGATTTAAATAGTCTAGGCAAACTCTAGATGGTATAAGTAGAATCAAGATATAATGAAGCTCATAATACTTTAAAACATTGTAGGAGATCCTATGAAACACTCATGATAAACTTGGGAGCATGTGAAACTCATCTACTCTACTTGTTTCATCTAGATTTTGTCCACGTATTTAGTCTTAGTAGTTATTTCAAGCTAGTAGAACTATCACATATGGATGATTCAAATAGGATCAATCATATGGGTTCATTCATTCTTGTGCCAAGGTCACTTACACTAGGTTATAACTCATGCAATGAAGTGAGATGGAAGATATACATCTTTGAGTTAGCTCCATGAATTAAAATGACCAAATCTCCATACTTAGCCATTTTTTAGCCAAGATCAAATGGACTAGTCAACTTATACATTTTTATATCTTCACTTAATAAGTCCTTCAAGATAGAAAATCAAAATGGTTTCTTTCTCTCATCATTATGTTCATTTCCAAGAAAATTGGTGCCTTCATGAGCTCTACACTTCAAAAAATAGATTCACAAAGTTAACCAAAAATTGAGGGATGTCCATGTAAGTGTTAAATTTATGCCCCGGCTAATATCCATATGAGTTTAAATTGGATAGTCTATGGGATGTCAAATACATTCTCACAAATGTCAAATGATGTCCACAAGAATGTCAAATTTAAGCTCCATAAGCTAACTAATAGGGTTTGAATGCCTTGGAAAGGAGCATGAGAAGAAGCATGTGATTGATAAGTTTCAAGCCCATGAGAGCTTAGAATAGATCAAGTAGTCAGTGAATCCCAAAGACCAATGAGGAGCTAAGTTTAGGGTAGTGGGTCCTAGAGATCTATGGCTCATTTTGGATCAGATCTTAGGATCTGATGGTGTATGACAATTGAGATAGCTAACAAAAGAATGAGCTAGGACATTTTGGCAAAATATGATCAAGAAATATGAACCCAACATTACAGGATAGTAAAATAATCAAAACTCGATCCTAACCTGAGTTGGTAAAAGAAGCAAAAAGATGAGGGCTCGATACGGACTCAGATAGGACCAATTAATGAATGGAGTGTTATACCTATAAATATATAGGAAAACCAATATCTTTAGATTGGTTTTAATATATAGATAATTTGAATTAGAATCCAAGATAGAAGTAGATACATGGATAAAAAAAGATCATTCAAGTTATACCTCGAAAAGACATCGATTCAAAGTAGACATGACATGTCTTTGACAATTCAAAGTCCAAAAAATCTTGCCTTCATGATAAAATCTAGTATAAGATGAATGAATAAGATCTTGGAGTTTCAAAAAATAGGTGGATCACATTCACTTCCAATCAAACCATGATTTTACACCTTTGGCTAATATTTTTATTTTAGTGTGACTTACGAAAAATAGAATAGTCTTGGGCTATCAGAGAAAATTATGAAAATCCCATTCATAATGACTTGTTTCCATTGGACCAAAATCATGATAGAAAATCTTGAAAGATGATAACTCATTAGTTATTCAAACAACTTGATTTTCAAACTTTTCCCCTCTCTTTCTCTTTATTATACATATAGAGGCCTTTATGCTAAAAATAAATAATCATCTGATCATCAGATCTCTCTATCTTTCTCTTGGTGAGACCAAACTATACCAAGAAGAAATTTGTAGTTTTTGAAGTAATATGAGGTTGTGTTTTGATTTCACTATTCTGGTATAGTGTATACTTATCTCACCTATTTACTAATTCATCATCTCATATATGTTGTGTTACATGTTATTTATCTTTTGGTTGAAGCTCGCATGTGGATATTATGACTGGTTAGTGTCTTACTTTGGACCTCTCTTTCATTTCCCTCAACCTAGGCCATTTGGTGAACCTCCCCATGGATGTATAGCAAATGGTTGGATTTTAAACCTAGTCTCTACTCATTTCATTAGTGTTCTTTGAATTGAGTAGGGAGGATTGACCTATAATTTGGTGCATCACCCTGTTAGCTTTCTTAGGATGCCTCATCCACTTATAACCCTTTTCTCATGAATCACTAGGCTTGGTTTATTTTTAGGTAAGCCTTAAAGAGGAACCAACCTAA
Source organism: Torreya grandis (assembly GCA_037957365.1). Lineage (NCBI taxonomy): Eukaryota > Viridiplantae > Streptophyta > Pinopsida > Cupressales > Taxaceae > Torreya > Torreya grandis. The sequence continues at coordinate 100,673 of JARHVA010008324.1, forward strand.
TCTAGAGGTTTAGCCCCATCATAAGATACCCATAGCCTAAGGTTTTTCCCATTTTATAGCTTGATTACGGTAAGCCCAAAGAATTTCTCCCAAGGATGTGAGTTGAAGCTATAATAGTTTTTAGCATGCCTGATGGGACAAATTTACATCTATTAAATAAATTTTGGTATTATCCTTTAATTTATTAGTCTTTATAGAGAATAATTCAAGCACCAATGGTGACTCTAAATAGACCTTAGCTCGTATAAGTAGCCCAGGCACCCAAATCAGAAATCGATATGTATTCTCAATTTCCATTTGGAAAAAATTCATATTCTAAGCCTCAAAATTACTCATATCAGGATAATATTGTTTATGGCCTCACCTCAAGTATCCCTCCATATACTAATCATCCTTGCTATAATAGTTAGATCTTTCCCACCCCTACTCATGTTTTTAATTAGCCTCAATAAAATTATGTCTTCTCCAAACATCTTTAAAAAATGCACAAGAAATGACAATAGATTTTGAGAATAAATGTATAGAGATTGATAGGGAAATGGAATATAACATGCAAAAAGAGGAGCTTGCTTATGAAGCTTATCTCTATCAGTAGGAGTTGAGTGAACAAGAAATATATCATAAGAAACACTTGGATAGATAGTTTGTAGCCAAAGAGGAGAAGATGCACCAACTCCTTATACAGATGTGAAAAATCAAAGCTCAAAATCTACACACTAAAATTGAGGCTCCCACTTTCAAAATCCCAAGATTCAAACAAGATAAACCTTATGAAGTTTGTAGTAAACCTCTTTATTTTTAATTTTCAAGTGTTAGAGGTTCCCTTCCTTTGGAAGATTCTATACTTGTGTGAACTCAATAGATCCCTCAAGAGACTCAAACCATTCCATCATGGACACCTTATTGGGATAATACCCCTAATTATGTCATGCTTACCCTTAATAAAAATACGTCTTCAATTCCTATCCAAGGTCAATATAAAGGGAAGTGTGTTAGAGGTCATCTCAAGCCTTTTATCTATCCTTCAAATTGAGAAGCCCAATAAAATATCTTTCCTACCTATTATCTCCCCTTTTGAAGAAAAGCCTATCCTATGGAATATAGATGAAAAATTTAAAGTTACAAGTGACCCTTAAAAAGGATATGAAAATAATTTTTCTAGTATGTGTGATGAGGAAATCTTTCTTGATACTCCTCTTGAGAGAGATTGTATTGATGGAGGAGTGCAGGCCGATAGGATAGAAGAAGAAGAAGAAGAAGAAGAAGAAGAAGAAGAAGAAGAAGAAGAAGAAGATCAATTTAGTCCTTGTAGATTGAGTCTTGATTAATAAAAAGGTGACTATGTAATTTTTGAGTAGGGTATAGCTGAACATGACCCTGTTATCCCTCAATAAAATGGCAAGATTATATTTGAACTGGGCACGCTTTCAAGTGATCAAGAGGAAATGGCCTTTTGGGATGATTTAGATAGCTTATGTGTAAGCTTAGATAACATACCTATATCTTCATATGATCAATATGATGTTGCCTTCACAAGTCAAAGCATGATCAATTTGGAAGTCTCCCATGTTACCAAGGATAAATAAAAATATGAGGTGAAAGTTGAAGATCAAGATGAAATCTCAAGTGAGGGTAATGAGTGACATCAAGCAAGTGAACCTAAAATCTAACATGAACTAATATTAGAGGACTTGGATTAGTATGTCTTCATTGAATATATGTTTGCTCCTGTTCATCCATCAGAGGGCACATCGGGAAAACTATTCATCAGCATAAATGATTGGTTCTACAATTTTGGTGCTTCCAAAATAAGGTATTATTCAACTTAATTTTGCTTTGAATGAATGATACTCATAGTTTCCCTTTTGACCTAGAAGGGATATACTTGAAATTTACTTTACAATATTGTATATATATTAGAGTAGGTTTATTTTTTTTTCATTCTTATAATTTCCTGTGTGCACCTGTCTTAGCTTATTTTATTTTGTTCCTTCTATTCTTATATTTTAAGAGAGGTTCCAATTTCAGACCAGCTCAATTGCAAAGAGATAACTCTATGCCCAATGGATTAGAATAGAAAATGGACTAGGTTCTCAAGCATAGTAGGCATGCTTCCCTATGAGTCACCAAGAATTTTGGCCATTTTTAGCCCACATACCAAGTTGAACTACTTGCTAAATAATATTGATGCAAAGTTCTTAATTTGGTAATGAATTAAAATAGTCTAGGCAAGCTGTGGATGGCACAAGTAGAATGAATAGATCATGGATCTCACAAGCCTTTAAAAAAATTTAGGGGACCCTATGAAACACTTAGGACAAAATTGGGAGCATGTGGAACTCATCCACTCTGCTTTTTCCATCCAAATTTTATCCAGACATTTGGTCCTCGTGGCAAGAAAAGATAAGCAATTGTTTCAAGATGGTAGACTTCCCACACATAAATGAGTCAAATAGGATAAATCATATGTGTTCATTCATTCTTGTTCCAAGGTCACTTATGCCAAGTTCTATCTCATGTGATGAATCGAGATGGAAGATATGCATCTTTGAAGTTAGTTATATGGATTAAAATGACCAAATCTCCATACTTAGCAATTTTTGAGCCAAGATCAAATGGACCAGCCAACTTCTAAATTTTCATATCTTCACTTAAGAATCCCTTCATCCTAGTGGATCAAAATGGTTTCTTTATCTCATCATTAAGTTTATTTATTATAAAATTGGTTCCTTCATGAGCTTTGTGCTTGAAAAATAGATTCATAAAGTTAGTCAAAAATTGAGGGCCATCCACATAAGTGTCAACTTTATGCCCTAGCTAATATCCATATGAGTTTAAATTATATAGTATATGAGATGTCAAATACATTATCATCGATGTCAAATGAAATCCACCTAAATTTGAAATTCAATCTACAGAAGCTAGTCATTGGGGTTTAAAATCCTTGGTAGGGAGCACGATAAGAAGCACATGAACGATAAGTGTCAAGCCTGTAGGAGCTTAGAATAGATCAAGTAGTTAGAAAATCCTAGAGACCAATGAGGAGATAATTTTAGGGTGGTGGGTCCTAAAGATCCATTACCCATGTTTAATCAGATCTCAGGATCTGATAGTGCATGATGATCGAGACAACTAACAATGGAATAAGCTAGGACATTTTGGCAAAAGATGATAAAGCAAGATGAACCTGACTCAATGGGCTAGTAAGAGAATCATAACTCAATCTTGACTCAAGTTGGCATAAGAATTAAAAGGATGAGGGCTTGATATAGACTCAGATAGGATTGATTATTGAATAGAATGTTATACCTATAAATCTATAGGAAAACCAATATCCTTAGATTGGTTTTTTTAATATATAATTTGGTTTAGGATCCCAAATATAAGTATATACATGGCTAATAAAAGATCATTTCAAACCATGCCTCGATAAGCCACCAATTTAGAGCAAACATGACATGTCCTTGGTAATTTAAAGACCCAAAAGTATTGCCTTCATGATAAGATCTGGTGGAAGATCGATAGATCAGAGCTTGGGGATTCAAAAATTAGTTGGAGCATTTAATTCTAGCTAGACCATAATTTTCCACCTTTGGATAATCTTTCTCTTTTATTATGGCTTATTAAAATTAGAATGGTCTAGGGATATCAGAGCAAATTATGAAAATCCCATTCATAATGACTTGTATTGATTAGACCAAAAGCATGATAGAACATCTTGAAAATTGATAGCTCATCAGTTATTAAAGCAACCTACTTCTCAAAATTCTCCCCTCTTTCTCTTTCCTATATATATAGAGGCCTCTATGTTAAAAAGAAATAACCAAAAAATCATTTGATCATCAGATATCTCTCTATTTTTCTCTTGATTCTCTCTCTTGGTGAGACTAGACTTTGTTAAGAAGGAATTTGTAACCTCTTGAAGTAATAAAAGATTTTGATTTGATTTCATTGTTCTAGTATAGTGTGTACTTATCTCACGTATTTACTATTTCATCCACTCATATATGTTGTGTTTAGTGTTTTTTATCTCGTGGTCGAAGCCCACATGTGGATACTATGACTTGTTAGTGTCTTAATTTGGACCTTTCCTTCATTTTCCTTAGCCTAGGCCATTTGGTGAACCTGCCCATAGATGTATAGTAGATGGTTTGATTCTTAACCCAGTCTCTACCTATTTCATTAGTGTTCTTTGAGTCATGTATGGAAGATCAACCTATAATTTGGTACATCACCCTATTAGCTTTATTAGGATCCCTTATCCCCTTCTAACCCTTTTCTCATGAAGCACTAGGCTTATTTTAGTTTTAGGTGAACATCAAAGAGGAACCAACATATTCTGAAGGTTCATCCCCATCACAGGATACCCACAACATAAGATTGTTCCCATTTTATATCTCAACTAGGGAAATCCCAAAGAACTTCTCCCAAGGGTTTGAGTGGAAGATATAATAAGACATTCTCTATGTGTATATTTTAGTTGTGAAGCTATTGGTCATTGTGCAAGAAATTTTTCTAAGAAAACTTGATTAAGATATGTTTAAGTCTTAATATGAACTAGTTTTGAGAACCAAATTTTGCTATAATCCCTATTATACCTATTTTGATTGTTTTATCATGCCAAACATATATACCTATGATAAACTATTATATTAAAAGGATAGTGGGCCTTCTTGTTAATAGTCCCCAGATAATATGTGTTTGTGTGTACATATGTGTGTATGCACATGTTGCTTTCCTATTTGAGTGTTTAATTAAATTAATACACTTTGATTATGGTGTTACCATGCTAATAGAAGGCTATGAATCTAAATGAGGTTAGCTTATAATGATTGAACTAATGCTCAAATGTTGTTAAAATTTAACTAATAGCTATGAAAAATTTATAATGATCTCTCTTTTGATATTGTGAAATTCTCTAAATACATTGAGGCATATGTTTGGATTGTGGGAATGTTATAGATAATGTGTCCTTGATTTTTAGAGCATTAGAACCACTCAATGAACCATGGGATGCTAAAACTCTATTGTTCAAGTTAAGACTTGTGCTAGGAATAAATCTAATATTGTATTATGTTAACCAAGCTGAGTGGCAATCTTACATTTTGATTATGAAGTAAGATAAATCTTCTTGGAACAAACTAAAGCAAGTATGTCTTCACATAATTATTCTTTCATGAAAACAACATGTTATAGCTAGATATATTTGGGCTAATAATAGATTCATCTTTTAGTTGTGAAGCTATTGGTCATTGTGCAAGAAATGTTTTTAAGAACACTTGATTAAGATATGTTTAAGTCTTAATATGAACTGGTTTTGAGAACCAAATTTTGTTATAATCCCTATTATACCTATATTGATCATTATATCATGCCAAACATATATACCTATGATAAACTATTATATTAAAAGGATAGTGGGCCTTCTTGTTAATAGTCCCTAGGTAGTATGTGTTTGTGTGTACATATGTGTGTATGCACATGTTGCTTTCCTATTTGAGTGCTTAATTGAAATAATACACTTTGATTCTGGTTTTACCATGCTAATAGAAGGCTATGAATCTAAATGAGGTTAGATTATAGTGATTTAATTAATGCTCAAATGTTGTTAAAATTTAACTAATAGCTATGAAAAATTTATAAAGATCTCTCTTTTGATATTGTGAAATTCTCTAGATACATTGAGGCGTATGTTTGGATTGTGGGAATGTTATAGATAATGTGTCCTTCATGTTTAGAGCATTAGAACCACTCAAGGAACCATGGGATGGTAAAACTCTATTGTTCAAGTTAAGACTTGTGCTATTAATAAATCTAATATTGTATTATGTTAACCAAGCTAAGTGGCAATCTTAAATTTTGATTAGGAAGTAAGATAAATCTCCTTGGAACAAACTAAAGCAAGTATGTCTTCATATAATTATTCTTTCATGAAAACAACATGTTATATCTAGATATATTTGGGCTAATAATAGATTAATTTATATACATGAGCATATACTTACACATATTTTCTATTTATGAGAGAAATATAAATGGTTATGAGTGAATCTTCTTGGCTGTGAAACATTTGGAATGAATTAAGGTAACCTTACATATTCTTGATATTATGATCAATAGGTGTGTTTACATCTTAGATAATGTTGATTGGCTGAATGAAAGCTTACATGAGCTAAATATCACATTAAATTACTAAGAGTTCATGTAAATTAAATGAATATTTTGGTATTGTTCCATTCCTTCTCTTATTGAGAACATGTTAAATTTAATATCAAGAACTGTTAACTACCTTGGGCACTTGTATAGCACTATTCTGCAAGACTCAGATGATGATGGTCATGGAGGTGCCCTTCTATTAATATGGTAGCCCTACATCTCTTTTTCCATAAACATTAGGAGGGACCTAATTACAGGTGGCATTATATCTAAATTTTCATGATAAATCATGTAAGGCCTAATGTCAATGCTAAATCACACCTTGGTATTTGTTAAATATAGTCTAGCTATAAGTATGCCCTCCATAGAGTCATAGGTTCCTATCTACTTGATAGTCCTTTTGTTGTAGTGGAAATGGTGTAGTACCCTCCTACATATTGTTCCTAAAATTAATAGTACCGTTTTTTGTAGTAGTAGTGGTGTAATTCCCTCCTATATATTATTTCTAAAATTAATAATATCATTTTTTGTAGTGGTAGTGGCGTAGCACCCTCCTACATGTTATGAATTTTAATCAAACAATAATGAATTCAACATGTAAATCGGTAATTGGATCCATAAGGAAGTCTTATGGGTAATAATTGGTGGGACCAATGCCCTGTTACCTTATTCCTTCTCCCTTTTAGTGATTCCCCAAGTCATATAATGATCTAATTTTTGCTTAATGTGCTTGTCAAACTTATTATATGTTGTCTAAGATTTCTTTTTAGTTTATTGTTTGGAAACAAGCATTGTTTTCTTCTTGATTTCAAATTTTTTAAGCTAAAGGCTGATCCTAGAATTTGTTTATGAATTTTACATTGGATTTTATTTCCTTACTGAGACTACTTGGTCTCCTTTTATTGATTTTACACTTACATTATTAGTTGATGTTTCTTAAATTGATTGTGATGTTTTATTTTGTTGGTTTCATGTGTTTTAGATTAAGGTAAAAATAGGTTTTGAAGGGACCCCGAAACCCTTTAACAGAATCAAAAAAAGATAAATCCTTAACAAACACTAGGAAGGGCATTCCTGAAACCTACTAAAGAACATTAAATAAAATCAATTTTACTGGGACCTGAAACCACTAATATAGACCAATAAAATCACCTAGGTTTTACAAGGACCTGTAACCTTCAGAAACTTACCACACACTAATAGATCTCACATTACAGTGCTGTGCACACATGAGGAAGGGTTTGAGGGAACCGCGTAGACATGAGCCCCCATCCCCTAGCCCCAACCACTCTATCAAAGAAACAAGCCCCAGATCCATCACCTCTAGCACCCATTCTATCTAGCCAAAAATCTACCCATTCTCTCCCTCTGCTAAGCTCAGAGGATTCACCACCATGGCAATCAAAACTTCGTCAAATAAATCCCCGAAGTCTTGAAGCACTTCAACATGAGCCATGACCCCAACTGACAGAAGGCGATGGTGAATAACCAGATCTAGACTCCAACCCTGAAAAGCAGTAACCTCAACCCTATACCTAGGGTTTCAGTGAAAGGAGAGAGGTAGAGCCCCTCACGATCCTTGAACCTCACATTAATAGCCAATGCATGGATCCTTATAGGGTGCTCCCTGTGGCCATACCCTCTTCACGCACGCTGGTTGAATATCCCTACGGCCAAGCTCACTCCACATGCTGGTCGAATATCTAGATTTGGTATGCGAAGAAAATGGTGAACAGTTGGTTTCTTGTGTTAATATGTGTATAATTGTAACTTTAAATGAGTATAAAGGAGAATAATTAGCTTGAAAATAATAGCTAAGTAGGTTTTGATTGGAACCTACCATATAAGTTCAATATCCCATCCTTCCTCACCCACCAGATGTAGTGGTCTCAGACACTAAGGTGTCTCAAGAGCACTGGGGTGTCTCTTTACTCTATGCATTGCATTGGTAGTAGGACCTATGTCCTGATATCCCCTTACATATCAACTATTTTGGCTAGTGGATAGGAGTCCTGAGGACCATATATCAAATGATCAACACATAATTCTTATCATGTTATTAGTGTATCAAACTCCTTCTATGAAAGCATAGTGAATAGTTGTTTGATCCTCTCTTGAATGTCATGATGGTAGTGGTTGAACTCCTATTATGTAGGTTATAATGGGAGATTTTTCAAATCTCCCATGATCATTGATATAAATCAATTGAAATATGAATCCTCTTGTTATCCTAATCTTTTGATAGGACTATTATGATATAATAACTTTCCTATTAATATTTTATTCATGATTATTTTACTTCACTTGATTGATCATTTGAATGATTGTTTTTATTATATCTAAGATCAATATCCCCCCATGAATATTGATTTATATATGATACCTTAGCTAGTAGGCCAAAATACTAAGAGAAAAATTATATTAAATGACATGGTAACAAGTTCCATGAAGGTCATGGTATATTGAAAATGGGAGACAGTCCCATGTTCGTATTCTTCCATAGTAGAATGGATCAAATAGGAGGTATTTCCCCATCATTGTTTATTCAAAATATCCTTTATGTATCAAATGGCACTAGATATGGCAACTCAACATTACCTCGTATGTGTTACCAATTTCTATATGAGATCATAATAGTATGACCATGAATGAATACATATGATAGCATTGGTATTTTTTTGTGATTTGTAACCATCATCTTTATCTAAGAAGAAGTTGAATATTCAAGGAGTGATTGAAATCAAATGCATATAACAAAGGAATTTTGACTTTCAATAGATTGACACAAATGTGTTCTATGTAATGATGAGCATTAGAATGAATCACCCCTTCAAGAGTTAATTTTAATTCATCCAACATCCAATGTAATCAGTGAGATAAGTCTGGCAAGATAGATTTTAATAAAGCAATGTTGGGATCATAAATTGGACCATTTCCATCTCTAAATTAGAGATATTTTATTATAGTAAATTCAAATTATTATGAGAAATAATTGAATCATCCCTATGAATTAGTAGAAATAAATTATCATTATGTTGAATTGCTAGTAACAGTCTTGCATAAAAATATGGGAAACAAAAAAGTTCCTCTTTATTTGCATGAAGTGCTCCTATTATTATATGTGTGGTAATATATATGTTCCTCCTTATTTTCATGAAGTTATCCAATTATTATATGTGTGGTAATATATATGATATTGTGACACTGAGTGATGGTGTTCTATGAGCAACATCTTCATGATGGTATCATGGCAAAGTCCTACTATGTTGGGCATGGTAAAAGGTTATTTGACCCTTATCTAGACATAATAATAGAATTAGTTGAAGTCCTCCCATGTTGGACATGATGGTAGGTTGTTTATCTCTCCAATGACCATTTCCAATTAAATTTGTCCGAAGAATAAACCTTGATCAACTGGAATAATTGCATGCATGCTAAAAATAGAATCCATAACTCATGTTGAATGTATGGAATGGTTATGTTGAAACTAATCTCAAGCCAGGAAGTGATTTAGTACCAAAGGATTTATGATTTAGGTTGAATTAAATTTCAATAAACTCAAAGGGTTGTCATAAATACAAGAAGAATAATATGTTTGATTCCATGTAGTAGTTGATCTTCATATCTGAGGATGTTCTTTAGGGATACAAAAAATAACTCATATGTGGCCTACTTGGGATCACACATAGATAATTTAGAATGATGTTTCAGTAGTTAGGTGGATATAAAAACCTTTTTGGATTGACAAAGTAGTCCTGCATTGATGATGATGCTCTTTTAAGGGGGGAAGAATGTAAGGCCCCTCATGAGAAAAAAGATGACTATGTTAATTAATAATGATACTCCTATGGTGGTGATAATTTCAAGGTGAGTGGATCATGAAAATGGTAATATTTATCTAATAAATTCTTGAATTATTACCTTATGTTATAATTGAAATTATACATGCATTAGTGCTAGATGAATATCACTTCATGACTGTGTGAATTTTTTTGTAAGATAATTATGTTGGTTTAAATTAAATAATCTAGCACACTATGATTTTAATCTTTGTATATTATGATATAAAATTTCATGGGTGAAATAAGTGTGTAAGAATAGGTCATTGCCAATAAAGGAAAAAAGGATTATGCCCGAAATAGTTGCATCATGTGTGATCCCACCTCTAACCCAAATCTTGTCTTGAACCTTGCTTGATTAAAATTGAGTTCCTTGTATACCTTTAATCCTTTTCTATAGTCTTTAATTATAATCTTTTTTAGGTTTGTTTAACCACATTTTATCTTGTAAAATTTAATGCATGAGGACAAAGTAGACTAACATCTAGAATGCCTTATTACAAAATTATGGGCTTGTCCATTAATTGCCTTTACCTTGAGCCTATGTAGGGAGGTGGAATATTATATAATCCATCACATATCTCTACTAGATCTATCATTTACCATTATGGTATGGTAAATTTTAGTGGGGAATATTTTTTAATTCATAAATATTTAGTTTTTGGTAAATTGTATTTTGCAATTTTGGAGCAGTACATAGGACCCAATTTCTTAAAATTTTGAGATGGAAATATTTTTATGGGTTGGATCACCAATAATTTACAATAATTATGGGTGAATCCATGTAATTTTCCTTATATATTTAATACATAAGTTTATAGGGGTTACCATCTAAGTCTCATTATTTAACTCATTACCAAGTTGAATCTTGAGGGTGCCTGACTGCATCCTTACATCCACCCAATTGCCACTACTTAATAACATCCATATAAACTATTGATTCTATATCACTCCAATTATACCACCTAACCACTATCACCTAATTATATATTGCCACCACCTGACTATTTTCACCCATCAATACCTTTCCACTACCCAACTATTGTCTCTTGATTTCATCTTGAGTCTTGTTACTACTAATTTTTTCCACCTCTTGGTTGCACCATCCCTGAGTTAGAATGGAATTAGGTTGTAATGTTAAAATAACACATCAATTATCAATAAAATCAAGCATATTATCTTATTTTAGAAACCCATGAAAGATGACCACTCAAATGACATGCACTCAAAATACAGGTATTTATTAACTTAAAAAAATCAATAATTTTCTTTTTAATTATGGACTAATTTCAAAACCCTTTTACATGAAAAAATCCTTATTTATAATGATACTATTTCATTATAAATAATTAATCACAATAACATATCACCACCAAAATATTTTATTAATGACAAGTCACCCATAGATGACACTCCTCTGGGCAATTCAGAAGAGATTTGTAGTTCTCATCAAATACTAAATTTAGTTGAAAATTCCACTTAAAAAAATCAATGGAGGAAGAGAAGTACATGTAAAATTTTAAGGTATTTTCAATTTGACTAATTATCAAAATATCCCTTTAGATAACTTTTAGAACCATAAATTGGTAATGATACTCCAACAAAATGCAGATGTAAAATATGCAGTTGGAAACTTGGAAAAGAACATAAAATGTAGCTTAAATTGAACACAATTAAGAAACATTATGGGAACATATATATCCATGAAGCACCTAGATGGACAGACAACAAGAACACACATATATAAAAATATATAAGAATGCATGCATGTAAGATATGCACATGAATATGAAAATGATCAGAAATGACAAAAACATTTTATTGAGAAAAGGGGAATAATAAAAGCTCAATTTGAAAATGTTATTCAGTCCAATATAAAGGTAAAATATGTATATTTATCTATTATTTACCACATTTTAAAAAAGGGATGACCTATTTCTGAGTTTTTAGATTATAATATTTTTTTTCAACATAATGGGTTTCTTGATATTCCACCATCACATTGGTCAGATGGCAGTGCTTGGGAAATGGAAAAATGTCTAGCAATGGTTGAGTTGGAAGATATGAAATAAAAATTTAAAATGTCATTGTTAATATTGTTGTCTATTGACGAGATTACTATTGTTGACAACACATCATGGGTTTGCATGAATGTTTATACTTTTAAAAACTATTCAAGGTAATCTTATTTATTAAGTATCCATAAAATGGTATAAAATTAAAATGCAAAAAACCTTCACAAATTGGTTGTATCCAATTTGAGAGATAAAATTGGGATGGATGATTATGCAATAGCTATGAATTTGGTGTGTCTTGTCATTGATGGTGCATTAGTAATGTAGAGGCATAGAAACAATCTTTGTGTTCAACTTTAAACAATAGTTTCCCATTTATGATTTTAATTCATTGCATGGATCACAGAGTGAATCTTACGTACAAAATTTTTATCACATTTGGTAATGTCACAAAAGTGGAGGATCTCATTTTTTAACTTGCATCCTTATATGTCAAGCAACCCAAAAATATTTTTAGAGTTTAAAAAATTTACAATTGGGTGACTAACGATAAAAATCTACTAAAATATGTTGACACAAGATGGATTTCCATGTATTATCTTGCATGTAGAATTTTTGAGGAATATCCATTTTTAGCAAGTTTTATGTATAAATATCATAGGAAAGTTGATAAGGCAAAATATTTGTTGTACTATTTAATAGATTTGGAAACATTATTGGCATTATGCATTATTATATCAATGTTGAAGGAAATCAACTATTTAATGAAACATGCCCATGATATATATATATATATAATTAACTTCATATATTTGAGAAAATGAGTGTGTCAATTTTTAGATAAATTGTACACATCAAATGAAAGCTTTCATGGACCTATTTTTAAAACATGGCAAATTTTGATAGATTTTAAGAATCTTGATATTTATTTGAAATTCAATAACAATGATCATCTTTATGTTGTGATAAATGACAAAGAGATCCCAATTCACACTTTCTATAGAAGACTTGAAGTTGTGGGAGTTGAACCTAGAGATGTACATGTAACATGTCTTTTGTATATTGTTATATCTAAAACATGAATTAAGTTAAGTAGAATATCTCAAGGTTTATATTTTGAGATCATAAAACATTTTCAAAGTGACAACTTGTTGGAGGGCATGGGAGTTGTGAATCCTTTTTTTTAATAGTGTTAGCAGTCAACAATAGATTACCAATTTATTTCTCAAATACATGGGTTCCTTATTAAGCATTTTTATAAATCTCCAGATGTGAACAAAGTTGAAATCAAAGGTATTTTCCAAAAATACTTACTGACATCTCAATCAACACATTTTGGATTTACAATGATGGACCAATTTCAGTGTCTAAGTGAGCCAACCAAAAATGATGAAATTAAATGGTTATGGGAAAAACTTTATCCTGGTAGCATCTTATAGGAAATTATTAGTGAATAGTTTAGATTATATGAAATTTTTCAAAAAATTATTTTGGGTTTTGAGGAATATTAGAAAGTATTTAGTGCATTGTCTTTTTTGAAGTCAAAACTTTGCAATAGATTAGATATAAACCTAAAGACTTGCTTGAGATTGTATGTTTCACATTATTCTATGGACAAGTTTCCTTATGAAAGAGCACTGGAAACATGGATTTTTCTAGTTAAAAAAAGAGGCATCAGTAATATAGTGACCAATAAAGAGAATGTAAATATTGAGACTGAATATGGAACTGACATGGTAGATGCAAATATCACTTATGATGAGCAAGTTTCTTGAGGATTAGTTCAGCTACCTAAGTATTAGTTTGATAAGTATAGTAATTACTATTTTCTAAAATATTTGATATTTTTTTTTAATTTTTAAAATATTTGAAAGATTAAGCTCATTAAAACTATTGATAGCCTTATGATTAACTTAATAGATGTTTTTATCACTCATTCAAATTGTTAAATCTCTTTCCTACATGCAAATTACTTGCAAGTTTCTTAAACTCTATGGATTGAGCCTTAAATATAATTGATGTCTTTCCTTTCACATAAAATTTTTGAAACACCTTTGACATAGTAAAAAATGTAGCAATACTTATTTAATAAAAAGACTAAAATTTAGTACTTCATTTTTTGTCCTATCATAATTTTGTTTACACAGTCCACTTTTATGATCTTTGAATTTTTAAAAATCGCCCTGAAGCCTCCTTTAGATACCATGGAAATAGGTGGCACCTATTGCTTTTACCTCTTGATTGCACTGTGTAACTCATCAAATTTTTTTGTCACCTGATTGCATGATTTAACCCAGTGACACCAAGTGCTACCCAACTTAATGATGCAGTCTATCGGTAGCAAATGCTTCATAGTTGCATGATGCAACTAGGTAGAAATAAGTACTACCTGGTTAAATTGATGCAATCAAATTAAAATAGGGATCCATAATTATAAATAAAAGAGATACATAGTCCAACCAAACATTCATTTAGTTCATAAAATCAATAATCACCAAAGTGTTAATTAAATACTACTTTATTATATCTCCATAGAATATTTAATTTTGACCACAACACATTCAAAATCTTAAAATTATATATCAATATATCGTAATTATAACAATAAAACTTGTATCCTTCCATATTAAAGGATATAAAACATAACATTATAATTGAGTATTTCTTAATGTCAAATGATATACATGGTCAAACCAAAAATGCATTCAAGCTTAAAAAATAGATTGTGGTCTAGTTCATTTAGTTCATAAAATAAATATCCACCATAGTATTAATCAAATGCTTCTCTACTATATCACCATAGAATATTTAATCTTGACCACAATACATTTAAAATCTTACAATTATATATCAATTTATCATAATTGGACCAATAAAACTTGTATCCTTACTACCATATTAAAGGATGCAAAACACAACATTATAATTGGGTGTTCTTTAATGTCAAATGAGATACACAATCCAACCAAAAATGCATTCAAGTTTAAAATATAGACTACAATCTAGTTCATTTGGTTCATAAAATCAATATTCACCATAGTATTAATTAATACTACACTACTATATCTCTATATATTATTTAATCTTGATCATGATACATTTAAAATCTTAAAATTACACACCAAGAGTATTTCAAACATAATAAAGTGTTTAACAGATATCATTGACATGTAAAATGTATTAAATAAAATAAGTGTTTTTTAAAAATAGTAAATTGTTTTTGAAACAAACATAATATAAATCATTTTCATTATGAACATTATAAACTTTTTAAAACAAACTAACATTTTCTACAACAGACTCTCCACCCACTTATTGATTGCCACTGCCCTCAATTGCAACCCCACTCTCTTGACCCACATGTCTACCCTCCTTAATAACTCTTTCCTTAGGAAGATCTTGTGCATTAGAATTGATATTTTCTATATTTTATATCTCCTCATTCACTGCATCACTTGATCTGGCCACCAATAACCTCCAATCAGGTTTTCAACCAATTTCCACTTAAAATAAACAATTTGTCCTAAAAACACTAAAACATTCTAAATGATGTGAAACTGACATATTCACGTGTTGATTTTGGCTAGGGTATCCCTAAATGGGGAAATGCAATTTATGGGCCATCTAATTTTGATCAGATAATTTTGAGTCAAAATGCCAATTTTACACCTGGGTGCTCTGGATTGTTCTTTCCTATTAAATCTCTTACACAAGACATGTGCCTTCATTATTTGTTGGTGGTAACATCCTAAATGGGATAATTAATCCAACACATCTGAAATTGCCTTCCAATTCTAATCCAGTCAAATTTTGGATCAATAACAAGACATTCTAATCAATTTGAGTAATTTGTGCACAAAGTGCTTAATCATGTTTAAGATCTAATTAATCCAAATCAAGGCATAATTAATAATTCCATGATAAATTGTTAAATACTTATTTTTGGAAATGGATATTGAATATCTACATCATCAGGTGACCTCATTTCTTAGGAAGACATCCCTAGGCCATAAATGCCATGTATATTAGGATTCATGCCCTTCATGCCTCATCAATACCCTCCATGATGCCCTCCATGCCTCTTAATTTCCCCTTTTTCCAATGTCATGATAATTATAAACTTAATTCCAAAATTAGATTAATCCTTATCCATAAATCTCAATCTCAAGATGGACAGTTCAAATTGATTCTAGATATTCTCAAAAATATATAAACAGGAGGCCTTACCACATCATTTCTAAGCTATTTTGGTGTAAATTTATTATGCTAAAATATCTTCAAAGACTTGAGAATGCAAATTTATAATTCATAAATGATTCCAAAATCCATTGAAATTAGTGTTACCATGCCAAATTGATTCCAAGCCAAGCCAAAGCCATAAGGTGCCAAGGAGAAGAGGAGATAGCCAAGGCTCCTTTAATGAAGACTTCATGAGCACAAGTGAAGCAAGCCACTACAACAAGCATTTTGTAGCATCCAAGGAAGTTTTGTTTGTTTTATTCATGTTTATTAACTAAGCTCTCCCTAGTGTCTAGGCCTAGAGATGTTATGCTAGTTAGTGTATTTCTTAGGAGACTTAGATTCATCATGCCTAGGAGAAGTTGAAGAGCAAGTCCTAATGGAGGACCCTAACATAATCCAATAGTTCAAGTCATTACCTACTATCCTAGAAGATGGTTGACCCTTATAGTCGAAGATAAAATAGAGGTAAATATCAAGACTCCATCAGACCTAAAATGGATAAATTTAGGCACATCCCTCACTAAGGAGAAACATGAAGTCTTTACAACTCTTTTAAGAGAATTTGTAGATATCTTTGCATGGGCCTATTCTAACATGCCAAGTTTAGAACCCACCTTGGTGTTGTACCACCTTGTGGTTAATCCTGACACCAAATTAGTAAAACTAAAGTTATGTAAGATGCATCCTCACATTGTTGTATGAGTAAATAAAGAGTTTGAAAAACTCTTAGTGGCAGGATGTATATTATCTATTGACTACTTAGAATGGATCTCTAATGTGGTACCTATTAGTAAAAAGCTTGAAGGGATCATAATTTGTATTGATTTTTGAGACATCAACAAATCTTGTCCTAAAGATGATTTTCCCTTGCCTAATATGGATATGATCATCAACTCCATAATAAGTTATGAAATGATTTCACTCATGGATGGATTTTTAGGATAAAATCAAATCATAATAGCACCAAAAGACCAACATAAAATAGTGTTCACCACTCCATGGGGAACATTTTGTTATCAGATAATGCTATTTAGCCTTAAGAATGTTGGAGATACATATCAAATGTCCATGACTATAATATTCCATGATATGATGCATGATATTGTTAAAGACTATGTTAATGATATATTAGGAAAATCCAAAACTAGGGCTGACCATCTAGTAGTGTTGCGTAAGATATTTTAAATATTATGAGAGTACAAAGTCATACTCAATCAAAATAAATGTGTGTTCAATGTAAATTTAGGCAAATTACTTGGCTTCATCATGTCTCATAGAGGTATTGAATTCTATCTGACTGAAGTCCATGATATAACCAAGATGCCACCATCAACCAATTTAAAGTAAATTTGTAGTTTGTAGGGTAAGATCTAGTCAATATAATGCTTCATCTCTCAGTTAAAAAATAAGTCTCATCAATTTACACACCTTTTAAATAAGGGAGTTGCATTTCATTAGGATGATCACTACCAAACATGTTTTCAATAACTCAAATACTATCTTGTTAATCTCCCTATTTTATTTACTCCTATGCTAGGAAATCCATTCTTGTTATACCTATCAGCTACCAACCATACTCTAAGGGCACTCTTGGCTCAACATGATGACAATAGAAAAGAGCATGCCATATAATACCAAATTTGTACCTTGGTTACATATTAACATAGCTATGCACCTATTGAAAAAACTTGTCTAGTTATGGTCTTCATAGCTCAAAACATATGCCATTACATGTTGAATAATAAGACCATGGTCATTTCAAAAGTAGATCCACTCAAGTATCTACTATCTAAAATATATTTGAAAGGTAGAATGGCTAAATGGATCATGATTTTCAGTAAGTTTGGCATAGAGTATGTTAATTATAAGGCAATTAAGGGACAAGTTCTTATAGATCAACTTGCTAAAGCACCTCTCATAGACACACAGCCACTCACACTTCAATTTCTTGATGAATCCATAATGACCATCATTGACACACCCCTTGAGGATTAGCCCTAGAAGCTATATTTTTATGGTTCATTTACTGCACATAGATCATGGGTAGGCCTATTATTTAGTACATCATAGGGGGATCTAATCCCTAAATAATTTAGAACCAACTTTCCTTGTACAAACAACATGGTTGAGTATGAAGCACTTGTTGCAGGACTTCGACAAGGAGTGTATTGGAATATATTTCATCTCTAAGTTTATGTTGATTCTCAATTAATCATCAATTAGGTCACAGATCATTTTTAGACCAAGGATGACAAGTTGGTTCCATATAAAGCCTTAGTTGACACTCTTAAAAAACAAATTACCAACATTCAGTTTGAGCACATACCAAGGGATATTAATATAACTACATATGCCATGGATACTATTGGATCTCTAATTTGAAAAATTGAGAAAGCTATAGAGTATCAGTTCCTCATCAAGAATTTTTCATCACCAGCTCATGAACCTTCAACCATTGCAATGATTTGTGATATTTTTTTTCCTAATTCTATCTGGTACTCAAACCTTTACAACTACCTTCATGACCAATTTTTACCACCTATCTATCTCAAAAACAAACCAAAGCCTTCATTAATCATTCCACTCATTATATTGTACCTGGATCCACCCTTTACCATTATAGTTTTGATGGAAATCTGCATCATTATTTAACTTTAGTAGAGTCTACACTATCATTAAGAGAAGTTCAGGAAGGAGTATGTGGTGCTCATTCTATCAGGGAAATCTTATCCAAAAATCTCTTTCATATTGGTTATTATTGGCCCACAATGGATGTAGATGCCACTGCATATGTAAAAAAGTGTGACAAATGTCAACAGCATGTTAATCTGATTCATGCCCAAGAAAAAACTCTAAAACTGATGTTAACACCATAGCCATTTTTTACAAGGGGACTTTACCTCATTGGGAAGATCAATCCCACTTCATCTGATGGCCATAAACATATCTTTACCACTATTGAATATTTCACTAAGTGGGTTAAATCTATACCCCTCACTAGTATGACTAGAAAGCAAATTTCCAAATACATCTTCAACCATCTAATTTTTTTCTATAATATCCCCTCTGGCATTATATATGATAATAGAGGATCATTAAAGAACAAAAGTGTAGATTAGTTCTGTATTCAATATAACATCACACAACATTTTTCTATAGCATATTACCCTCAAGGTAATGGCCAAGCTAAGGCATCCAACAAAACTATTGTAAATATTATGAAAATGATTATCAATGATGTTGGTCATGATTGGCACTTTTAGATATTCCTTGCCCTTTGGGTATACTGTACTAATCATATTACCCCCATAAGAGCCACTCCATAATCACTTGTTTATGGTACTGAAGCCATCCTTCCCATTGAGTTTGAATTGTCTTCATTGTGCATTTATTTCAAGCATGTCCTAGATTATCATGACTATCAAGTAGTTTTCTTGTAAGAGCTAGACTTGATTAAAAATGCATAATTATGCTCAATAATCTTTAAGCATATCAAAACTAACTCAAAGGCCACTATAATCGATGTGTTAAGTATAGAACATTTGAAATTTGTAATCTTCTTCTTAAAGAAAACCAAAAGAATACCATGGATAAGAAGAAGCATAAAGGAAAATTCAAACCAAATTAGATAGGGCCTTTCATCATTACTACATATTATGGATCTGGAACATATAGGCTTGCCACACCAGACAGAGATGAACTTCCAAATTTGATGAATATTATTCATCTCAAGTGGTACTATACTTGAATGCTAAGGTATATTGTCTGTAAGGACCATTTTAGTTATTCCATTTTATTACTACTCTTATTTATATAAATACCATCCTTATCCATCCTCTTCACCATATCCACTTTTCACTTCTGACCTATCAGCCCAGAGTGTTCTAAAGCTTTGCCCATTTGACCTTGGTTTTTTCCATTCATTACGTAGTTTTAACATTGATGTTTCTAATCAGTTTCATTAGTTGGTTCAAGTACTTTAGATAGAGATCATAACTTAGGATAGTGTGACAGAAGTTTTGGTAGTTACATCCTTCATTTGTTATTCCTTTCTTACCACTGGTCTTGCTACTAATTATAACCACCTTTGTGAAAATTAGTACCATTGATATATACTATTGTGTCCTAGTTATAACCACCTATGGGAAAACTAGGGGAAACATTAAGCCTTAACATACCAACTTGCCACTTCTTATGTCATACTATGTCTTTTTACCAATTATCCCTACTTTGTTTGAATTGACTACACTAGTCAAATTTCTTCATTTAGGGTGAAAATATAGTGACTTGAGATCCTACTATAGGACTATATAGGCAATGCTTGATACATGTTGAGGTTAGCTCAGTCACCCTAAGCCACACTCTTACCATTTTGTGAGTAACCTATGCCATGCTCTCATCATTTTATGAGAAACCTAAGCCACGCTCTCACCATTTTGAGAGTAACCTAAGCTATGATCTTTCCATTTTGTGAGTAACCTAAGCCACGCTCTCATCGTTCTATGAGCTTGAATCATTTAGTGTCTCATCATTCTCGATTGAGTTGAGATACTCCAAAACAATTCCAAAAACATTTAAAAAATCATTATAAAATAACAAAAACATTGACCACTTCTTTGCCTTAAGGATTTTGGGAACCCTTACTAAGTTACAAGCACATCACTTGTCATTTAGTTTCCCCGTCATTTTTAGCCCTTTTCTATCATGCACTTGCCATTTTCTAAAACCATTCCTCTTCTTATCCCGCATCCATTCTATTTATTTTCATTAGTTATCACATTCTTCCTATTCCTTGGGAGAAATACATTTGGCTTGAAGTTTTTTATTGGATATTACATCCATGGAACTATGTAGGCAACATCCACTTGCCTAGTGCATATGGAGACAGCTTGACCACCCCCTTCCTTTTCTTCTATTCCCCCATTTTCTTTGTTTTTTAAGTTGTCACCTATTTTATAGAGGTAATGTTCGTATGATTTTTATTACATTGTTTGTATTTTTATCTCTACTTATTTTGTTTGTTTGTTTGCTTGTTTGTTTGTCTGCTTGTTTGTTTACTTTCAGCATGATTGCCTTGATTCAATTTATGTGTGTTCATTGGTTGATTCCTTGCCCACACTTATACTCGAATCCATCCATATTCATATGTTTATATTGTCATCATGGTTTCTATCATTGGTGCATTATTTTCTACTGAGTATTGGATTATGGGAGTCAGTCCTCATGCATATTTCAGCCAAGTCCTCATGATGTTATACCATGATTCCTATCGACATGTGCCAAAAAAACTTATATTTAAGAAGTCTATTCATCAATATAAACATCTCTTTGACATCAACATCCTGATTCCATCCTAATCATATCCCAAATAGAGTAATTAAACATGAAAAAAAATCAATCTTTATTAGTTTGAATGAGCATCTCCTTACTAGTAGGTTGTTCCAATTCCTCATTACCCTCTATGTTAAGTTATCATCATCCTTAAGCAAGTTTATCATGTTTTCCATAATTAGGTTCCAATGATTATAATCTCCTATGGGCAAATCATTGCACACCATCCCACCTACATTTCTCAATGATTATAACCACCTATGGGAAAATTATTATGTTGTCACCACTTTAATTTTTCTACTTATAAAGGGGCCTGTTATTATCTTGTTTGTCTATCCTAATTGGGGAAACTCCATCTTCTCAATGATTATAACTTCCTTTGGGAAAATCATTGTGTTATCATACCATGTTTCCACTATCAGGGTACAATGTTTATAACCACCTTTGGGCAAACCATTGTGCACCATCCCACTTTCATTCTCAATGATTTTGACTACTTTTTTAGTATCATTTTATTTTTACCCCATCATCTTTCCTTTATTTTGTCCCCTCGTTTCACTTCCCTTCTTTTTGAGGGACCATTTGTTGACCTACTTGTGTCAATTGTTCCCTCAAGGGGGAATCGTATAGTTAGTTTATCATCATTGTAGTTGAAGGCATATATGGCCTTTTCATTATTTGATAAGATTTTACTATGATTATATCTTTCAATTCCTTCTCAAATAGGGAAAAATTTTAGACACCTAAATCTAGCCATCGATAACCTCCAATCAGGGTTTTGGCTAATATCCACTTAAAATACACAATTTAGCCTAGAAACACTAAAACATGCTAAATGATGTGAAACTAACATATTCAAGTGTTGATTTTGGCTATGGTATTCCTAAATAGGGTAATGCAAATTATGGTCTATCTAACTTTGATTATATTATTTCAAGTCAAAATGCAAATTTTGCATTTGGGTGCTCTGGATTGCTCTTTCCTATCAAATCTCTTGCATGAGACATGTGCCTTCTTTATTTTTTGTTGGTAATATCCTAAATTGGATAATGAATCCAATTCATTTGAAATTTACTTCTATTTTTAATATAATCAAATTTTGGACCAATAACAAGACATTCTGATCAATTTGAGTAATTTGTGCACAAAGTGCTTAATCATGCTTAAGAGCTAATTTATCCAAATCAAGGCATAATTAATAATTCCATGGAAAATTATTAAATACTTATTTTTGTAAATTTATATTGAATATCTACATCATCAAGTGACCTCATTTCTTGGAAAGACATCCCTAGGCCATAAATGCCATAAATATTAGGATGCATGCCCTCCATGCCTCATCAATACCTTCCATGATGCCCTCCATGCCTCTTAATTTCCCCTTTTTATAATGTAATGATGAGTATAATTATAAACTTAATTCTAAAATTGGATTAATCCTTAGCCATACATTTCAATCTCAAGATGGATGGTTCAAGTTGATTCTAGACATTCTCAAAAATCTATAAATAGGAGGCCTTACCACATCATTTCTAAGCTATTTTGGTGCAAAATTATTATGCTCAAATATCTTCAAAGACTTGAGAATTAAAATTTATAATTCAAAAATTATTCCAAAATCCATTTAAATTAGTGTTACCATGCCAAATTGATTCCAATCCAAGCCAAAGCCACAAGGTGCCAAGGAGAATAGGAGATAGCCAAGCCTCCTTTGATGAAGACTTCATGAGCACAAGTGAAGAAATACACTAAAACAAGAATTTTTTATCATACAAGGAAGGTAAAAGAGGGTTTATTTTTCATTTTAGTTGTCTATTTTATTCATGTTTGTTAACTAATCTCTTCCTAGTGTCTAGGCCAAGAGATGTTATGTTAGTTAGTATGTTTCTTTCATTTTGTTTTTATTTTGAAACTAACACAATACTAACCATCCTCTTCTGAGTCAAATTCTTAGTTCACATATAACTCCTTCCTTAGGAAGATCTTGTGCATTAGAATTGATATTTTCTATATTTTCTCTCTCCTTATTCACTGCATCACTTGATGAAAGCAGGCTTAGATCTGCATTTGTATTCTTCTTCAATAAAATGTTTGGATCCATCTCGTGCTCTTTAATAATTTTATTCAAAGTGTTGTTTTTTTTATTTTATAAAAGTTTTTACTTCAATGTAATAGCTGAACTTATACTTTTATGGGTGTTTTTCAAATGCACATTAAGAAGTTGTGTTTTTTTTTTCAAATTTTCATATTTTGTCTGCCATTGAAAAATGAAATATAAGACTTAAGTAGATAAAACTTATAATAACAAGAATATATATGCTATAAATGATGAAAATCTACCAAATGTTTTTCCTTATCTACTTGGAAAATGATAACAAATTTTTTATCTCTATCCCATTTATTGAAATAGGCATGGGCTTCTACATTCAAATTTTCCAACCTAATTATCATAATGCCTAAAACATTGTCATTATAAACATTCTTAATTGAAATTAACCTAGATTTAACTTGATTGAAAAAAGTTTCAATCTTTGAGGGTTCATTTTGAATAAGCAAAAATAAATTCACTCTTTGGAATTGATTATGAAAACAGGCATTAATTTCCTTGATCAATTCTTTGCCCTTATTTCCCATTACTTTAAAGCATTGAACTCATCAATAACACCCTCCTTAAAATTAAAAATTAGATTTTTTGACACTAAATTATCCAATAGAAAATATTTGATAGAATCATCAAACATGTTCAAATTATGGATGGCAAGTGAGGTAGAGGGGGAAGAGGTAGAAGGCACTTCTATTATAGGAACATTAAAAATTTGAATAAAATCATGTGGATTGAAATCACCACTAACTTGGGGCCCACTTTCAATCCCAAGATACTCTTCATCAACATTAATATGCTCCAAACATGTAAGTCCTTGTGTGTTATAAATACCACCAATAGAGAAATGTGAGAATTTAGACCCTAAAAATCTTAGGGTTCCTCTACTTTGTGTAGGGAGGGAAATATTCTTCTCTTCTATAATTTTGGATGAGTGGTGGGGGTGGTGGCATACTTTTCCTCATAGATGTAGGGTGACCTACAAAACAAAAATTTATTGAAAATTGTAATTTTGAAAACATAAATTAATTTTAATTCAAAATGTAACAATTATTATGTGTAGTTGGGGAGATTACCTCTTTCACTATGTGTGTTTGATTTGGAGTGAGAGTGGTGGTTTCAACTAAAAAATAGGAAATTATGCAGTTAATAAATTATCCAATAGAAGAAACTTCAATTAAAAAAATAAAAGTTGTAACTTGTAAGGTAGAAAACATTGAAAGTGTTGTTGAGAAGATTCCTCAATGGAAATTACTTGAGAGTCCACTACAAAAAGTAAAGAAGTTACTAAAATAATACCAAAAATAAATTTTCATAAAATAATACAAGAAATAAATAATCATGGAAATTTAGGAGGATAACCTACAAGGGGAGATGATATCAAAAAGTCCTTGGGTGTTTGGAAATTTAAAATGAATTAAACAAAGACTCCATAGACTTAGTATCACCAGATCCCTTAGGAGCACGATTACCTTTCGAAGATGCCTATCTTTTCATGTTGTATGCACTCATTATTATATATAACAAGAAAAGAAATGTTAGAATTTAAATTTGTAAATAAGTATAAAGTAACAGAGCTAATTTGAAGGCTAAACTTACCTACTGATCCTTGAGGGACAAATAATTAGTGGTCATTTTTATATGTAGGGGAATTGGAATTGATATTTTTTGTATATCATATATAAGGCCTCATAATATAAGGCCAAAAAAAAATTAGAGGAAGAAATGGTGGAAGTCTCACTCTAAAAAGCACAATTCAACTAAGACCTAATCCTACTAGATATATATGTGCACTGATCATATGTTAACCCTAATAGAGAATGAATAATATAGTAAATAGCCCAATAGGGAATGTCCCCTAGTCTTCCCTATAAAACAATTCTAGCATAGAAGAAATGCACAATGACATTCAAAAATGGATTGGATATTTTATCCACTTAGATTCCCTTTCTAAGTTGACTATTTGTGAAAGCAAAAAACATGCAATTAGGACATTAAACTTAGTACCAATAATAATGATTCACAAATTATAATAATAAATATAAATATTATTAATAACATTAGCACTTACTAGTTGGGTTAATGGCTAAGTTTTATATAAACTCCAAATACTTTTTATTTTCATTAGATAAGAGGGTTTTGTTGTTAATAGGGTTTGCATTCTAGTGTGTAAAGCCGATAAATTTATGGATATCCAAAGGAGAGGTGCTAAAGGATATCAATTTTGTGTTGACATACACATAGAATTTAGTCTCATTATGGTCATAACAAGCCATTAGAGATTAGAGCAGGTGTGTATCAATGTCATACTAAGGCATGTCGATGAGGCCTCAAAAATTACATGTATCGATCCAATCCACATATGTGTCAAGATGATCCACCATTATAAGTAAGTTTTGACACAATAAATTCTTAAAAATATACTTGTGGATGATACTTATGTCTATGGATATTGTAGCTATTAAAGCCATTTAGATGTATATTTATTATTCATCAAAATTGAAAGTAGAAAGTGTAGGATGAGAAAAAACCAAGGAATAAATTTTTAAAATGAGGGCCAAGAGGGTTATTTATAGGCTCCCAACATAATAGAGGCATCTAGTAGATGTGACTGGATATCATTGGTCATGCATTGATATCGATCAGATACATTGTTTAGCCAGGTGAAATTTGTTGCCATCTAATTATACCATACAACTAGGTGACACATATTTCCATTGAGTGGTACTATAAAATTGGGTAGTAATATATGCCACCTAGTTACATGGTGCGATCAGGTGGTAATATCCCTTGCCCGATAGCATGTTATGATTAGGTGATAACAGATGTCATTTAATTTCATAGTGTGGTTAGATGATAACATGTGCCACTCGATAGCATTATCAAATTGGGTGGTGGCATGTGTCATCCAACAACTTTCTTAAACTAGGTATAATCCTAGGTCACCTAGATGTAGTTTATATATGGGTAGTTATATGGAAACCCTAAAAAATGAAAAAAAAAAAATTGAAACCTATAGATTTACCAAGGTTGTAAATTTGATTTTCCTAAACAAACCTAAGGGGGTTTTGGATATGGGATATTAAAATTTACCTTACATTATGGGCTGACAAAGTAGATCACCATTAAGAGGGCATGGGCTAG
>JARHVA010008324.1:132500-407500 GCA_037957365.1 Torreya grandis
TATGAGCTTTCCTTTTATTTTTTACCTTAGACATATTTTGTTTAAGCTTCACTTAAATGACTATTTCATCCACTTGTTTATGCCTTAGGAACCTTTAGTTGAACCCTTTCTTGGATTTTTGCCTTAGTCATTTAATCACTTTGACACCCTTTTTTTTCAATTATACCTTAGCCAAATTTTGTTACTTTTGGGAGTGGTTCAAAGGAATCCATGTGTCATCATTCCATTAACCTAAGAGTGAAGTCAACTTTTTTTATTATACAGATTGTGTCAAGCTAGTAGAGGAGTGAGATGATGCCATATGGCTTCATCCCAGTGACTCATGGTCCTAAAGATGGTCATGTAGAAAATTTGTTCCTTTGGGTGAGGATATGATTGGGATGTTACCACTTGGCATCATCCTAATGACTCAATCCTAGAGATGTCCATACAAAAAACTTTGCCTTAGGGCTAGCATAGGAGTGGGATGTTATAATGTGGCATCATTTTGATGACTTGTAATATTAGAGAGGACCACTTTCCTTATGTATTTTTCCTTAGTTTATTTCAATCTTATTAAAAAATTCAATCAGATGATGCCATGTGGCATCATCCTGGCAGCCCAAAGGATTAGGTTAGAAGGCCTAAGTCCCTTATACCTTAGAGACCCATGAGACTACCAAGTAGCAACATCCTAGATCCCAGAACCTCAAAAGAGTTTTTCATTGGAACTAAGCCCCATTACTATTGAGGGCCCAAGAGCCTAAGATACTACCATGCAATAGCATCTTAGAACTCATAGGCCTAAAAAGATTGAATTTATCAATAGACCTAGGGGGTCATAAATGCAACACATGGAATGGTTGAAACCCTCAATAATCTTAACTAGAGAAATCTTGAGAGCTTCACATGGTGCCTAACTACGTTAACATTGGCCTGAGTTAAATTTGATAACTATCTTGATGTTAGTTATGCAAAATTGATTTGGGTGAATAGATTATATGTAGAGCTAAACAAATTATGGTGTGCATTTGTTGAATGCTTTATGGAAAATTGTATATTCATGTCCTATGTTTGGAATGGGTCCTTATATTTATCCATGTCTTTGTAATTTTATTGGTTTTAATAATGTGTTATGCTTGTATTTTTGAGAAAAAAATGGGCTTGACACCTAGTGTGACAGTGGTGCGATAAATTACCAAATTAAACTCATATATATATATATATATATATATATATATATATATATATATATATATATATATCAAGGCCTCACTTGATAGGGTACTTGGAGCTTATTTGGTACACATATATATACTATTTCACATTGATTAAAACTACCATATTCCTCCTAATTTGTAAAATAATCACTAGGATCACTCATAAGCTAAGTTTGAAGCATATCATAGCAAAGTCAAATCAAACATTGTCAAGTATCAAAGCCAAATTATTAGTTACATTAATATAGAAAAGGATCATAATTGTGCAATCACACTAGGAACGAAAACTACATGTGGATTGATTTACCTCCATGGACTATCAGATATATAGGTAGTGGTCAATCATCAATGGGGTTGATTGTAGTAAGCATATCCCATTACACTTTCTTAATTTTGTAGGTTTATGTTGAGGAATTAGTCTTCATGTGGGTGCTTAGGTGTTCCACCTTAGATTATTATTTAATTAGGGTATGTGGGAAAATAATAAGTGGAATTTATAATACATAATGTAAGTGATTATTATGCGAGTATTAATCACATTAAAATAGGAGTTTTGAGAGAGTTTGTCAGAGA
This sequence comes from Torreya grandis, assembly GCA_037957365.1. Taxonomy (NCBI): domain Eukaryota; kingdom Viridiplantae; phylum Streptophyta; class Pinopsida; order Cupressales; family Taxaceae; genus Torreya; species Torreya grandis. The sequence continues at coordinate 134,273 of JARHVA010008324.1, forward strand.
TAAGTTTGTAAGATATGTAGGGGATAAGTTAAGATATTCAAGGAGATAATTATGAGGAATACATCCCTAAATGTAGGAGATATCTTCACTACATGTAAATATTTTGGTATTGATTAAAATATTGAATTTGACCCTAAATTTATGTTGTGTACATTTGAGCCTTTGGCTCTTTAAAAATGAATAAATTATCCAATATGGAGTAATTTATACATTTGGTATTAGAGAAATTTCCCTATGGACTTCTCTATTTACTCTCTATTATTTTCTAATACATCAAAATGGTTTAGTGGCTATGTAGTGTATCCCACACACAAATGTCATTTTTTTCCATCCACCCTACTTACACATTATCAACCAATATTAGTCCAAATCACGTGAAATTTTTTTTGTCATTCACCATTAACATGAATTATCTCCTCAAACTTTCAGCATGTTCACCTTACCCATAGTTTCTACACTCCATCTTGTTCATAGTTTCATATAAAATAAAAAATATATGTTGTATTTTTCTATGTTTAGTAGTTTTTTATGTGTTGTATTTTTTAAAGATTTGAGGAAGAATAATAAAAATGAATAAAATATAAAGGGTGAAACCACAACCTTTGCCTGATCAAACCCTAAAATTTAGATAGTGAGAATGATATTCCATGAATAAATTGATATTCTCACATATGGCATCTTTGGGAAGGTCCAAAAATTTGTCCTCCAAGTAGTATTCACTCACCTCAATAAATCTAACTACAATTACTTAGACCTATCGAGTTTCACAACTCCAAAGTTATTCCAACATTGATTTCTTTGCTTTGGATTAAAAAAGGTAGTGGTGGACTCAAAAACTCTCACCCTTGGCCATAGATTCTCAAACTCTATCTCCATTACCAAGAGAGAGAAAATGACCACATGGATACAACCCTTCCTCTATTGGTCTCACCAACCTCATCAACATTAATATATATCTACCTTTGTCTATATTTTGTTTTTGACATGATCTATTGTGCACCTACCACAGTTTAATAGCCATCTCTTGAGCTCCATCTATGGCTACATCTTCTACCTTGATCTACTCCATGACCTAAAACACTCAAGCCTTCTTCAAACCATTGTCTAAGCTCCATTTTCTTATGTCCTCAGTCATGGTTTTCTCTTCTATGAATTTTTTTATTAGGTTTAAGACTTAGTTATTTTTTTTATTTTAAGTTTTTAGAAAGTCAGTGGTTTTTAGTTTTTTATTTTTTATTTATTAGAGTTTTAAATTTAATTAGTTAATATTTTTAGTACATTTTAGTTTTTTATACTTTTATTTTATAAATATGTTTTGTTCATAGTTTTCTATTGAGATCATTATTATTTAATGTATTGATATTTTTTAGTTGGAATTTTTCGAATTAAAATTATATTTTTTTAATTAATTCATTTATATAGTTTTAGTCTAATATTTTGTTATAGGTTTCACTTTTATGTTGACTTATTTAGTTATTTAATTTTATAGAATCATGTTTTTAAGTTTAAGTCATTTTTTTAATTAATTTTTTTTTAGTAGTCATGTGTGTGTTATTTTTATTTTCTCAAACTATTTAAATAATCCTATATTGCAAGGAAATTATCGATAAAATGTGTACAATGGATTATCTTAAAGGTAGTAATCTCCTATGTAATGGATGCATTATTGAAAAAACCTAATGTCCATCTTGGGGGTGGGAATATAAATATTTTTATCCCATGTGGTTCCTCTCCCCATGTTCACACTAAGAGGGGTGATGTTGAGGAATTAATCCTCACATGGGTGCTTATGTGTTCCACATTAGATTATTATTAATTAGGGTGTGTGGTAAAATAATAAGGGGAACAAATAATGCATAATGTGAGTATTATGTGAGTATTAATCACATTAGAATAAGAGTTTTGAGAGAGTTTGTATGAGATAAGTTTGTAAAATACTTAGGGTATAGGTTGCGATATTCAAGGAGATAAGGATGATGAAGCTATCCCTAAATGTAGTAGATATCTTCAATATATATGTAAATATTAGGGTGTTAAATAAAATATTGAATTTGATTGACCCATATTTTATGTTTTTTCGTATTCAATCCTTTGGCTCTTTCACAATGAATAAATTTTCCAATATGGAGTAAATTCTAAAATTTCTAACCCTCTCAAGCACACCTAAGGTTTTAAGGTGAAGGAGGTTGATTTTTAGAGTTGTGCATATCATCAAGGTTTGGAATCACACATATAAATATTTCAAAGACAATAAAAGTTTACCATATAGTCATAGACCCTCTTTTCCATATAGGTTACTATCAACTATTATAAATAAGTATCGATAGTCGATACTAATCCAAAGTTGACAGAATAAACCATGCATAAATAGAAACATAGTTTTGAATCTAGACAAATAATAGGCTTGCTTTAATTTGTTTTCTAATTTTAAAACATATCCATAGTTAGAAACTCAGTTAGAAAATCTAATTACTTAACCCTTTATTTTATTTACTATATTTAGCATATGCTACTTTTCAAATCATTGCAATTAGTTTCAAGCTTTTACACTTAGATTCATGCTTGAATACTATAATTAGTAATTTGAATTCACATACTATATTCTATCCTATTAGGTTTTATAAAATAAAATTAGGGTAAAACATATTGGTGAACCCGTATATGATCGAACCTTGTAAAACCCTAAGTTTTCATCCTTATAGGGTTTCAAAATTTAGCATTGGGGTTTTATTTTTAGACCTATTTTTTTATTATTCCCTAAAAATACATATTACCCATGATTATAATGAATAAGCATTGTCTTTATTTGTTAATGCAATTCATGAAGGTAATATTTTCATATTAATCCACTTGACTATATTACATTTTTATCAATCATATAGTCAAATATATCAATCTAATAATACTAATAAGTCAAAAATTAACAATGAACAATCCCAAGCCTTTCTCAAATCATATTGTTACAACACCCAATCTGATTTTTATTTTGTTACCACTAGATAATAAAGAGAATGTATGACCTACTTCATTCCCCTACTCCCTCTATGAATTATATAGTACATATTACACACCCTATTGATGGACATGTTATGAATGTTGAGATTAACAATACTCATGAAACAACTATTATGAATCAACTTGATTCCATTAATGAAAAATAATTTATTTAATATCTTAACTTTAATCCATTTTATCTTGATGTAATGTTATATATCTAAATAGATGAATATAAAAATTTGGATCAAGATATTAAATAAAGGTCAACATACCCCAATTTTTGGAAAATGAGGACCCTAGTTCAAATTTTACTAATTTGTGCTATAAATTGAACATCCCACTTGATACGATTACATTATTTAAATATCATGTTGATCTAGTTTGCATTGGCATGTTAGCATATTATCTTCATTTGACTTTATCTAATACTGCTAATGTTTGACTTTTATATTTCCATGTTGCAGTTTTAATGGAGTCCCAATTATGTGAATAGTGTCTAAGGTTTTATACATTGATGCCAATATTGACCCTTTATTTTGATCAAACTTTGGTCATTTAATCGATTAATTAAATATATGTTTAAATAATGTAATAACCTTGGTCTAATGTGTTTCAGCCTAGGCCCTTTTGAAGTAGATTAAAATTTTACATGGGATCAAATTTATACAAGAACATTTTTATTATGTTTTAAACTTAGTTTAAATTTTATCCTAAAGTTTTGATCATGTTTATTAACATGACTAAACCTTATTCCAAAATTTTATGCGAAGTCCTTTATATCTTGAAATCTCACCTAGTTTATTTTATTGTTCACAGAGACTAACTAAATGTGCGAGCACTTTATTTTGTTTTTAAACTTAGTTTAAACTTTAGCCTAAGTCTTAATTGTATTTATTAATACAATTAAAACCTTAGTCTAAAAACTTTATTCTTAAGTTTCTTTATATTCCTCAAGTCCTAACTTAGTTTATTTTCATCACCCATAGGAATGAATCAATGTGAGGATGCTAGGTGGAAAGATCTCAGAGCTCAAAAGGGAAATTGATGGTACACAGGCATCCACTCAGGTCAAATTGTCAAAGATCTTAAGATGGAATGTGGTGATGACAAGTGTTGCAATCACATCAATTGAGTATAAAGACTTAATGGTATGGAGTGAAGTCAATAAGTCAATGTCTGTATAAGAATCTAAGAGTGATAAATGTCATGATCTTGATGACTTAGCCCAAAATTAAATGGTCCATGTTTAGTTATACATATAAAGAATAGAATGAAGTGGATCAAGATTGATGGAGTGCATTGATCCATGTAAAGGAGATACAATGATGCAAGATAAGGTATATTTTTCAAAGGGAATAGAATAAATGTGGAAGTTACAAGTGTCACAATTTTAATGAATTAAAAAGAGATCGACCAATGGTGTTTAATCTCCTAGATTGAGATCTATGACAAGCGATGGGTCAAAAATTCAATAGGCCTAGACCTAACAAGAAACTTCCATGTGGAAAAAAGGCATTAATTGATGGAGTGTGTCTGTAATGAGCACAAAAAACCTATGGAGCTACCAAGTGGCACATTCTTAGGAGATCAAATGAGGATTAATAGTTTTTTATGAAGTTAGGTCTAGTAAGCCCCATAAAAGATCAATAGAGCATGTTTAATCAAGCTATAAGAGAGAACAATATGGTGACACATGTCTCAAAAGAATAATTGGTCACATTTTTAAAATAAATAAACATTTTGATGTGTTAATTCCATATAATCAAGACAAATTAGATTAAAATATCTTATGGACCCACAGACACAAAAGGTATAAATACATTATCCAAGAAAAATCTAAGTCACGAAGCTCGTAGTTCAAACTAGATGCCACCATTAAATCCATGCATAAACCTTTAGAAAATCCCCAGCATATGAATTTCCCTAATTTATCTCTAATTCTATTATAATTTATCTTAGAATATTGGATTATTATCTACAACTATATAATTTGATCAAGATTATAATAATGATAGCACATAAGCATGTTTCAAAGGAAGATGTTGAGCTATATTTGACAATAGATGTTGAAGATCATGTTTTCAAGGATATCAAGTTCATTGTTGCTACCTTAAACATAGGAGATAGCAATTGGTCAAAATTGTTCTGGAGAGTCAAGAAAATGGGTATCCACTCTAGTCAAATTGTCAAAGATCTTAAGATAGAACACAGTGATGACAAGTGTCACAATCACAATAAGTGAGTACAAAGATCTAATGGTATGAGGCAAAGTCAACAAGTCAATGTCTATAAAAGAATCTACGAGTGAAAAATGTCATGATCTCAGTGACTAAGCCCAAAATCAAATGGTCTACATTTAGCCAAATGTACAAAGAATAAAATCAAGTGGATCAAGTTCGATGGAGCATATTGATCCATGCAAAGGAGATCCAATGGTGTGAGATAAGGTAAATTTTTAAAAGGGCTAAGAATAAATATGGTATTGACAAGTGTCACAATTGAAATGAATTAAAAAGGGATTGACAAATGGTGTTTAGTCTAATAGATTGATATCTATGGTGAGCGATAGGTTAACAAATCAATAGGCATAGATCTAATGATAAATTATCATGTGGAAAAAAGGCATTAAGTAATGGAGTGTGTTTTTAATGAACATAGAAAGCCCACAGAGATACCAAGTGGCACACTTTTGGGAGATCAAATGAGGATAAATGGTTCATGATGAATCTAGGTCTAGCAAGCCTCATAGAAGATTAATGGATCATGTTTAATCAAGTTGCAAGACAGCATGATATGGTGAAACATGTCCCAAAATAATAATTGGACACATTTCAAGAATAAATGAAAAGTTTGATGCAGTGATGTCATATAATAAAGATAAGTCAGATTTAAAGATGTTGTGGACCCACAAACATAAAAGGTATAAATACATGATCTAATAAAAATCTAAGTCATGAAGCTCATAGTTTGAACTAGATGTTGCTATTAAATCCCTACATAAGCCTTCAAAAAATCCTTGATGTATGGACTTCCCTAATTTATCTCTAATTCCACTATAATTGAGCCTAGAAGGTTAGATTATTGTCTAAAACTATATAATTTGATCAAGATTATAATAATGACAACACATAAGCATGTTTCAAAGGAAGATGTCAAGCTATATTTGACAATAGATGTTTAAGGTCATGTTTTCAAGGACATTGAGTTCATTATTACTACCTTGAACATAAGAGATAGTAATAGGTTAAAAAAAATTGGAGAGTCTAGAACCAACCAACCATTACCAAGGAAGAAGAGAGGAATCTCTTAGCCAAAAGTTTATATGATGACATTATGGAAATCCAAATGGCCAACCTACATTATATAGCTACAAAACTTGAGGTACTCTATTACATCGATATTCTTGATCCCATTTTCAAGCAAACTAAGATAGATAAGGGCATGATAATTAATGAGCACAATCATAGGAATATTACTTACATTCTCACTATTGCATTTGAGTCCTACTATAAGTTTCCCAAACCTAAAATTGAATTGGCCTCTATTAATTATTGGGATAAAGAGCACAATTTAATGGACACCCTTTCCATATGGTTACATTTTGGGAACCAAGTCTTTTCAGACCTCAATAAGAATATTTTTATTAGCTAGTTTAGATCAAGGGTTAGAATGATAATGATAATGTTGAATAAATTATGTGGAAATGTAATAATTTCATATGTAGACCCAGTATGGGTTCCCATGGTCCACTTTATTATTTAAAATGTAATTGTACCTCTTTTGGGTGACATAATATCTCATTGAGTAGACAAATCTATGCAATTATGCATAAGAAGAAAACTCAGTTTTACATGATGTCTTACCTGCTATATATCCTATGTGCAACAAAAAATATTCTTAATAAAAGGGAGTGGTCTCGAAGTGGAACCCAGATAGTTTTCTAATATTATTCTAAGTTACACATCTACAAATATAGGGATCACATTCAATTTATTTGTGATTGTGTCTATCCAATCTTGATTGAAGCTATAACTGATATCCCCATGTAAAGAATTAGTCCATTAATCAATAAATATATAGAAATAATGGGAGATATATGGTTTTATCTAGACTATACAGTCATCAGAATTGTAAGAACTCAAAATTCTCCTAGTAAGCTACCTATCCATCTTCTTGATAAGTTGGTTGAATAAGAGATAGCCTACCAATTATTTCATGGTATTGATGGTCTTTTCAAAACTTAAAGGGAGGTACTCCTTCATAACCTATATATGACTATTAGCAAGACAACCTTCAAACAATGGGATCACATTGAGGTAGCATCAAAGCATAGATCATTTTTTAATCTATAGATTGATGAACTTAGATAATGGGACCCCTATGGAAAGGTCAAGGAGCATTTTGAACATAAAGGGATGTTAAATGTGCCCTATGAACATGAGCCTGGTGCCTTTGATCCTATATATACCAAGTCATATACTTAATTTGAAGTCACCAGAAGGTTGAAGGAACATAACCTAAGGCCTGAGTCAAGACTAGAAAAAAATCAAAAATAGATTACAGATGGCAATTGGGGCCAGGTTAGTACCATTTCATTAGTGGAAAATATTCTATACATCCATCAGCTAATGCACAATTTGAGAAATAAATAGAGCATAAGCTTGATGGGAAAAGGATAGATGAAATTACCTCAAGTTCATTAATACCTAAATCATCCAAGACAGCAGAACATGAATTACATCAAGAAGAGGTAAATATGATAGCTATATATCCTCAAGAGTCTATTGAGGATGTATTAAAGATGTTGTCTATGACATATATAGACTCAGATGAAGAAGAGATGACAATTATTGAGGAAAATAAGGATGACAAAGGGAAATCTTTGGACTTGGTTCTTGTCAACACTCCAAAAAGAAAAGTTAAGCTAGCTATTGTTCAAAAAGCAAAGAGACCCAAGGTGACTTGTTGACCATTTTTTGGCCCAACAGGCCAAAAAAATGGGTCCCCTTTTCCCCTGCTATTCTAAGCTAGTACATTTTTTATTTTACACAAGTTTGGAAATTTCTACGGACTCTACAGGTTTTTCAACGGACTCTACAGGTCCATTTCTATGAACTTTGTAGGTCCATTTCTATGAACTCTGCAGGCAGTTCCTTCGGTAGATGAAGAACCAGTTCAAAGAGTCCAAGGTTTTACAAAGCTTCTTTAGACTCTTGTCTAAAGAAATTTATAAGGAAAGAGAGTTAAAATGGTTCAAAGACACTTTTCATTAAGGTTGGAAAAATGGTTCAATGACATAATATTTCCAAGAGTTAGCATCCTTGAACCGTTGAACCATTGAACTGGTTCAATGCTTTGGTTCAATGCTTTGGTTAATCACAATGGTTCAATAGCTAAAGTTCAATCAAATGGTTTGTTAGCTTGGTTCAAAGGCTTGGTTCAATTCAATTGGTTCAATGCTTTGGTTTAATCAGATGGTTCAAACACTTGGTTCACTCAGTCGGTTCAACACTTTGGTTCAAAGCTTGATTCAAAGTGTTGGTTCAACGTTCAGTTCAATGGTTGGTTCAAAGGAGTGATTCAAGAAAAAAGTTCAAAAGAATTTCTTGAAGGAAAAGTGCCCTTGTGGAGGGTATTTTTTGGACTCAAGAGCCCTTGCAGAGGGCAGAGAACACTTTCAAGGAGGCTACAGAAAGCCGCAAAGGTAAGTTCTTTTAGAATTTTGTTTAAGGCATAAGGAGGCACCCCTCGAAAGGGTCATTTCCAATTTTTTTGAAGGGCACTTTTCAAAGGCAGTCAAAAGGCAAAGGCATAATTCCTTCAAACTTTTTGTCTAGAGGAATTCCTTTAGATAAAAGTTTGAAGGAATTCAGAAAGGCTACAAACAAAAAATCTCGTAAAAGACTAAGGCATAGAACGAATTCTTTTAGACTTTTTGTCTGAAGGAATTCCTTCAAAAAAAAAGTCTAAACAAATTTGGGGAAAGTGGTCAAGAAGAAAAATCAAAGGAATTTCAAAGTGACAAGCCAATTCTTGCAGACTTTTTATCCATGGGAATATTGTTCGCAGGGAAAAAGCTGAAAAGACAAAGGCCGCCAAAGGACCCCAAAGGGTAGGTGCCCTTGCGGGGGACTCTCGACTGCCAAACAAAGGCACTGATCCATAATTTGAAGGGTCACCTCCCCTTTAGGAGGATGCAAAATAAGAAATCTGAAGGAAAGGGAGCAATGGAAAAGGCCAAAGAAAGAGGAAACCTGAAGAAAGTCTAAGGGGTGATGGGCCTGAGGATGTCAAAGTCAAGCATAGTGAACTATTCGTTGGAAGTTCAAACACAGTGATGGGTGCATGGATGTCAAATTTAAGGCTTGTGAAATAGCCGTTGATTTTGAAAATCTTAAAGAGCAGCCCAAGGAACTTAGCGACCCACCAAAAGATAGCCTTGAGGGCCGTAGGAGCCAAAAAGAGACAAAATGAGGAAGAGACAAAGTGCAAAAGTGGACAAACAATCTATGTGGAGGGGAGGAGGTGTCAACTCAGTGATTTATTCCTACAATTAGAATAGCGCTTGCCAAGTGGTCATCAAATGGTACAAATAGTAAGCGACATGACCTATTTTCTCCATTTTGCATTTATAAAGGGACAAACCACATGAATATCTAGAAAGAGTAGTCTTGTTCATATAAAAGAGGCACAACTCATGCTTTCACATTAATTTTTGAACACTAAATCAAAGCAGGAGCTGACATAGCATCATCAGCAACAGTGACTTCCTCTTCTCAATGCTCTCAACGCACATGGGCCGACTTGTCAAAGAGCACCAATGTCTTTACAAAATGGCACATTCACTTCTTATTTTTCTATATATTATAAAACTTCTCATTTTTAGAGGATCTATTTCTCTTAGCCCAAAGGCAAATCTATACCCAAAAAATCTCTCAGGCTTGTAAGGCAAAACTCTGCAAATTTTTACCTTGAATCAAGACTTAGCATTTTTACCTCCATCTGCACTTGCACTCATGCATATGTCTATGTTTTTCTTTTTGTGTTAATTCATTTTGTTTTATGCTTTTCATAGATCAATTCTAGCATGTCTAGTGCATTGTGAAGTTTCTTCTTCTACAGGTTTGCCAGAAGTGTCTCTAGTAGTAATATAAGTACATGTGAACAGGTTGCCAAAGTGTGTCTCAGAACACCTTTCATAGTTCTTCCTCCTTGTATCTCTATGGACCCCTGAATCAATGAAATAGAAGAGTTTCCCATATCAGATGAAGTGTATGGGCACTTTTTCTTGGTGAAAAGTGTATGTTTGAGTTAAGTGAGTCATCATTTTTGGTGTATCACCTTTTTATTTTTAGGTTTATGTTCTATTTTCAACATCCTTCTCCCTTATCATCCCCCCTTTTTCATTTATTTATTAGCAGTAGGAATCTAGGGCCTAAAAGATACATCAGAAGGAGCTAGCCCTATCTAGAGACTCTCCCCTCCAGCTTCACCAGTCCCACAGGGGAGAGGGGATTTTCCATTTTGACATTTGGAAGGCAGGAGCTCGGCCTCCTGCCTAGGGTGAAATCCACTACATCAACAATTTTTGGCACACCTGGTGGGACCAACTAGGACAAGTTGTGTCTAAAGAGTTGGGGAATTTTTGGTGTGTTCTTCAACCAACCAGCCTTTGGAGACTTTTCTACCAACACTAATGGCGACTCTGAGTTGAATCAACTGGTTAAGCAGTCTTGGTGCCATCAAGAAATCACATTTTTTGTATGTATAATCCCTTCACCCAGCATCATGGGCCTTGTTTTCCTTTGTATAGTTTTAATCAAGCTCAAAATCCTTATGGAATCACCCCAAGTGGCTTTCCTAGTCTTCCTCAACTCCCTCAGGTCGTTGATCCTGATGGCAAGCTCCTGACTTGGAAGGAAATAGTGGAATCATGGGGCAGGAAAGAGGAGAAGCAAGGTTTTGATCAAGACCTTGAAGAAGATAAAGCTACTCCAACCCATGACAATGATTGTGACCTCCAAGAAAGGTTCTTCCAAGAGGATATAGCCAGAATAATTATAGAGTTGGAATCCAGAGAGAGATTCCTCACCCAATGTGTGATGGACGGTTTAGACCCAACGGCACATTTGATGCAGGAGCATCTACATACATCTTGACAAGACATGGTTACGATTGAATTCAAATTCAATTTATTGTATTTTCCCTCCAATATGCTATTAATGAGAAGTAATTGTAAAAAAAAGTAAAGGTAAAAAGTAATTGTTGGGGCTATTGAGAAAATAAAGGAGTGGTTGAAATTATTTCAACCTTAGTATATTGTTACAAATTAAAAACTGTGGTTGTTTTGTCTTGAGCCCAAGTTGGGCGTAGAAGTTAGAGAGGAGGCTCTTAAAAAGAGCAAAAGAAAATTCATTCGGAGGGATAAGAGGAAGGTAGAAAAGAGGAAGGACAGAAGGAAAATCTCTCAATAAGGAGAGAGGAAGAATGATCAGAAGTATGTAAAAATGCAGGTCTACAACAAAGAGAAAATGAAAGGAGAGTCAAGCTTATGAGAACGGGAATCACGCCTATTTAGTAAGGTGTTTAAGCCTAGGCAGATGGGAGTCATGTTGACAAAAAGCCATTGTTTTATGATGAGACAAATTTACACAGGTGTGTCTATGGGAACGCAGGGGATCTGAATGTATGCAAAATGTTCTTCTTCTATGTTGAGCATGGCAAGGAAGGGGAGCTCGCTATAGAAGGCTAAAGCCGGTTTGAAAGAGGATTAATAAACATATACTTGAGATATGCAGACCTAAATAGGAGAGCTCAATGTTGGGCTAGCTGGAATGGAACGAAGGTAAGCTCATGATTGAATTAGCTTATAGAATTTATTCTTCACCTATTGTATATGAGGTAGTTCCTTTCATTATAAATGTGGTAAATTTGCTTTTAAAAAGGCTTTTAAAGCTATGATGAATAGTATGTAATTATAAAGGATGCATAAGAACTTTGTACAAAGCACACAATTCCTAAATGGAGAGATCACTAATTTGATAAGGCATTTCGCTATGATGAATGTGTGGTATTCTTTGAGATTTCAATATGAACACAATCCTGTAAATCAAAGGAAGGTTATTTGCTTATTGATGATCACCTATTTAGCAAATGCTTAGCCACGGTGAATGATGAAGAATGAGACAAGAATGAAGATGTTTGCAAGGCCACGAGTCCATGGCAATTGAGATCGAGTCAAGGCAGAACTCATTTAGAATAGACTTGATTCTTTGAAGCTTATTTATCCATTTTGTAAAAATTCTTAGCCATGATGTATGAATATATCATATGCATACACCGAGCTCACAGCTTATATAAAATGGTCTTATATGAATAAATATAACATAGAGAACCAGATACTCCCTAAAAAGTACTTTGTAAGGGTACCTATCACCTGTAACTATGTGAATGGCAGAAGGAAATGCAGCTCTATGGCCTACAAGGTTAGGGTAGTTGATACACTTATCAGCATTGCAAACAGTATGTTTTGTGGGTTGGTGACTTTTGAGCAAGTGGTGGTTAATAGTATTAGTGATCCTAACCTTATTGACTTGAGGTAGTCACTAACTATTCCATTGCCCTGCAGTTGCTTCAATGGGACTGATAATGGATTACCTGTTATTTACTTGTCATATGTTGTGCAGCCTGGGGATACACTTGCTAGATTGGGGGATAAGTATGGAACCACTATTACAGGTTTGATGTCAGTGCATCATTTTTGGTATCAAAGCTAGTAAGCTCCTAGAAAAAGGAAAATTTTGTACTCTTCTAATCAGTTTTTGTAGAGATAATGTACTTGTGAAGTTGCAAATAGAAGAAAAAATTGCAGTGATTGAAGCAAGTGAAGAAGGTAATAAGAAAGTTATTGACAAGTTGTTTTCAAGATCTTTAAAGAGTAATTATTGTTGTAGTGAATAATTTGCAGGTTCAAGGCAATCAAGCCATTGAGGCTTAAGAGGAGAAGAAGCCAAGGAAAGCTTAGTGAAGAGCCAAGAGAAGCTCTAGAAGAAGAGCATAGTGAATGCTCAAGAGGAAGATCCAAAGCAAGGTAAGCTTGGATTTGTGAAATTATTGATATTTGGTGAAAGTAGTGTCATATTTCAAACCATTGACTCAGTGTGAAGCTCAATAAATCCATTAAGGAGGATCAAAAGACTAGGATGCAAAAGGCCTAGGTGAGATCAAGGAGATTATCAAAAGACCAGTCAAGGAGAAAGGCTTGGGTGAGACAAGTGGACCTAAAGGGATCAAGAGACCAAGGTGGAAAAGACTTGGGTGAAGATCTTAGAAATGGAAATATTGTTGAGAAAAGAGCAGAGCAGCAAGGTACATGAGGGCACCAAGAAGAAAGCAAGCATCCAAAAGAAGAAACGTATGACCAGTATTGAAATTGATAAAGAGATTGATAGTTTGAAAAGAGAGTTAACTAAGATTAAAGATGAATATGAGTCTTAGATGCAGATGGACAAGCAAGCATGGGTATGGCCAATAAAGAAGAGGTTGAAATGGCCAATAGATCTCCTAAGGAAGAGGAGAAGAAGGCAAAATGAGATTGCCAAGAAGAGAGAAGCCCATAAAGGCAAGAGTATGAATAGGTTTCCAATTGAGCAACAAGAGAAAGAGGTGGAGAAGAAGGTTCTCATTGAGGAGAACAAGAGAAGAGAAGAAAGAAAAGATGAAGTGCCAAGAAGAGCACTTGAAAAGATAAGAGTGTTGGTGAAGAGAACACTCATAGGGACCTTGTGGTCTCTTATTTTTATATCTAATGTTGTCTTTGCATGGGTAATTTTAGGTATGAGCAACTTTGTGCAGAAGGTCCAGAGAAAGGCCTTGAATAATGAAGAGATTGGTGCAAGAAAAGACACTAAGTGCACAAGTGAATGTGTAAGAGAAAAGAAAAAGTTTGTTGTTGTTGATAAGGAAGAAGAGATGCATTGGTTAATGCATGAGGAAGGTGTTGAGGACTCCATACAAGCAAGAGAAGAGATGGAAGATGAAGATGACTTCCATGATGCCATTGAATGCCAAGAAGAAGAGGCAAGAGAACAGTCAAGCATAAAGGAAGAAGAAAATACAAACAATCAAGAAGCTATGCAAGTCAAAGAACTAACGAAGCAGCCCATTAAGGAGGTAAAGGTGAAGTCAAAAATTGATATTTCTTATTCTTATAAGCATGAAACTATTGATATGCATGTTAGAGAAGCAAAGAGAAAGGTGAAGTTTCCAATTACCTATGGATATGTGATGCCTAAATGGTGGAAGAAGCAAACTCCCAAGCAACAGGAAGTGTTGGTACAAGAGCAGAGATGCAGGATGCCTACATGGTTTGAGAAGACAAATGATGAGAAGGAGAAACAAGTATGGGTGCCTAAAAAGGCAAAGAGTGAAGATGTGAGTGTTGAGGTAACAATACCAAGAACTCAATGGCGGAAGGTGGAAGTTGACACAAGCAACCAAAGGTGTGAGGATGACACAGGTACATGGAAAGGTAAACAAATTGTTTATGATGATGTTTTTGAATCCTTTAATGATCTTTTAATGAGAAATGAAAAATAGAAAGTGGCTATGTGGACTAATATGCAGCAAGAAGAGAGTTCCAAATCGATGGATGATGAGGAAAGGGCAGAGTATGTAGCAAAGTAATGCCTCATTGAAAACAAAGAACAAACAAGATGGCTTCAAGCAGATATTGAAAAGAACAAGGAGACACAAGGTAATGGTGTTTCAATTGCTTCTGATAAGTGTACTAATGAAGAAGTTGGTTTATGTGAAGACAAGCTAAGAAAAGATGAGATAAGGGGTAAAGGACAAGTAATCCTTAAGAAAGAAGGACCCAAGTTTGATGAAGAGAATGGTGAGATAGATGAGATCTCACTAAAGGAGGAGTTGAGAATGTTGGAGGAGTTGTTTGGTCATTCAAGAGAGATGAATGAAGGTACAAGCCATGGTGAAGACACCATTGGGAAGAGTAAAACAAGACAAGAGCAAAGCAAAGAGGTCAAGACAATTTTGATCAAAGAGCAGAAGAGTGGAGACAGCCAAGAGACTTTATGGTCTCAAGTTTTTACTTCTAACATTGCCTTTGATGTTTTGAATGTAGGTGTTAAAGTTGTGGAGATGAATGAAGTCCATAGTTCAATGGACAAATTTTTGAACCAAGAAGATCAAGAAGATCTTGAAGACATGTATGAAGATGAAGAAGCATGGAAGTGGGAGATGGCAGCTGAGAAAGAAATGAGAATAAGGACATATCTAAAGAGGAAGAAAAGCAAAATGAAGGACAAAGACTATTCCAAACAAAGACAAGCATTGGTATTGGTAACAAGACCTTGTGATCCAGGGATAGAGTGAAGACTAAAACATTGAGGAGATATCTATTTCTAGAGGAAGAGTATGATGCAAGAGCATCTACATACATCTTGACAAGACATGGTTACGATTGAATTCAAATTCAATTTATTGTATTTTCCCTCCAATATGCTATTAATGAGGAGTAATTGTAAAAAAAAGTAAAGGTAAAAAGTAATTGTTGGGGCTATTGAGAAAATAAAGGAGTGGTTGACATTATTTCAACCTTAGTATATTGTTACAAATTAAAAACTATGGTTGTTTTGTCTTGAGCCCAAGTTGGGTGTAGAAGTTACAGAGGAGGCTCTTAAAAAGAGCAAAAGAAAATTCATTCAGAGGGATAAGAGGAAGGTAGAAAAGAGGAAGGATAGAAGGAGAATCTCTCAGCAAGGAGAGAGGAAGAATGATCAAAAGTATGTAAGAATGCAGGTCTACAACAAAGAGAAAATGAAAGGAGAGTCGAGCTTGTGAGAACGGGAATCACGCCTATTTAGTAAGGTGTTTAAGCCTGGGCAGATGGGAGTCATGTTGACAAAAATCCATTATTTTATGATGAGACAAATTTACACAGGTGTGTCTATGGGAACACAGGGGCTCTGAATGTATGCAGAACATTCTTCTTCTATGTTGAGCATGGTGAGGAAGGGGAGCTCATTATAAAAGGTCGAAGCCGGTTTGAAAGAGGATTAATAAACATATACTTGAGATATGCAGACCTGAATAGGAGAGCTCAATGTTGGGCTAGTTGGAATGGAACGAAGGTAAGCTCACGATTGAATGAGCTTACAGAATTTATTCTTCACCTATTGTATATGAGGTAGTTCCTTTAATTATAAATGTGGTACTTTTGCTTTTAAAAAGGCTTTTGAAGCTACGATGAATAGTGTGTAATTATAAAGGATGCATAAGAACTCTGTACAAAGCACATAATTCCCAAATGGAGAGATCACTAATTTGATAAGGCATTTCACTATGATGAATGTGTGGTATTCTTTGAGATTTCAATATGAACACAATCCTTTAAATCAAAGGAAGGTTATTTGCTTATTGATGATCGCCTATTTAGCAAATGCTTAGCCACAGTGAATGATGAAGAATGAGACAGGAATGAAGATGTTTACAAGGCCATGAGTCCATGGCAATTGAGATCGAGTCAAGGCAGAACTCATTTAGAATAGACTCGATTCTTTGAAGCTTATATATCCATTTTGTAAAAATTCTTAGCCATGATGTATGAATATAGCATATGCATACATCGAGCTCACAGCTTATATAAAATGGTCTTATATGAATAAATATAACATAGAGAACTAGATACTCCCTAAAAAGTACTTTGTAAGGGTACCTATCACCTGTAATTATGTGAATGGTAAAAGGAAATGCAGCTATGTGGCCTACAAGATTAGGGTAGCTGATACACTTATCAGCATTGCAAACAGTATGTTTGGTGGGTTGGTGACTTCTGAGCAAGTGGTGGTTAATAGTATTGGTGATCCTAACCTTATTGACTTGAGGTAGTCACTGACTATTCCATTGCCCTACAGTTACTTTAATGGGACTGATAATGGATTACCTGCTATTTACTTGTCATATGTTGTGTAGCCTAGGGATACACTTGTTGGATTGGGGGTTAAGTATGGAACCACTGTTACAGGTCTGATATCAATGCATCAACATTCCATGTCTGAACACACCCCATCTACACACTTCCAAGAGAGCTATCAGGCCACACCTAATATAGATGAATTATTGGCCAAATGAAAGGAGGATAATCATTTGATTCTAGCTCAAAGACTACCTCTTCTTCCACATGGTTTTTTCACTTCACCCCTTCTCAAGGAGGAACCTATTCTGTAGGAGGTGAGTGAGGAAGAAAAGATCCAATCTACAGCTTCCCAAGAGGCTATCATGACTAACAATGAAGAAGAAATCATCATCGATGCTCCTTTTGAAGACATCATCGATGATGGAGAAGACACAGGGCATGCATACATGCAGATGTTCTAGCAATACGAAGGGGAACATAAGAATGGTAAGCTTTTTCCTCCTTTGTTTGATGAGCTTCCTTATTGCTTCAATGAGGAGGATGACTATGCCAAGGAGCCTGAGAAGGAGGAGGATCAGGAGGATGCCTTTGAACATCTAAAGACTCTGATCCTTGAGTAGGAAAAGGAGAGGCCATTTCATCTTGAGGACAGCTTTGAAGAAGAGAGCCTTGAAGAAAGAGGTGATGTTTTTTGGGATGAGCAATCAGTTTGTGATTCCATTTCAAACATCACAATAGTCACCCTTCTTCAAGAAGGCCAAAAGGAAGTAGAGGATGAGTCTGGCAGAGTCTTCAATGAGGCAGAAGGAGACGAGCCAATTCATGGTTCATTAAAAAGGGACCATGCACAACAAAAGGCTTATGGTGATGAGCCAAAAGTCTAAATTTCTTGGTGAAATGCACCAGCATTAAGGACCAGCATTCAACAAGCTTCCAAGAACAAGAAGAATACATATATGTTGGAAGCATGTTTGATTCTGATCCACTCGAATGTAAGCCAACCAAAGTGGCAGGTAAGAAGAACAGGTCACCAACTCTCCATTTCATTCAGCCACTTATCTAGCACCATAAGTTTCCTTGCCAAGAAGGGGACTTAAGAAGTTTTCCCTTTGATCTAAGAGGGAGGAAAATAAACTTGGTTAGTTATATATAGTAGTTTGCTTTCAGTCTCTTTTCCTACTTTCCCTAAGTGCAGTTTGCACAAGTAGTGTTTTTAGCCTTGTGTGTGTTTTCCCTTGTGTCTAGGGTAAAGAGGCTTCATGACTGATTTTGGGATATATCAAGGTAGTTGCTAACTTTTTCGAAGCTACATTCTAACTCTATGCCCAATGGACTAAAAGGCAACTAGTCTCTAAGCATAGCAGGCATGCTTCCCCTGGGAGTCGCTAATTTGTTGACCATTTTTTGGCCCAACAAGCCAAAAAAACCGATCCCCTTTTCCCCTGCTATTCTGAGCTAGTAAATTTTTGATTTTGTAAAAGTTTGAAGTTTTCTACAGACTCTACAGGTTTTCTACATACTCTGCAGGTCCATTTCTACGGACTCTACAAGCAGTTCCTTTGGCAGATGAAAAACCAATTCAAAGAGTGCAAGGTTTTACAAAGCTTCTTCAAACTCTTGTTTGAAAAAATTTATAAGGAAAGAGAGCTAAAATGGTTCAAAGACACTTTTCCTTAAGGTTGGAAAAATGGTTCAACAACATAATCTTTCTAAGAGTTAGCATCCTTGAACCATTGAACCATTAAATCGGTTCAATGCTTTGGTTCAATGCTTTGGTTCATCACAATGGTTCAACAGCTGAGGTTCAATCAAATGGTTCATTGGCTTGGTTCAAAGGCTTGGTTTAATTCAGTCAGTTCAATGCTTTGGTTTAATCAGATGGTTCAAACACTTGGTTCACTCAGTCAGTTCAATACTTTGGTTCAAAGTGTTGGTTCAATGTTTGGTTCAAAGGAGTGGTTCAAGCAAAAAGTTCAAGTGAATATCCTGAAGGAAAAGTGCCCTTGTGGAGGGTAGTTTCTGGACTCAAGAGCCCTTGCAGAGGGTAGAGAACACTTTCAAGGAGGCTATAGAGAAAGCCACAAAGGTAAGTTCTTTCAAAATTTTGTTTAAAGCATAAGGAGGTACCCTTCGAAAGGTTTGTTTTCAATTTTTACGAAGGACACTTTTCAAAGGCAGTCAAAAGGCAAAGGCATAATTCCTTCAGACTTTTTGTCTGAAGGAATTCAGAAAGGATGCAAACAAAAAATCTTGCAAAAGACTAAGGCATAGAATCAATTCTTTCAGACTTTTTGTTTGAAGGAATTCCTTTAGACAAAAAGTCTAAAGAAATTTGGGGAAAGTGGTTGGGAAGAAAACCTCAAGGAATTTCAAAGTGACAAGGTAATTCTTGCAGACTTTTTGTATGTAGGAAAATTGTCTATAGGGAAAAAGCCGAGAAGATAAAGGCCATAGAAGGACCCCGAAGGGTAGGTGCCCTTAAGGGGGACTCTCAACTGCCAAAGAAAGGGACTTTTCCATAAGCTGAAGGGTCACCTCCCCTTTGGGAGGATGCAAAACAAGAAATTTGAAGGAAAGGAAGCGATGGAAAAGGCCAAAGAAAGAGGAAAGCCAAAGAAATTCCAAGGGGTGATGGGCTCGAGGATGTCAAAGTCAAGCATGGTGAACTAGCCATTGGAAGTTCAAATCAGTGATGGGTGCACAGACGTCAAATTCAAGGCTCATGAAATAGCTATTGATTTTGAAAAGCTTAAATAGCAGCCCAAGGAACTTAATGACCCACCAAAAGATAGCCCTGAGGGCCGAAGGAGCCAAAAAGAGATAAAATGAGGAAGAGACAAAGTGCAGAAGTAGACAAATAGTCTAGATGGCAAGGAGGAGGTGTCAACTCAAGGATTTTTTCTTGTAGTTGGAACAGTGCTTGCCAAGTGGTCATCAAATGGTGCAAATAGACAGTGGCATGGCCTATTTTCTCCATTTTGCATATATAAGGGGACAAACCGCATGAATATCTGGAAAGAGCAGTCTTTTTCATAGAAAAGAGGCATGACTCATGCTTTCACATTAATGTTTTAATGCCGAAGTCAAAGTAAGAGCCGACACAGCATCATCAGCAACAGTGACTTCCTCTTCTTGATGCTCTTAATGCACATGGGCCAACTTGTCAAAGAGCACCAAAGTCTTTTCAAAATAGTGCATTCACTTCTTCTTCTCTCATTTTGAGAGGATCCATTTCTCTTAGCCCAAAGGCAAAGCTCTGCCCAAAAAATCTCTTGGGCTTGTAAGGCAGAACTCTGCCAATTTTTACCTTAAATCAAGACTTAGCATTTTTACCTCCATCTGGACTTGCACTCACGCATATGTCTATGTTTTCTTTTTGTGTTAATTCATTTTCTTTTATGTTTTTCACATATCAATTCCAGCATGTCTAGTTCATTGTGAAGTTTCTTATTCTCCAGGTTTGTCAGAAGTGTCTATAGTAGAAATATAGGCACATGTGAACAGGCTGCCAAAGTGTGTCTCATAACACCTTTGATAGTTCTTCCTCCCTGTATCTCTACATACCCCTGACTCACTGAAATAGAAGAGTTTCCCACATCATATGAAGTGTATGGGCCCTTCTTATTGGTGAAAAGTGTATGTTCGGGCTGAGTGGGTCATCATTTTTGGTGTATCACCTTTTTATTTTTAGGTTTAGGTTCTATTTTCAGCATCTTTCTCCCTTTTCATCCCCCCCCTTTTTTCATTTATTTGTTAGTAGTAGGAATCTAGGGCCTAAAAGATACATCAAAGGGAGTTAACCCTATCTAGATACTCTCCCCTCTATCTTCGTTGGTCCCATAGGTGAGAGGGGAGTTTCCATTTTGACGTGTGGAAGGTAGGAGCTCAGCCTCCTATCAATGTGAAATCCACTACATCAACATGACTATCGCTACTCCTTTAAGTGAAGTCATTTTTTTTAGTGAAGATAAATTTGTATATAGATCACCAATTATAGAATGGTTCTTGTATGAACCTAAATTGGAGAGAGTGCCCACTATGCACCATCTTTGGGATATGATGAAGGCTATTAAAATTCTTGTGAATCAAGAGCTTAAGACATGGATAGTTACTTTACAAGAGGAGGAGATAAGAAGATTAGATATACCAGGTAATTTAGCAGTTCCATCATAAGCTAATATCCCTATCCCATAGGTGAATCAATCTACAGTTAGAGTTAAATTTTATCAAAAAATTGCTATCTTGCAAATTGTGACAGAGAATAAGGTCATGGTAGGAGGTAAAGAAATCACATATCAAAAGGTATAGCCCTTGACCAATTTGACTCAAGTAATAATATAGAGACCTAGGGAGGATCCTATTTTGGAAGATGTATTAGAACTAGCCAAAGCATAAATCAAATAGTTGTAAGCTATCATCAAGGGTTTGAAGTAACAGAAGAAGAACTTAGAAGAGAAATTAACTCTATCAGTTATAGGAGACATGGTCAAGAAATTTGAGACCACTATGTATGGCTTATTTATCTCCTTAAAGGATACAAGATCCAAATAAGATATAGTGAACAAGTAGAGTTCTATGGATACATACCAAGTTGGCCAATGGTAAGATTCAAGAAATAAGGTGAAGGAGCTAATAAATGTATTGATAAATGATCAAATTCCTAGGTTTAAGATAGTTGGAATAGCCCACCTGAATGTGTTCATGGTAATACTGATAGATAAGATCAAATCTTTGAACAAATGGTCCAAAAAAATGGGAGATATTTCTAAAGATCTCAAATAACTAGAAGATAAGATGATGCACATATTGGGTAGCCTAATCGAGGATCCTACTTCACTCAGTCCCCTTGGATTGATCATAGATGAGGAATTCAAGCAAAGAGATATCCAATTCATGTATGAGGTAAGAAATTAAATCTAATGAAAGATAGGTGTAGATAATAAAAGGATCATGGACATGATTTTATCAGTTGATTAGAATATTAGTGATGTAATGAGCATCAAAGAGGCATTGGATAGGGTAGATAAATGTCTCAAGGTCTTGGTAGATCAAGAAAATAAATCTTCATAGAACCCATTATCAACCTCAAGCTGATTGATGAGCAACACTACAGAATGAAGATCCTATAGTAGAGGTAGAAGACTGGAATAACAGGAGAGTCCTAAAGTCAAATTTATTGACTTTAGAATATTACTTATGTAACTAAACATATATATTTTGAAAAGAGAATACTATTTTTTAAAATCATGTGTAATATTATAAAGTGCATTGCATATAGGTCAGTCCTTTAGAAAATATCATTAATTCTAGAACATTGTAGAAGGACAACTATCCTAGACACTTGTATAATTATCATTTGACATGACTAATAGACATACATCCTTAGTCTTCTATAAAAGGGGTATTGTCATTTGTAAAAAGAGAGGAAGTTTTTGAGAAAAAACTTTATGTAAACTTTGAGCAATTAATACAAGTAAAGAATTCAACAAAGATTATCTACTATTTAATTATATGTTTGTTATTATGGTTACTCACTAAATTATCTATTTGGATGTTTAGGATTGAATTGTTTTCATGGATTCTAGACATTTACATTTGAATGAAGAGTTGTTAATTTATGATTATGCTATATTGATTGAAATATCTTAGGTTTATTTCATTTTCTTTGCTCTTCTTAGAGATGTTCTTATGCAATTTATTTGTAGGGTAAATCTTTAAATTGAATTTGGTTCTTATTTACATTGTTTCTACTATCCTTAGATTTTTGCCTAATAGATGATAGGATTTGAGATATAACTATTTTAGATCATATATTTGTTTAAGTGCATGTTTGGATGAAATTTAAACTTCTTCATAATGTTTGGATTGAAAATCAGAACACCTTTTTTCTTCCCTACCCTTTCTTTTGCTCTTTTTTTGATCAAGTCACTTTAGTTTAGCTTTCATTGTGAATATCCATGCTAGCTTAGATTTTAGACTTAGGTTTTTAAAATATCACTTCACTTAGTTTAGATTTCTCTCATTTTCACAAGCAAGCTATTAGGCCATGGTTGTTCCCAATAACCAAATATTTACATTATAAATTTTGTGAAATAGTTCATTTACTTTGCCTTTATTCTACCAAAGATATCAAGAATATTACAAATTGCAACTCATGCAATAGATTATTTGAATCCAAAATTGAGAAGTGTTTCTTAAATACTTTGGACCCCTGTGATACACTTTCAAGCATTGACAGATGGGGTTTCATTGGTGTTAGAAGGATGACCTCAGCGAAAGATTCATGAATTTGTAGTGTCTTTACTAATTTTAGTTAATTTTATTCAAATATCAATGTATTATTTTCATATTTATGTTATTCTTAGCTCAATTGTGTAAATATAATTGACATTCATGGTTTTAGACCAATCTTTAGGCTCATTTAGCTAAAGATTGCTATTCTTTGAAGAGTCACGATAAATTGTTGCAAAGATAGTTCAAGTTTTGTAAATCTACCATGTTCAAGGTTAGTGATAGAAATTTTATTCAAAGATTGATTGATTATTTTCAAATTTAGGTTTATTTGAACTCAAAATTTTAAATAGAATTCATATTCATTAGTTTAGACATATCTTTGAGCTTATTTAGTTAAAAATAGTTGTTCTTTGCAAATATTTGTGAAAATTTTACTTAACATGTAAATCTAATCATTGTTCTTTGAAAAGGTAAGGTTTACACATTGTATGTTGAACAAGATTCAAATTTTACAAGCTATAACTACCAAGAATCAAGACTAGGTCACACTCAGAGACAAGGTTGCCTCTCCTTTCATTAGAAGTTCATAGGAAAGTAAAAGTAGATAAAGTTAAGCATAGGGTTTATAAATCCCAACCTACTTCACCTATTTGTGGTGATCTTATGTTCAATCCTTATCAAGGTATGGATTATTTAGGTGGACATTCCATCAATGTGCCTAGTTAGGTACATGATTTACCTAGAAATCATAAGAAATACTTGCCTTATTTTAGTCCTAATGGTGTGGTTACTACTAAAGAACATATCAAGTCCTTTAAAGTTTCTTTAAGATTATTGATTGTAGTTCATGAAGATGTTGCATATAGATTATTTCCTTTCACTTTCAAAGATATTTCATATGATTGGTTTCTCAACCTTCCTGAGAATTACATTACTTTTTGGAATTATTTTATCATTATTTTCATTGACCAATTTGAAAAAATCATTAGTCTGCGTATCTTCTATCAACAATTCACTACTATAAAAAGATATTCTAGTGAAACCATTAGAGAATTTAATGCTAGGTTATAGAAGATGTTATCATAACCATATCTCTTTATAAACTTAATAAATATTTAGATTTAGAAATATACAAGGATTCTTTAGATCCCATGACTTCTATTTTCCTGAAATGGTCTGTTGGAGTTATAAACACATTAGCCTTGGCCTATGTTGAAGTAGTAATAATCAATGATCAAATGCAACCTCAAGGTCAGCTGGCATACACCATTCCCAATTTTAATCCTAATTTACCTAAATTTAATTTTATTCTAAATTCAAATGATAATGTGCCTAATTTAAATCAAACACCCGTATTGAATTAATTACTCTTAAGACATGTTAATCCTGGTTAAAACCTAGGATTCATGAATAACACTACAAATGGATTTCATCCACAAGATCAAAGATATTTGGTTCTAATATCTAAAAATAATACTCAAGTTCACAACTCAAAATCACCTAAGAATTTTAATGAATCCATACTCAAAATGGTTTAAGAACTAAACATTGATTTTATGTAGTTGCAAAAATAAGCAGGTAATACTAGGGGAAACTCCAATAGAAATTACACTTATCAAAGGTTCCATAAAAATAAAAACAAGTTTCAAATGGAAATAATAACAATGAGTCATCTATAAATAATAAAAATCCCAAAATAAACATATTTGATTTATCTTTAATCGAATATTGTAGAGATCGTAACACTTCAAATCATGGTGAATTAGATTATATTGAATTTTGTAATGATTTTTAATTATTTTAAGATGAGTTAAATACATTTAAAGGTAGGAATAACAAATATAATGACATAGGTACATCTGGTTCTTCAAATTCATTTAAATCTATTGACATAACTCTCATGGTGGAGACTTTTGACTTCCCACTCTAGGATGAGAATGACCCTAAGGATACTCCTAATGAGATTCATGATTTTTAGTAGTATCTACAGAAAAATTATCCTTTGAGGATTAAAGAGAAAAATTAACCATTAACAACTTCAACTCCACTAAATAACTTTGACACACCTCCTAATCCTATACCAAACAACAATCTAGAATGTCTAAAGGGAAGTACATCTAGAAATAATGGTGATGCATCTAGTTCTTCTAATAGTGGTGGGTATAATATAGTTGAGGACATGAAAAGGATTAAATATAATATCACTTTACATGAATTGACTCAAATTACTAATTAAATATTTTTTTTTCTTGTATCTTTATCCAAAAATCCTAGTAAATCTTTAAAGGTTACAAATTCTAATGTAGTAATGTATAAGAACAAAGTAGAGGTCCCACCTTTCTTGATAACAATTAGGGTTTTTAATAAGAAATTGCATAATTTTTTGATAGATTTAGGTGCTTCTACTAATATCATGCCAAAAGGTATTTTTGAAAAACTTTGTTTAACTCTAATTAAGTTTGATAGAGTAATTATTAAATTAGACAAATCAAGAGTTAAAGTAATTAGAAAATTATTTAATGTTCATATGCAGCTTGCTACTGAGTAAATGATATAATAATTTATATACATTAAATTTTTGGACATTCCTAATGCTTATGTAATGATGTTAAGAATGGATTGGACTACGTCTTTTAATGGTTACATGTCCACAGACTATTCTCACATGTGGCTTCCATGGCAAGGGTTCCCAATCAAATCAGAATAGAGAGAGAGCCAAAGTTCAAACACATGATCACCAAGTACAATGAAACAAATGAAAAGTTCAACATGGTCAATTCTAATTTAGTTTTTTACACTCTTGACACTTCTAAGGTATGTGGTTCTAAATAATCTCATGTTATACCTGGAATGTGTAAATTATACTTTGATGGTGTTAGATGTAAATCTATTTCTAGAGTAGGAATTGTTTTAATCAATCCCATTGGGAAGGAATAAAATACTTCTTACAGACTTCAATTTTCTTTCACTAATAACTTGGTAGAGTATAAAATTTTAATCTTAGGACTACAAATTTGCTATCAAGCATAAGGTCAAAAAACTAATAGTGTATCATGACTTAGAACTAGTATTTAATCAGGTTAGAAGTAAGTACCAATGTAAATTATCCTATAGTTATAAGGTATGTGGCTCTAAATAATCTCATGTTATGCTTGTAATGTGGAAATTAAACTTTGATGGTGCTAGATGTAAATCTGGTTCTGGAGTAGGAATTATTCTAATCAATCCCATTAGGAAGGAATATAATACTTCTTAGACTTCAATTTTCTTGCACTAATAACTTGGGAAAGTATGAAGGTTTAGTCTTAGGACTACAATTTTCTATCAAGGATAAGGTCAAAGAACTACTAGTGTATGATGACTCAAAACTAGTAGTTAATTAGGCTAGAAGTAAGTATTAATGCAAATTGTCTTATCTTAAGAAGTACAAGTTTAGAGTGTGGGATTTAATAGAGTATTGTGATGCTTTCAATATCATCTCAATTCCTAGAGAAGAGAATAATATTAATAATGAGCTAGCCTCTATTGTAGCTAGTCGTATGCCAAATCAAGACTCTAAAGTAGGAAACCTTAGTATTGAGTTGATTCCATGTCCCTCAATTCATGACAATGTCAACCATTTTCAAGTATTAGTGATGATTAGTAGATCCTAGATTTACTCATGAGTATTTGAGTCTCACATCATTGATAAAGTCAATGATAATTCTCTTGATGATGAAAATTTTGATTACAAGATTATGCAACTAAATGACTACAAATTTCCCAAAGGCATGATTTCCTTAAAAAGATTGTTTGACATAGACAAACTAGTTGAATATGTCAGAGTTCCCAGAGTGAATGGGAAAGATTATAATATTATTAATCTAAGGATTCAAGGTTAAACCCAACTAGTAAATATTGGTTCAGCCTAGACAAATGAATAATTAAGAAAAGATAAAGAGTTGTTGACCAAATTACAAAGATGTTATAGCATGGTCCTATGAAGATTTAAAGATATTTGATCCTAGAGTCATTACCCATACCATTCCTTTAAAAGAGGCTTGTAAACATTTTAGGCAAAAACAAAGGCTAGTCATCCCTATTTTAGAACCATTAATCTACAAAGAGGTCAAGAATTTATTGGATGCAAAAATACTATTCTCCATTAGACATTCTACTTGGGTAGATAACCTAGTACCAGTTAGAAATAAAAATGGATAAATTATATTGTGCATAAACTTTAGAAATTTGAATAGATATTTTGAAAAGGATAATTATCCTTTAACTTCCCTTGAACAAGTCATTCAAATTGTTAATGGTTCTATTATGATGTATTTTCTTGATGGATTTTTAGGTCATAATCAAGTGCTTGTCAACAAGGAAGACAAAATGAAAACTACATTTACAACTAAGTGGGGCACTTTTTCCTACAAAAGGATGTATTTTGTTCTAATAAATGTAAAAGCTAAATTTCAAAGAGCTATGGACCATGCATTCCAAGGTCTTATAGGTAAGTTCATTATCATATATATAGATGATCTAACTATGTTTTATAAAAATAGGGAAGAACACATTATACACTTGCAAAATGTATTTGAACATTATAGGAGGTATGGAATTTATCTCAATCCCAAGAAGAGCATTTTTTGTGTTATAGAAGGGAAATTATTAGTACATGTTATAAATAAAGAGAGGATTTATATAGACCCTGATAGAGTTGATGTAATATCCAAGATAGAACCCCCTAATAGCAGAAAAGAATTAAAGTCTTTCTTTAGGAAAATCAATTTTGTGAGAAAGTTTATTTCTAGTTTTGATAAAATTGTAAAGCCACTAAATGACATTTTGAAGAAGGATGCCAAGTTCATATGTAATGAAGAGATGAGGAAAGACTTCAAAGACATTAAAGAAGTAATTGGACAGGCACTAGTGTTGATAAGTCCTAATTTCAAAAAATATTTCTATCTCTATTCTTTTGCTTTTTATCATACAATAGTTATTGTTTTAACTTAGAAAATAAATAAATGTGATCACCCTATTACATTTATGAGCACTAATTTTAAGAATGTTTATTTAAACTACTCTCTTATTAACAAACAAGCACATGCTTTAGTTAAGAAGTTTAGGCACTACATTCTTAGGAATAAAGTGCATGTAATATTTCTAGACCCTGCCACTGAACTTATGCTTAGTCAATGTGAAATAGGAGAGAGAAGAGGTAAATGGATGTCTATTCTCTAGGAATATTATCTTGAGATAAAAATTTCAAAATTGGTAAGGTGGGAAGGATTGATTCAAATGATTTCTAATACTAATCCTAAAGTGAATGTCATGCAGGTGGACCAACAACATTTTCAACCAAATGATTGGTATGATGTTATTATTCATATTATAATCAATGGTTCTTATCCTATAGATATGAGTAGAGATCAAAGAAGAGATTAAAGAATCAAGGTAGCAATTTTCTTGGTCAAACATGGAGTACTCTTTAGGAATAACTATGAAGGCATATATTTGAGATGTGTCTCAAAAGAAGAAGTAGTTGAGATCATGAGTACTTTCCATGAAAAGCTTGGAAGTGGACACCCTTATGGAAAAAATAGCTCACAAGATCCTAAGGGTAGGGTAATTTTAGCCTAAAATCTTCAAGGATGCTCACAAATATGTTAGAGAGTGTCATCAATGTAAATTTTTCAACACCAAGGAGCCAAAATCAGCCATGCCATTGAATCTAGTTATGATTGATAAGCCTTTTTCTCAATGGGGATTATAATTTGTGGGGATAATCAACACCAACTCTTTAAATGGACACAAATATGTGCTTATTGCTACTAGCTACTACACAAGATAAATAGAGGCAGTGGCAACCAAACAATGTAGAACTGAAGATATGATCAAGTTCTTGGAAGAGAACATATGCACTAGATTTAGGACACTAATATCTCTAGTTTTTGATAATGGATCATTGTTTATATCCATTAAGATGACTAAGTGGGCTTATGATAATAACATAATTTTCAAGTTTTCATAAAACCATTACCCTCAAGGTAATAGAATCTTAGAATCAACAAATAAGAACTTGATGAAAGCCATTTAAAAATCTCTAGCTGATAAACTAAGGACATGGCATAAATTGCTTAAATATGCTCTTTAGGCAAAAAGAACTAGAGTCAAGTAAGCATTAAAAGCATCACCATTCCTACTAGTATACGATCAAGAGCCAATATTCCCCATTACTCTCAAATTGACAACCTACAAGTTCATGCAAGAGTATATGGATGAAGACCAAGAATTTGCAAATTCAAGGCTACTTGACATCATTCAAATGGAAGATACAAGGGAAGAAGCATTTGTCAACTTTAGCATACATCAAACCATAGTCAAGAGATGGTTTGATAAGCATTCAAATATTAAGGTGTTTAAATAGGGATACCTAGTTCTCCTTTGGGACAAATCCTCATAACCAAAAGGAAAGCATGGGAAGTTCACTCCTTTATGGATTGGTTCATATTATATTGTTGAAACTTTGGGAGACAACACCTTCAAGCTCAAAGATTTATAGGGAGCAGATTTTACTTTGCCAACTCATGGGAAATACCTCAAGTACTTATTATTTGTTATCCTAACATGAGTCTTCATGGAGTGATTTTTAAAATTAGTTAGTGTTAGTGTAGTTAGGCTTAAATCAGTTTCTTTTCTTGTTCCTTATTTGTACATAGTGTTTGTAAACATTTGTTTTCTTGTTATTGTTGGCTTGTTTTCTATTTTTTTTATATTTTATTTCCTTTTTCATTATTCCCTACTATCAATAAGTCTTTTTCAAGACAATTTATAGCTCCACTACATGTGATTTCTCAATAGAAATTCACCAATCAGGAATGTAGGTATGAATCTTAGCCATTGGTTGACCATGGATTCTATAAACTTGAGCTTGATGTTATGATTTAGAGAAATTGGTAAGGATTGATATCTAGGTTAGTTATTCCTTGAAATCTTACACCTTATTCTTATCTAAGTTTGGTTATAATAAGGATTGTACATGTTGATTGAAAATTTGAATTATTAGAGCAAAGTCATGTTAACACTTAAAGAATATTATTATCTAGGAAGAAGTTTATCACTAAGTATGATTGTCTAAAGATTGAATAGTTGACCAAATATTAAATCTTGGCTAATTATAGTTCCCAACCTTTGTTGAGAGATAAATATACTTGAAAAATACAAAAAATAAGAACTTTATTGAAAATTTAATAGCTTTCTAAGCAAAGGTAATTCTGGTAACCTCTACCATGGCTATGGATGTCTAGTTGGCAATGGAGCAAAGCCTTGAGTGGATCCAAAGGTATCTCTATCAGGGACATGGACACATAGATGGTAGTATATCATTGCCTAAGCCTCCCCTATTCTAAAATTATGATTATTAATGAATATATAAATATGTTATAAGTTAATTTTAATGATTAAGGTCATGAAATATGGAATTTATTCTTTAAATCCTAGGGTAATCAATTAAGGAATCAAAACACACATAGAACATGACCAAGTTTTTGTGTTTGAGCCTAATTCTACATGTTTAATACTTGTTTTAATCATGGATTGATCTTAATGATGGTACTTGTGCATATGGAATAAGTAGTCTAGTTATTAGTTCAAACCAAGAGTATCTGAGTTCTAACATCTTTTTATGTTTCCCCTAGAAGTTACCATTTGTTAAGGTTAGCATACCCCATTTTTAGATAATGAGGACCCTAGTTCATAATATGCTAATTAGTGCTATAAATTGAAGATCACACTTGATCAGATTACATTATTTAAATATCATGTTGATCTAGTGTACACTATCATGTTAGTATATTATTTCATTTGACTTTATCTAATGTTGCTAATGTTTGAATTTTGTATTTCCATGTTGCAGGTTTAATAGATTCATAATTTTATAAATAGTGTCTAGGGTTTTATACATTTATGCCAATATTGACCCTTTATTTTGATTAAACTTTGGTCATTTAATCAATTAAATACACCTATGTTTAAATCATGTAAAAACTTTGGTCTAATGTGTTTTAGCCTAGGCCCTTTTGAAGTAGATTCAAATTTACACAAGATCAAATTTTAATGGGAATGTTTTTATTATGTTTTAAACTTTTCCTAAATTTCTAATAATATTTATTAACATGACTAAACCTTAGTCCAAAATTGTATGCTAATTCCTTTATATCTTGAAACCTTACCTAGTCTATTTTATTGTTCATGGGGACTAACTAAACATGGGGGCACTTTATTATGTTTTTAAACTTATTTTAAACTTTATCCTAAGTCCTAATTGTATTTATTAATGTAAATAGGACCTTAGTTTAAAATCTTTAATCCTAAGTTTCTTTATATTCCCTGAGTCCTAACTTAGGTTATTTTCATTACCCATAGGAATGAATCAACATGAGGATGCCATGTGGTGAGATTTTAGAACTTAGAAGGGAGATCAATGGTGCACGAGCATCCACTCAGGTGAAATTATCAAAGCTCTTAAGATAGAATGTGTTGATGACAAGTGTTACAATTGTGGAAAATGACAACAAAGATCTTACGATGTAGGGTAAAGTTAATAAGTCAATCTTTGTAAAGGAATTTGAGGGTGAAAAATGTCATGATCTTGATGACTTAGCCCAAAATCAAATGGTCCATTTTTATTCAAATGTAAAAATAATAGAATCAATTAGATCGAGATTGATGGAGTGCATTGATCCATGCAAAGAAGATCCAATGATGTGAGATAAAGTAGACTTTTCAAAAGGCCTAGAATAAATATGATAGTGATAAGTGTCACAACTAATATGAATTAAAAAGAGATCAACCAATGGCATTCAGTCTCTAAGATCAAGATTCATGGTGAGTCACAGGTCAATAATTCAATAGACCTAGATCTAATAATAAACTACCACTAGTGAAAAGGCATTAAGTGATAGAGTTTATTTGAAATAAACATAGAAATCCCATGGAGCTACCAAGTGGAACACTCTTAGGAGATAAAATGAGGATCAATGGTTCATGATGAATACAGGGATAGTGGGCCCCATATAAGATTAATAGAGTGTGTTTAATCAAGATGCAAGAGAACATGATATGGTGATATGTGCCCCAAAAATACAAATGGTCACATTTCAAAAATATATGAATAGTTTGATGTGGTGATGCCACATAATCAATACAAGTTAGATTAAAATATCTTATGGACCCATAGAAATGAAAGGTATAAATACATGATCCAAGAAAAATCTAAGTCATGAAGCTCATAATTTGAACTAGTTGATGCCATTAAAGACCTACATAAACCTTTAAAAAATCCCTAAGCATATGGATTGCACTAATTTGTCTCTAATTATACTATAGTTGAGCCTATAATATTGGATTATTATCTATAACTATATAATTTCATTAATATTATAAAAATGGTAGCACATAAGCATGTTTCAAAGGAAAATGTCAAGCTATATTTGACAACAAATGTTAAAGGTCATGTTTTCAAGGACATTGAGTTCATTGTCGTTGCCTTGTACACAAGAGATAGTAATTGGTCAAAATTATTCTAGAGAGTTGAGAACTTTCTAGCCATTACTAGGGAACAGGAAAGGAATCTCTTAACCAAAAGGTTTTATGTTGACATTATGACAATCTAGATGGCTAACCTACATTATGTAGCTGTAAAACCTGAGCTACTCCATTGCATCAATATTTTGTATCTCATTTTCAAGGAAACTAAGATAGACAAGGGCATGATAATTAATGAGCATAATCATAGGAATATTGCTTACATGTGTGCTATTGCATTTGAGTCATATTATAAGTTTCCCAAAACCCAAATTAACCTACCCTATGTCAATTCTTTGGATAAAGAGCATAATTTGATAGACACCCTTGCCATGTGGTTAGAATTTGGTAACCAAGTCCTTATAGACCTCAATAAGAAAATTCCTATAGCCAGTTTAGAACAAGGATTAAGATGATAATGACAATGTTGAATAAATTATGTGAAAATGCAACCACTGCATATGTAGACCCAGTATGGGTGCCCATGGTCTACTTTATTGTTGAAAAGGTAATTATCCCTCCTTTAGGTGATATAATCAGTATCTCATTGAATAGACAAATCTATGCAATTAGGCATAAGAAGATAACTCAATTTCACATGATATCTTACCTCCTAGATGCCCTATGTGCAAAAACAAAGATTCCCAATCAAAGGGACTAGTCTCTAAGTGAAACCAAGATATTTTCTCATAATTATTCTAAGTTACACATCTACAAATATAGGTATCACATTCAATTTATTTGTGATTGTGTCTATCCAACCTTCACTAAATTTATAACTGGTATCCCCATGCCAATATTTAGTCCATTAATATATAAATATATAGAAACAATAGGAGATATATGGTTTTATCTAGACTATACAGTCATCAAAATTAAGGGAACTCAAAA
The DNA here is from genome assembly GCA_037957365.1 of Torreya grandis. Taxonomy (NCBI): domain Eukaryota; kingdom Viridiplantae; phylum Streptophyta; class Pinopsida; order Cupressales; family Taxaceae; genus Torreya; species Torreya grandis. The sequence continues at coordinate 167,895 of JARHVA010008324.1, forward strand.
TTCTCCCCGTAAGCTACCTGTCCATATTCTTCATAAGTTGGTTGAGTAAGATGTAGCCGACCAATTATTCCATGGTATTGATGATCTTTACAAAACTTAAAGGAAGGGACTCTTTCACAACCTCCCTATGACTATTGGAAGGGCAACCTTCAAATAGTGGGATCACATTGAGGTAGCATCAAATCATAAATCATTTTTCAATCTATAAACTGATAAACTTAGATAGTGGGAACCCTATGGAAAGGTTAAGGAGAATTTTTAACACAAAGGGATGTTGAATTTGCCCTATGAACATGAGCTTGGTGCCTTTGATCCTATATACACCAAGGCATATACTTAATTTGAATTCACCAGAAGGTTGAAGGATCCTAGCCTAAGCCCTGAGTCAAGACTAGAAAAAAATAAAAAAGATATTACAGATGGAAATTGGGCCCAAGATAGTACCATTTATTTAATGGCAAATCTTCTAGATGTCCATTAACTAGTACATAATATAATAAATAAATAGAGCATAAACTTGAAGGGAAAAGTTTAGATGAAATTCACTCAAGTTCATCAATCCATGAATCATCCAATACATTAGATTATGAATTACATCAATAAGAGGTACATATGATAGTTATATATCCTCAAGAGTTTGTTGAGGATGTATTAAATATTTTATCTATGACATACATGGACTCAAATGATGAAGAGAAGACAAGTGTTGAGTAAACTAAGGATGAAAAAGGTAAATCTTTGGACTTAGTTCCTGTAGACACTCCAAAAAGAAAAGTTGAGCTTGCTATTATTCTAAAAGCAAAGATACCTAAGGTGACTATCATTACTCCTTTAAGTGAAGTAAATATGTTTAGTGAATAGAACATGTTATATGATCCACCAATTCTAGAATGGTTCTTGTATGAACCTATATTGGAGAGAGTGCCCACAATGCACCATCCTTGGGCTATGATTAAGGCTATTAAAATTCATGTGCATCAAGAGCATAAAACATAGATAGTTGTTTTGTAAGAGAAGGATACAAGAAGATTAGTTACATTAGGTGATTCAATAGCTCCATCACAATTTGAGATACTTATCTCATAGGTGACTCAATCTATAGTTGGATTCAAATTTGATCCAAAAATTGATAGCTTGTAAAGAGTGATAAAGAATAAGGTCATGGTAGGAGGTAAATAAATCACATCTCAAAAGGTAAAGCCCTTGACCAATATAACTCAAGTAGGAAGACATAGACTTGGGGAGGATCCTATTTTTGAAGATGTCTTGGAACTAGCCCAAACATAGACTAAATAGTTACAAGCTTCCATCAAGGGCTTGAATTAATAGAAGAATAACTTAGAAGAGCAATCAAGTCTATAAGTGTTAGGAAACATGGCCAAGTAATTTGAGACCACTATGTATAGCTTATTTATCTTATTGAAGGATACAAGGTCTAAGAAAGATGTAATGAACAATAAAATTTCCATGTCTATAGGCTAGGTTGGCCAATAATAGGTTTCAAGTAGTAAGGTAATGGATCTAATCAATGTATTGATTAAAGATCAATTCCTAGGTTTAAGACAGTTGGCCTAATTGACCTGAATGTGGCCATGATAATATTGATTAGATTTAAATAAATAGTCTAAATAAATGAGATATATTTCTAAAGATCTCAAATAATTAGAAGACAAGATGATGCACATATTAGGGAGCATAATCAAGGATCCTACTTCACTCAGTCTCTTTGGATTGATCATATATGAGGAATTCAAGCAAAGAGATATGCAGTTCATGTAAGAGGTAAGAAATCAAAGCCAAGGAAAGATAGGTGCAAATAATAAAAAGATCATGGACATGATTTTATTAGCTGATGAGAAGACTAGTGATGCAATGATCATCAAAGAAGCATTGGATAGGGTAGATAAAAATCTCAAGGGATTCATAGATCAAGAAAAGGAACTCTTCATGGAACCCATTGTCAACCTCAAGTTGATTGAAGAGCAACACTATAGAATGAATATTCTATAGTAGAGGTAAAAGACTACAACAACATGGGAGTCCCAAAGTAAAATTTGTTGAATTTAAAATATTCCTTTTGTAACTAAACATATATATTTTGAAAAGTGAATATTGTTTTGTAAAACCATGTGTAATCTTGTAAATCAAATTGCTTATAGGTTAGTCCTCTAGAAAACATCATTAATTATTTAACATTGTAAAAGGAAAATTATCCTAGACACTTGTACAATTATCATTCGACATGATTGATGGACATACCTCCTTAGTCTTATATAAAATGGGCATAGTCATTTGTAAAAAGAGGGAGTTTTTTAGCAAAAAAAATTTGTGTAAACTTTGAGCAATTAATACAAGTAAGGAATTCTGCAAAGATTGTAAAGTATTTATTTGTGTGTTTTATATTATGGGTGCTCTCTCAATTATATGTTTGGATGTTCAGGATTGAATTATTTTCATGGATTCTAGATGTGTACATTTAAATTTAGAGTTGTTAATTTTTGCTTATGCTAGATTGATTAAAATATCTTAGGTTCATTTCATTTTCTTTGCTCTTCTTACAGATGCGCTTATACAATTTATTTGTAAGGTAAATCTTTAAATTAAATTTGCTTCTTATTTGAATTTTTTATACTATCTTCATATGTTTTCCTAATATATGATAGTGTTTGAGCTATATCTATTTTAGATCATAAATTAGTTTAAGTGAATGTTTGGATGAAATTTAAACTTTGTCATAATGTCTAGATTGAAACAGAACACCTTCTTTCTGCCCTACCCTTTTGTTTGTTCATTTTTTATCAAGTCACTTTAGTTTAGCTTTCATTTTGAATATCCATGTTAGCTTAGGTTTTAGACTGAGGTTTTGATCATAATTCGCTTCACTTAGTTTAGATTAGTCTCATTTTCATAATCAAGATATTAGGCCATAGTTGCTCCCAACAACCAAACATTTACATTATAAATTTTGTGAAATAGTTCATTTGCTTTACCACTATTTTACCAAATATATCAATAATATCACAACCTACAACTCATGAAATGGATTATTTGTATTCAAAAATGAGAAGTGTTCCTTAAACACATTGGACCCCTATGATACACTTTCAGGCATTAACAATACTATAGTTAGAGGATAATATGATTACTTATATAATATAACCCATCTTTTATACTATTACATCCACTTCAAGTGTTAAAACCTCTACTATTAGTATTATCCCTAAAACAATACCTACAGTGACATATGTAACATCTAACCAAGGTATGGTTATAAAATAAGGATTTCTAAATATTTCCATACATATTCCTACATAGGTAAACTTTACCCATCCTATGATTAATGTGCATCTTACTTCACCAAAATTCCCTACTACATGTTCCTTTGAGCATATTATTACAACTATGCATGTTAAGGTGTTGTAAATAGAGCTAATCATTCCATGGATTCACATGCCTTGATTCTTAATGCATTATCCCATGAGAAATAGATTATCATTTACCTACATATTTTTAATCTCCTAAGCTTCCAATATATAATGGTAAAGGTGATTCAAAATAACAACTTCTATAATTCCATGAAACATGCTTAGATTATGAATACTTTCAAAAATTATTAACTAACATATTCTTAATAAATCGATGAATATTATTTTTGATGGTTTTATGACCCTCACCTCCAATTAGTTAGAGCATTTGACCCTTTGGTAGATCAATTTCTATCACATTTTTATTAGGGATAATTTTAGTGGTTATTTATAGCTAATTGGCTATAAGTAGGTTTTTTTCATTTTGAAAATGGTTGATTGTGTGAAAATATACACCAGTTGAATAACCTAAATTTTATATAATTTCCTATATTTTTGTTTTTAATCACCCTATAAATTATACTCGAACCTATTTTGGGACATAGCTTATCCATAATTACTATGCATGTATGGTTCTAATTCACCAAAAAACTATAAGAAATATATATTAGATATTTGGAATCACTAGTTATAGTGGTATGGGTATGTACATATGTATGTATGTATGTATGTATGTATGTGTGTGTGTATGTATATATGGATGTATGGATGTATGCATGAATTTATATATATGCATGTATGTATCTATGTGTATATGTATATATATGTATGTATGTATATAAGAAATAATTTTGATTTGTTTTTCCTTGACATGTATCATGTTGGATATTTTGGATTATAGAGTCAAAAAAATTTATGAAGAAGCATTATGTTAAGGTTTGATAGGGTTGGACATCAACGTGGTTATAAAAATCAAGGAGGTTATAATCAACCTTAAGGTGGCATATTTAATTGAAATTTAGGTGTAATTTTACCAAATATAAGATGGAGGGAATGCTTAGAACTAAGAAGGAAGTTATAATTAGAGTGGATTCAAATTGGGTCTCATTCACCTTAAAATTATAAGAGACTTGTATTAGTTATTTCAAATCTTCAATTATAGTTGTATGTGTGTGCATGTGTATCTATGTGTATATGTATATATATGTATGTATGTATATAAGAAATAATTTTGAATTATTTTTCCTTGATATGTATCATGTTAGATATTTTGGATTATAGAATCAAAATTTGTTATGAAGAAGCATTGTGTTAGAGTTTGATAGGGCTGGACATCAACGTAGTTATCAAAATAAAGGAGGTTATAATCAACCTTAAGGTGGCATATTTAACTAAAATTGAGGTGGAATTTTACCAAATATAAGATGGAAGTAATGCTCAGAACTAAGAGGAAAGTTATAATCAGAGTGGATTCAAATTGGGTCTCATTTGCCTTAAAATTATAAGAGACTTGCATGAGTTATTTCAAATCTTCAATTATAGTTGTATGTGTGTGCATGTGTGTCTATGTTTATATATGTGTATATGTATATATATGTATGTATTTATATAAGAAACAATTTTGAATTGGTTTTCCTTGACATGTATCATGTTAGATATTTTGGATTCTGAAGTCAAAATTTGTTATGAAGAAGCATTGTGTTAAGGTTTGATAGGGTTGGACATAAACATGGTTATAAAAATTAAGGACATTATAATAAATCTTAGGTTGGAATATTTAACTGAAATTGAGGTGGAATTTTGCCAAATATAATATGGATGGAATGCTCAAAATTAAGAGGGAAGTTATAATCAGAGTGGATTCAAATTGGATCTCATTCACCTTAAAATTATAAGAGACTTATATTAGTTATTTCAAATATTCAAGTATAGTTGTATGTGTGTGCATGTGTGTCCATGTGTATATTTATATATATGTATGTATATAAGAAATAATTTTGAATTTTTTTCCTTGACATGTATCATGTTGGATATTTTGGATTATAGAGTCAAAATTTGTTATGAAGAAGCATTGTGTTAAGGTTTGATAGGGTTGGGCATCAACGTGGTTATCAAAATAAAGGAGGTTATAATCAACCTTAAGCTAGAATATTTAACTAAAATTGAGGTGGAATTTTACCAAATATGAGATGGAGGGAATGCTCAAAACTAAGAGGGAGTTATAATCAGAGTGGATTCAAATTGGGTCTCATTCACCTTAAAATTATAAGAGACTTGTATTAGTTATTTCAAATATTCAATTATAGCTGTATGTGTGTGCATGTTCATGTGTGTCTATGTAAACACACACACACACACACACACACACACACACACACACACACACACACACACACACACACACACACACACACACACACACACACACACACACACACACACACACACATGAAATATTTTTCAATTATTTTTCTTGACATGTTTTGCATTAGACATTTTGGGTTGTAGAGTCATAGTTTCTTGTGAGCAACATTGTATTAGGGTTTGATTGTATAAAATTTGAGGTGTGTAAAAATATCCTTTAAATTATGGTTATATGCTTTGTTATGGAATTAAATTGTATATTATTTTTTTAAAAGAGAGTTAATATTAATGTGCATGGATGATATTTTTTACATTTGTTTATTAAGGTAAGATGGTGTGTGTGTGTGTGTATTTTCATGATTGATTCTCTTAACGAGGGTCTTATTATTTATTTTCTCTATAAGTGATCATAATATCTTGGCCATATAGTGGAGTTTAGAATTCCCTTTTTTCTCATAAATATTTTTCTGGGCTAAGAACACTGGTGTTGTTAGGTAGATGTCATTTTCACTAGTCAGTGTGAAAATGTGTTATGTGATAAATCCAAGATATAAACCTCAAGATTGATATCTCTTAGAATATTTTAGATATATGTATTTAACTTAATTGTAATATTAATTATGTTTTTTTATTTTTCTTATAGAATTTATTAAGTATTTTAATAGGCATTATTTAATGGGAATAATGGATGTTGGTGGATTATAATGTTTGAGAGTGGTTTATAATTAATGAATACTTTAAATTTGGCATTCATTTAATTATTTATTGATAGTTTTGACATTTATTTGACTATTATATTGAATTTTTTTAGTCTTACTTGGAGAATTCAATCAAAAAATATTAGTATCTTGAGCATTTCATGGAGCTTAGAGCCCCCTTTATTTTTCTCAAAAATATCTTTTTAGCCCAAAATTTTGATTAAAATAATAATAATAATAGTAATTAATCAATATGATATGTAACAAAACCAAATAATAAATATTTTTACTAATTTAATTATTACATGCATATTTATTTGAAGATTAAATCAATGTAAAAATGAACCTAGATAGCTTACCTAATGGTAATGTGTTTGACTTCAAAAGTGATAGTTTTAAGGTCTCATCCAATAAAATCCCCCAAACATATAAATTTAAAAAAAGACTCCCTATGAATTATGAATTAACACACAATTCCATTTAGAATGGAAGGTGTAACTTATGTATCTCGATCCTCAATTGAACTATATAAGATGGAACTATAAGATTTGTAAGCCATTGATAAAGGGGAAATATCAGACAAAAAATATGTATTCCCTCCATAATATTAAAAATTAAATGGAAAAAAAATAGGGGAATTCATGGTTTAGCTCCATATAAATAGATAATATTACCTTAAACATTGCATTGCATTGCATTTGATCATTTTTTGGTTTACATTTTAGAATTATTGTTTAAAATAAAGATGGTGTGGAAAAAGTAGATGGAGAGGAAATCAATAGGAGGGAATATCCCCCACAAAAACATCACAAAAAATGTGACATACAAGTCATCCTTTGTAATTGGAAGTGTGAATAAGCCTCATCTCTATAGGCATAGTACCATTTTTCTACTTGAAATCCATACATACTAGAAAAACATTGATTTTTTGATCTAAAAATTGTCCTTCTAACACCTAGTGAGGGAAATATCATAGGATTTCAAGGTAGATCTGAGGTTTCAAAATTTATTTTAAACATTTTTTTTTCAATAAGGAGACCAAAAAATTTTAGGTTAAATAAATCTAATATGTTGTTAGAAGTCATGCTTTCAACTGGCAGTTTCCAAAATTTATCATTTTCAATAAAAAAAACATTATATCTCAATGAAATCAAATTGTGTGACACTCAATATATGATTTCATGTAGTGATATTTCAACATTTTATCCATTTATCTCAAAAAATGTGTCGAACTATAAACACCATAGTAGATAAAAGTTGAAGAGACAAACAACCTAAGGCTATATACAAGTAAAGATCATAATAATGGTAAAAAATAAGATTTTCCTAGCCACTATTTTTGTATGTTTTGGAGCTTATTTAAAAGCATTCTACTTGAATAACCTCCAAAATATAAATAATATGATGACATGATTAGAAGTTTGTATAATAAATGATATGCGTTGTTTGACAAAATGTATGTTTATAGTAGCTACCATTATATTTTCTCCTAGTATATTAATTCCAATGAAGCTTGAAACTTAAGTATTCTAGTATATTATTTATAGACTCAAAGATCACATTTATTTATATGTACCTTAATATCAACTCAACTCTATTACTTTTTCTTATGCCCATGGGTAACATAGCTTCAAAAAAAAATGTTATTCTCCTACTGTTCCCTAACATTCTGGGACTAATATATCTCATATTCTGTTAGCAAATGTTTTATTAAATATCAAATTTAGTTTTTGTAGTGATTTTTTCTCACAAAATAAGGATACTTATCTAGATTTTTGATATATATATATATATATATATATATATATATATATACAGTGATTTTTTCTCTCACAAAATAATCATACTTATCTAGATTTTTGATATATATGTTTATATATATATATATAAACATATAAACATATATATATATATATATATATATATATATATATATATATACATGTTTGTGTGTGTGTGTGTGTGTGTTCATATAAACATATATATATATATATATATATATATATATATATATATATATATATATATATATATATATATATATATGTTTATATATATATATATATATATATATGTTTATATATATATATATATATATGTTTATATATATATATATAAACACACACACACACACACACACACAAACATGTTTATATATATATATATATATATATATATATATATATATATATATATATATATATATATATATATATATATATATATATATATATATATATATATATATATATATATATATATATATATATATATGTTTATGTGTGTATATATATATATATATATATATATATATATATATAAACATATATATATATATATAAACATATATATATATATACTCTATAACTTAAGTAGAATAAAATTAAATTTTGCTCAAACTATATTATACTTGTTTATATATTTATATCTAAGAATGTATAATTACTACATTAAAATTATAAAATAACTAAAATAAAAATTTTGATTTAAAGTTCAACTATATCCTCATTTAAATAAATGAATTTTTATAAGGTAATTAAAAAAAATTGCATGCTCATAACATTATATTAAATGTTAACCATTTACAACAATGTAAGCAAAAGTGTTGTGCATCTCAAGATGAACTAGTCCTTAACCATTTATTTTTGTTTTTTTTAAGAATATGCTAAGGAGTATTCAAATACAAGATATTGAAGTTTAAAATAAAATAAACCTTTAAAAGGCTACGAAAAAATATATACAATCAATTTATCCAAATTGTTAACTATGTGGATAACAAAGGAATCAATAGTGTTGTGTATATCTCAAGATCAAATAGTCTTTAACCATTTATTTGTTTATTCTTTCTAAAAGTGATAACAATATTCAAATTAAAGATCTTAAATTTCAAAGGCTTACACGATGTCAATAGGAATTTTACCTCCTTTAGTGCCCATGTAGTTTTAGTGGATAAAAAACTCACATTAAATTTATAGTGTCTTATTTTTATTGTTATTTTTTATTAATAGTTTTTATCTTTGTGATTAATATGTAAAAAACTCATGTTAAATTTAAATTTTATTATTTCTATTGTATATCAATATAATGATACCTTATTTTATATGATAGTTTTGTCAATGCAAAAAATCCCTTTGATCTTGCTTTTTTTTATGTAATTCTTATTTATTTGATGGATTGATTTTTTATTTTGAATCCATATGGTTTATACACCACATTTTAGGAGGATTTTGGTTTGACAAAATCTTATTGGTTTATAATATGTGGGAATATTTCACCCACCTTTTCCTTGGGTACTATCTTGCTTGTTTTGATATTTTTCCATTGATGTTAACCTGTCAAGACTCATGTGGGCTTATTCTAGTTTCTTTAATTTTTATACAATATAATGTCCTCACACTCTCTTGGATAATTTAAGATAAATATTTAAATTCATGTTATTATTTATTCTCCCCCTTTATCTAATATAAATGGTTTATACAAGTTCAAATTTTCTTAATCGAACACTACATACACAAGTGACATAATATTGCATGCATACAAGTGTAGTTTTTACTCAATATTTACCTTCCAATCTCGAATTTATAATTTCAAATTTTATATATGGACATTTAATACTACATGTATTATTTCATGTTTTTCCATTTGGTATCTTACACAATCAATACTTCAAATCAAAAGATAAAATATTGCATGCATACTCTCTAGTTCTCATTGGTCATACCTCCCTCTTGAGAGGATTTGGTCCCATTAAAGCATAGTGGTTAAAAATATGTGAGATATTTCTAACTCTCCTTGATGTACCATGTTTCTTGCCTTGGTGTCTTCCATTTGATTCCAATTTTTTTAGACTTTTGTGGCCCTTTTTCACTTTTCATTAAAAAATTATATTCTCCTTCAACTTCCATTTCAAATCCAATGCAAAGAATTTTATAGAGGGTGGAAATTTTCCTTTTAAACCAACATGGATGGATCATATACATGTAAGTTCTTAAAATTTATTTCTAAGCACATTTGAATGATTGTGAGGGGTGTGTAGGGCATGGGGAGGATCCATCTTTTACATGGTACTTTCATTCATAAGTAAGCATCTTTATTTTTGCATTGGTTTGAAAGATAGTTTTTTGGTTACTTTTATTCATTTTATTCTTTTGTTTTATGTCATTATATCTTTCTTTGAATATGACATGATTTTATAGGTAATCATAATTTCTTTTAAAGAGTCAATAAAATAGCCAATCTACCTATGTGGAAATTTTACCAAATATTAGCCAATGAAATTATGCCTAAACTCTAGGATTCACTAGGATGGGTCTATCTGGGAGGCATAGTCAAAAGGCACCAATCTTGATTTTATAGAAATGTTTATGTGTCCATTCTTAAAATTATCCTTGATTTTTTATCAACATTGATGATAAAATATATTATGTACATATGGCCAAACTCAAGAAAGGGTCTAATGAGCCTATTAATGAGTATGTACTTTGGTACAATACTATGCTAGCTAATAATACTAATGATAAGTACAACAGTTATATCTAATACATATTCAAGAAAATTTTATTTACACCACTCTATGAGTTAATCATCTTTAATAGATTCAAATCCTTCAATGACTTAAATCACACATTAAGAGACAAATAATTTAAGCTCATAGTTTTAACAAGCTCAAGTATACACCTACTCCTATAGATAATTCAAAAACAAAGGTTCAAAGTAAACCAAGATACAAGTTCAAAAAAATGACAACAAAAATGAGGCAAAGATGACAATTAATGTAGTATCACAACCTAAAAATTGACTTCAATTGTCAAATCTACTAGAGAATATTTTTTCCAAATTTCCATCATCTCTCTATATACTATTGTAAAATATACTTGAGTGAAACCTTGTCACTCTTCCTCCCCTATAATATTTTGTTCAAAATATATCTACACAAAATAATTATGATATAAATGCACAGTGTGACTATCATCAAATTGTAGGACATTCAATGAACAAATGCTTCAAACTAAGACATAAGATACAAGATATTATTAATGATAATAATATTTAGTTGAGTGCACCTATAGAGGAATATAGACCACAAAAAAAGAAAATCATACGTCGAAAATCCTCAATGATCCATTTCCAAAGCATGAGACAACATAGAGTAAGGGTACTTTAGAATTAAAATATGCATAGCATATACATACTCCACCTATGACATATTATTACCCAATAGACATGATTGTTGATATAATTATTGACACCTCACCACAACATCCTATGATAACATTTAATGATAGTGAGATTTTTAATGATGATTCATATTTTCATGCACTATTCATATGAGCTTATATCAATGAGCAATCCCTACATATTTTTATGATCAAAAATGGGTCAAGAGATAATATGTGCACAATGACACTTCATAACCCATTAGATACACACAACATGGTATACAAGGTACGTCAATAAAAATTAATGAATTCTATGGATAGTAACATAATACCCTTAAACACATACTGCCTCCTCTTTAGGTGGGATCCACCATACTATCCATATTCCTAGTTCTAAAAAGTAATGGGGTCTTTGACGTGTTGTTATGATGCCCTTAAATACACAATATTCATGAAGTACCATCTATAGTGCATCGATGTCTCAAGTACTTACACTAAAAAAGGGTAGTCATAGTTAAAAGTGTATGATATGATTACCCTTTATAGCTAGTGTTATCTCCTCCTCTTCAACTACCACTATAGTTGGTTGATACCCTCATACATGATTATTGAATAGATATAGTGGTTACACATATGCAAGATATTTCTATACATAGTTTGAAGGAGAGTAGTTGAGTCTGATAGACAACTAGATATTTAGATCCCATCAAATTATATAATTATTTAGGACTCATAAATGTCATCATCTCTTATATCATGTACTTATTTGGTACCATGGATAGTTCAGCATATCCAATAGTAAACATAGGTAGTGAGACATTCTCCTACTTTATAGATAAAACATGAAGTGATAGATTATCCCACTATATAATGAACCCCACATATTCCTTGGCCTTATAGAGTTACCCATAATACACATGATTTTATGGGCAATGGTCATGATAGTTACTGTACAACACTTATCAGATTTTGATACACCTACATATAGAACCTTCACTCATGATAAGTGACCTTTACATTATATGATATAAGCACTTCCCATTATCCTCCCATTGATTAGTTCATCCATTAGCACTTTTCAAATTAAAAATATTTAAAAAATATAAATAATTAAATAATTTAAAAATTAAAAAACACTCAAATATTCAAAAATCAAAATTAGGACCTAGGCATAACATGATTACTAAATTATATTATTTACATATGTGTTTTATCACATGTTTGGTATATGGCATATGATTTTCACACACACATTCATTTTGTGATATATGAGTGTGATGTAAGACATACAATTTACACATGGACATATAAATATTGGAATTTATTATGCCCAGTAGTTTGTGTTGATGTTGGGACATATTATTCCACATGGTTCACTAGTACAAGTCATATCTTTCATAACCTTCAACCATGTTTAACTACATCTATTACTGACACATGTCTTTCTAGTTACTCATATCTTACACAGTGCTACATGTAAATACTATTATATTATGATATGACATTGATATATATGGATGGTGTAGACTAATTTTTATAGATCTATGTTTTAGTTATGTTATTACTCTCTTGCATGATAGGCTAGTTTTTCTTGTCTATTATGTGTGGCCCTTGGATTTATTTTATCTACAATATTTATGACCCTTATTTGTCACACACACACACACACACACACACACACACACACACACACACACACACACACACACATATATCCCTTGTATATGGCCCTTGACCTTGTTTATTAGTACATCTTTTTGTCACTTGTATGTAACTCTTGACTGTATGTGTGACATTAACTCTCGAGTTTGTTGAGCTTGTTATGCTTGTTAAGTTTTTCAAGACTTATTGGTGACATGATCCATATCATGCACTTTTATTATGTATTCTTATTTAATTACCTTTTATGTATGGTTATTTTTGTGTGATTCATTGATAATTTTGTCTAGATATGACACTTATATGCCCCGCATAACATATGTTACATACATGCCTTGATTTACATATAAATTATTATGATGGCACATTCTCCACATGTTCACATGACTATATATGATGTTATCTTTATACATGAAATTATACAATTAAATTTAATTTTGATATGAGTAACTTATAAGACACATCCCTCATATAAAAAAAGGGGAATTTTAGTGGGCTTTTCATAAAGATACAATCCTTCATGAACAAAAATAATATTTTAGAATTAGATTACATATTTTAAATATTTATTATGCTTCATATATTTGATGGTTCAATCAAATGACTGATATAATACACATAATTACATATTTTGGGGGTAAAATCACTTAATATATATAGACATGAGTACATAATCATACACACATGGGTGCATATGCATGGGCATATGTACACATAGTTTACATGAACATGAATTATAGTTTTTTCATATATATATATATATATATATATATATATATATATATATATATATATATATATATATGCATGTTCTTAGATTAAACATATAGATGCATGTCTTTCTATATCAGTTGTTATAGATTCAAGGGGCATGATACTGGCTCATGCACATATACAAATTTTCAAATTCATGAGGCATGATATTGGTTCATGCACACACAAACTATAATTTATAGTTGAAATATTTATAAAGGGTAATGATATTACTTCATGCACATTCACACATTTTACAGTAAAAACTATCACAATTATTTATTTGTAAAGCATTTTTCAATCTGCATATAGTAGTGAGCAACATTGAATCTATAAATATGTCTATAGTATTTTATTCATGTTTTTATGGGTGATGTATGTTAAGGTTCAATGACACTCAATGGCCATGGAATTACTTATATAAAACCCATAATGTGGTTCCATTATTTATTATATCTAAGTATTTATTTGGGTTATTACATCACATACTTCTCCCCATAAATATGAGGGTTAGGGTATGTTGTCTTCTCAACCCAAGGGATTACATAGTTTTAAAAAAATTAAGGTTTTATCACCCTCAATTTCTCCATGGTTAAACAAGAGGAACTGATTTCAAAGTTCTTCAATAGAAAATAGCTTTCTCTAATGCTTCAACAAAGAAGTATCATCTCAAACAAGTTACAAGGGCAACATGGTTTTTGTATACACATAATATTTTGAAATTTTTATTGATTATTGAGACTTCATATCTTGCAAGAACCTATCAAGTCTCAATCTCTTTGAGTACATTCCTTAAGGGGTGCACCAAGAAAGGGGTGGGCTGACCATCGATGCTTTGTAGTATTATTGTACCTTTTGCCACTTAACATCTACACACTTGTCTCCTAAAACCTTGAACCCTAAGCTTATTTCTCTCTTTCTTACCCATTTCAATCATTGTCATGCTTTATTCCTTCATTTCTTGCCTTGTTACCCTTTTGACCTATTTAGTACACTAGGTCAACCTGGTTAACCTAATGTGTTTTGGGGACACTTTAACTCTTTTGGTTTGTTAGCATACTGGCTGACCTAGCACAAACTTTAGGCATCAACTCAAAAACATGCTAGGTTGACCTGATCAACCTAGTACAGCTAATATGTCAAAACAAAATTAGGTAAGATACTAATATATATACAAGGTCATTTACCACCATTTCAAGAGAGTGAATAATTGAGTGAAGAAGTGTGAATAAACATTATCTTATTGACCATTCTAATAAAGGAGTAAAGCTTTAGGGTTTAATACTTTCTTTGGAGCTCTGATCATGTCTTATGGAGAAGTATTTTGGATGCTTAGGTAGGTCATGTAGCCTAGAGCTAATTTATCTTAGTTATCCTTTTAACCACAATAATCTCTTATGAATACCTCAGCCAAGGGAGAGATTGAGGCTTGGTAGGTTCATCTTCAAAGGTAAGTATTCCTAATTTTGTTTCTCCTTTGTAAGAGTACATAGATAATGCAGTATGTATTCTTCTCTTCCATGTATTAGGATTCCATATACATTGATGTGAGTATATCTCTCATGTGCATGTTTAGTTTAGTTGTTGTTTATTTGTTTTGTTCTAGCCCCACTTTGTGCCAAGAGCTTTGGTGCACACTAGATTAGTTTACTTTTATTGTTATTAAAATAGTTTACTTTCTTGTTTATTAGCATAAGTGAAATATCAAATCATAGGACTCTCTTAGGGTTGTTATGTGATTGTGTTAGATTATAGGCTTTGGAACCCTTCCTAGCATGATATGTTGTGACAAATGGTACAAGTGATCCCCTAATTAGGTCTAGTTAATCCCCATATTGGTCATGCTCCCACTTAATAAGTGTAGACTCCAATCAAAAGTGTAGGTGTGCTTTATCTTATCTGATCCAAGATTGATTCATATACATCATGAAATTTTGATTGCACACATTCTAGTGAACCTAACATGAATCAAATCCTTACAGGATTTGTTTACCTTTTATTTCATTTATTTCATTTATTTTTGTCATCATTTCTATCATATATTTTGACATACTAGTTTGATTTTGTCAACCAAGTTATTTTTCTCTATTCACAAGAATAGGCAACTAGATCGATCAGCTCGACCTAGTATAGGTTTTCAACACTTTTTATATTTCTAGTTCAATCTACTAGGTTGACCAAGTTGACCTAGCACATTTTCAACCAATTTGTAATAGGTTCTTATATATCCTAATTGATCAACTCAACCTAGTATAGGGTTTAGTTTTCTAGACTTCCATATTAGCCTACTAGGTCGACCAGCTCAACCTAGTACATTTTCAAACTTCCTTTTCAATAAACTAGGTCAACCAGGTTGACCTAGTACATTTTCAACACTTTTTTAGTAGCTTTATGTATTGCTTGGTCGACCATATCAACCCAGTTTGCATATTTTTGATAGATTTATCCAAGGTTCCAGATCAGCAATCTCTTTATTTTTCATCTCTAAATAATCAAGGTCAGTTTCTACTATATATCTTTCTATTATGTACTTTTATTTCAAGTTTGAAATATTAAAAACTACCCTTACATAGCTAGTTATATCGACCTGGTCAACATAGTTCTATGTTTTATGTGCTTTCTGAAATAACTAGGTTGACTTGGTTAACCTAGTAGGTTTTCTATATCCTATCTTCAATAGTACTAGCTTGACCCTATCAACCTAGTTTTGTATGTTGTACATATAGTGTCTTCACTATACCTTATTTTAAAGTTGGAATTCACCTTGTATTTTAATCACATTTTTCATTTTTAGTTTTTTTCATGCTTAGAATAGTTCACATAGTATAATTATGAGGTTTTTAATTAACCGCTTAGTTTCAATATTTTTATTTTATGCACACATGGATAAATCACATAACATCAACAATAATTTTAACATTTGACTACCCAAGCCAACCTCCTTGTATTTCACCACCAAGAGGGAAGCCAACTTGATGCTCTAGTCAAGTATAAGGCATGGTTAATGGTATATTCTAGCTAAGCACCCAACACCCTCATCCCTATGGTATGTGAAGTGAGGGGGTGGGCCACAATGCAAAGCTTGTATCATTGCCTCTATGGTCCCTTTCATCCTAAAATCACCTAAAACCATCCATAGATTTTTATCTAGTACCTTGATTTCAGCTAACTCCCTATCATTTTAAAATTATTCTTAATAATCTAATTAACATTCTAGGTTGACCAATTAGCTAGCTTTACTTTCCAAGTTATCTACTTGTTCTTTGCTTAATTATGTGAGGAAGAACTTGCATTAGCCAGAATTGGTGTAAAGTTTTTCTTTGTGTGCATCAATTAGATTAGCCAGCATTAATTCAATTAATTATCTATTTAATTTTAGTATTTAATTTCTTAGATCAACTATAAACTATATTGTTTCATTTCACAAACTTATTATCAACTCTTTCTTTTAATTCATGATCACTATACTAGGTTGACCCTGTCAACCTAGGACATTTCTTATCCCCTATATACTACACTAGGTCAACCTAATCAACCTAACACTATTTACAAGCTTGTACCCCCTTTCTATTAGTCTCTATTCTCTATATTGGGTTGATCTTGTGGACCCTATATAGTTTTACAGTCCCTATTTTTGCACTAGGTTGACAAGGTTGACCTAGTTCTATGTCAATCACTTTCTGATTCTTTATTTTCTCATATTTCCTCTTCTCCTTTCACCATGGACTATCTACTTGGTGACAACACTAAAGTTTATTTAATAGACATGATGGAATTTACCAATCCTAATAGGATCTCCCATAGACAAAGTAGGGTTCCTTTCAAGAATGCTAGTAATGTTCATATTACAATCCATATAATGAACTATGGGAATCCTCATACCTCTTTTTATCAAAACCCTCCTCTTTTCTTAGAGGATCAGCTTGAGTTAGAGTATAATCTTGAAATGCTTCTTCTTATCACAAAATTCCCTCAACATAGAAGGAAATATCCTTAAACCATTTATAACCTTATGATTAGTTGTCAAATTTAAGAACCTCATTCTCCTACTTCCACTTTATCAACTAGATTTGGGGGTACCAATTTCTTTGTTTCTCAACCTCTTCCTTCAATCTTGAATCCTTATGCCATAGCATCTTCTTCTTTAAATTCTTCTACCTCTATGCCTAGTATCACAACTAACATGGTTGGTTCTACATCTAGTGGGTCTCTCATAAGATCCACTATACTTAATCCTTCCACGAGTTCACTGTTTACTACCCAAGGCACTCATGATTCTAGTGCTTCTTCCCCTCAACCATTTACTATTCCATATTTTTCTTCACATGAAAAATTTTCCACTAGTGCCCTAAATTCTCATAGCTCTTTTCAAACTCATATTAACACTAATAGTGGTACCCAAGCCACTAATACCAACACACACTAATACTACTTCTTCTAAGAACATTAATCAAAATCATCACCTACTATTGTAAACTCTCAATCAAATTAACACATTCAAAGCTCATAATATGAATCAAATGATGCAAATGTAAAACCACCTTATTAATCTTCAATCCAATCCTCAACCAATGACTTGGGGCACACATAACCAAAGTGTTCCTTTCTATCCCTCTTTGATATTCTCAAGGTAATCCCATTCCTCAACCTCCATTAGTCAACAAATTCATCAAGAATTTACAAAATGAACCTCTTACTACTTAAATTGATAACATTGGCATTGGAGGCATAACACCTATAATCTCTTATAATGATTCAACTGATCTTGCCCTTCATCTTAAGACATTTGTAAATATTTATAAGGATTGGGTCAAATTAAACACCTTTGATGCTACCAAACTCCTTTCCAAAACCCTCACTGGTGATGTCTTGGATTGGTATAATCAACTTAGATCTCATTCCATTACTAGTTTGGAAGATTTAATGAATGCTTTAGTAAAATAATTCCAAACTAGTGATCTTTCTAAAAACACTTTGGCCCATTTCATCAATTTCAAACAAAATAAAAATGAAATCACCCAAGCCTTTATTAAATGATAGAAGACTTTATCAAACAAGTGTGAACATAGCATGGCCAATGATAATCTCTTTACCAATGCTCTTTATCCTAAATTACAATATCAAGTTTGTACCCTCTCTCCACGTACCTTGGAGGAGGCCATTGACCAAGCCAAAAGACAAGATCTCCTTATGCATCAATTTGAGCCACCCAAATCTTATATGGGTCATTGTTCATTACTTAAAAGCAAAAACCACATGTTACCAATGATAGTATTACTGATTTATATGATACCACTCACAATGTTCAAGTTGTCATTCTTACCCCTTCTTTGGAACCAACTCTTTCTCAACAATATACTAATCCTCATTTCTCTTTAAAAAATAACATTAATGTTCATAAACCTCTTTCCTTAGTTGAATTACTTAAGCATCTACCTAGGCCTCTTCCTTGAGATATTGACCCTACTCATCCTATGAAAACCCAATATGATCCTAGAAAACTTTGTTGGTTTCATGCTACTTGGCGTCACTCTCATGAGACCTGTAGACAACTTCATAATTTATCTATGGATTTTATTCTTGGCCCTAATTTTGATCATGATTTTATCACTCACAAGCATCAATAATCTTATGAAATTACTATCAAGTACTACAAGACTCATGATAAATCTCAAGCCTTAAATCAAGAAAATGTTAATTTAGCTATTTATAGTTATCCTTTACCTAATCATCAACCTATTCAATGAAACCAAGACAAGCCCACCCCTTACACCAATAATGTATAAAGTCTTATTGAGCTAACTTCTAAAGAGAATGTGGTTAACATGACTAATATGCAAAGGGTGGTGGCTTTCATTGATTCTGAACCTATCTACACTCTACCTTCTTCTAAAACATACCATGTTATCCTTAATTATTATCCAACTCATCTAAATGAGTTGGGGCAAGAAGATCTTATAACCTTTGATGATAGTTCAATTTATGATTCCCCCTTAGATAACACATCTCTTTTTATTTCTACCATTATTCTATAATCTTTTAATACCAATTACAATCAATCTTCCAATGATGATCAACCTTCTATTAACACTTCCTCCAAACTTCAAGATCAAGCTAAACCAACTAATTATTCATCGCTAAATGATTTACAAACTTATTCTAGACCTTCTCATTCTTATCAACACAAATTTAAATGCTCTTTAGATCCTCCTTCTGAAGACCTCCTTAATGATTACACACCTATATCTAACAATATTCTCATGGGTTATGATGAGTGAGATCCCATTACAGAGCTCACTAATCTCCCATCTCAAATTCCATTTCTTGAGTTTATGAGGACCTCTCCCCATCATTAGAACCATCTTATGTAACTACTATTTGAGATGAATGTCCTTTGTCCTCCTTTAGTAGGATAGGAGGTAGCCTTATCTAGTTTTGAGAATAGTATCTTACAATAATGTGAAGATATCTCCATTAATATTTGTTGGGTGAATATTTTGTCACCAGCTGACTGATGGTAAAATGGTTACATCAACCATAGCACAAGGAGATTTATGTAGAAAAATAGCTGTGGTAACCATAGCTAGAATGAGATAAATCTCTCCTCTCAGCAAGGGGAGGTTCCCTATAATCTATATTATATATATATATATATATATATATATATAAGATGAAAATACACACAGGGGTGAAATCATACCATCCATCTCTCTTTTTCCAAAGATGATGTTCACATAATAGGGGAGAATTCTTGGGTAATTGCTGAAGGCATTTCTCTTCTTTCAGAAATGATGTTTAGAAAACTAGAGGAAGACTTCATAGGTTGTAACTGTAACCACAAGAAACCCATGAAATCACAAAGTCTTTCATTGCTTCTCTCACTTATTAGGATGAATGACACCATAGGATTAAGCGCAGCCCATAGTCTCCACCTAAAACTACCACAGAGTAAAGGATTACGAAGGATAAAGAGAGTTCAAAGTCTCTTTAGTATCCTTTACACTAAACATAGACTAAAGACAATTATGGTAGCACAGAGTCTCCCATAGTCAGCTTCAGGACATCTTCTAGCTTATTTCCACTTGTTTGATTAAATGGACAAGATTGTATTTAGGAAAAAGACATAAGAACAATTTCCTAAATGACACAAGCTATTTCAACACAAAGTTGGAAAGGTCACTTGATTTCTCATTCACTTAACAAAATATGATTAATAGTCTAAGCTCAAAGTCTCAAGAATGCCTTTCAATTTGGGTAGAGATTCACTTCTGATAACAGAGAGATCTCCTTGTAAACTACTATGAGATTACAATATATAGCAACCAAAGAAAGACTTTGGTGCTTGTTTCCATGAAATGGCCCATGTTGTATTCAATGCATTGAATATATTATAAATTCTATGAAGGGGACATGGTAGAGCAGGTCATCAGCCTTATCTTTAGCATTTTAAATTATATCAAATATCTCCTCCTAAGCATGGGTTGTTTGGTCTTCTTTATGATGCTTACATGGATGTCTATTTGCCTTTACTTAATACAGAAAAATAGGCCATGCCTTTGAATGTTTATGTTTTATGATGTCCACTTGGTGGACTATTCGACCTATTGAAAATAACTCTCCTATAGATATTTTTGGATTTCTTGTAGTTGTTCTCTCTTTCCTTGCCATGTTTTGTCTCTTCCTAGTGATCTAAGCTCTCGGGGCTATCTTCTCGCTTTATGCTAGCTCCTTCAGCTCCTTTTTGGGCTGGTCACTGAGCTTGTTCTCAAGTCTTTTGAAAACCAATTATTATTATATCACCATAAATTTGACATTCGTAGGGATGTCACCGGTCACTTGAACCTCTTTTAACCTTGAACCTTAAACTTTTTTGGTTCAAAGGTTCAATGGTTCAAAGGTTCAACGGTTTGGCAATTGAATGTTTTTTAAAGGGCCATGTCTGCTCTCAGTTTATTCTTCAGTTGAACCATTTCTTTGAACTTCTTTCTATAATCTTCCACTTCTTTCATTCACTTGAAGCTCCATTTCAAAATTTGAACTCTTTGAACCCTTTAAACCTTTGAACCATTTCAGTTCAAGGTTCAACGGTTCATTCTAATTGTTTGAATCCTTTGATTCTCTAAGTCTGTCAAACTCATTGAACTCATTAAACCTTTGAAATATTTTGGTTTAAGGTTTAATGGTTCAATCGGTTCAATCTTAACTCTTCAAATCCTTCTTTTATTTTCTAAGTCCTTTAAAGTTGTTAAACCTTTGAACTCGTTGAACCTTTGAACCAAAAGAGTTCAAGGTTTAAGGTTCAATGGTTTAATGGTTCATTCTAATTGTTTGAATCCCACTGTTAAGTCTTTTTATTGAACCTTAGCATTGAACCATCCTCAAAACACTAAGGAAATGCCTTAAGTTCTTTGAACTTCTCTTTGAGAAAGCCTGCTTGTTGAACCTATGACTTCCTTAGCTGAAAAGGCTTGAATATTTAAAAAACTTAACTACTTAGAACATTTTTAAAGAAAAAAGAGACCATTTTGGCCTGTAGGACCAAAATGACTGGCATGTTGTCCACAAAAACAAGTGATAGATTTTGGGAACAATAGCTGGCTCTAGTTGGGGAACTTCCATCAATTGAAATTTTGAAATAATTGATGGGAGTAGAATCCAAAATCTCAGTGCCTTCAACTATGCCATTGGGCTACAGATTCATGCTACCCAAAAAGAAAGGCGACAAAAAAAAATAGTGCCAAAAACACATGAAAAACACAAAATAAAGAAAGACTATACATATATACAAATGGACTTATCTGATACTTCAAGGATTGAAGTGCTTCAGATGCTACTCACTATGAGGTAGAATAAATGGCATTCCATCTTGATATCTCAGCAAGAAACTATTTTCACCATTTAAATGATGAATGGCAAATGGGCCTCTCCATAAGGAATCCAATTTTCCATGCATTCCTTTTAGTTCTCTCCTCTTGTCCCACAACAAGACTTGATCTCCAATCTGAAAATCATGGATCCTTGCTTTTTGGTCAAAGAGTCTCTTTACCAAACTTTGATGCATATCAATTCGGTCCACCACCATAGTTCCTTCCTCGTTTAGTTCAGTCAAGCACATGATCCTTTTATCGATGGAACTTTTAAAAGTTGAATCTTCTACTGCCTTTACTAATTTTGATGTTGGTAATTCCAGGGTGATTGGTATCTCTACATTCAAACCATACAAAATTTGGAATGGGGACATACCAATTTCCCTCTTGAGTGTAATTTTATCTACCCATAAAGCATCAAGCAATGCTTTATGCCAAGTTTTCTGATTGTCATCTACCAACTTCTTGATAATGGTCACCAGGTTCTTGTTGCTTGATTCTGCTTGACCATTTCCTTATAGATAATAGTTAGAAGAGTGGGAAATTATAATCCCATAATAGTAATAGAACTAGGTAATCTCATGAGAAGATAAATAGGTTTCATTGTCTTTTATAATCTTGGTTGGGACCCCAAACTTGGAAATGATGTTTTCCTTGAGGAAATTAGTTTATGGTTGTAAGGACATAATCATGTCCAGCACTTGAGGATAGATTTATAGCGCCAATGAAATCAATTCTCCATTGTTTAAATGGCTCTTCTATCACCACAGGCTTGAGAGGTAACGCAACTAACTTGGGTTTGCCAATGAACTATTGACACAGCTTGCATCTATGCACCCAAGTGTATGAATCTTGAAATAGAGTAGGCCAATAGTACCTGGCTTGTAGAATATTATGGGCAATCATAGGCATAGAAAAATGTCCTCCATAAGCTAAATTATGGAAAGACTCCAAAAGTTTATTTTTTTGCACTTTATCCACGCAACAAAGGAATACCCCATCAAGGTTCTTCTTATATAGACCATTGTCCCATAAGATAAAGTTGGCAGCTTTAAACTTAACAGTCCTCTTTTCTTTATGAGATAGGTGAGCAGAACACTTGCCATAGGTAAAGAAATGAGCAATATTTGAATACCACTCATTCATAGTGGTGATAAAGAGAACTATTGGCATGTCTTCAACTTCTATTTCTTCATGCCCTATTTCTCCTGGTATGTTATCAGTAACTAATTGGCAAAGGCCCCTTCCCCACACAAGATTCATAGGTTTGATAACAAGATCAAACTCCTAGATTTTGGCAATCTAATTGCCCCTTTTGGTTCCAAACTCTTGCTAAGTTAGTATGGACTTGACTATTGTATCAGGGACCAGAGCAATGGTGTGTGAGTTCAAGATGTAAAAATAGAAGTGTTTTACCACGTTTACCATAGCATAAGCATGCTTCTCAATGTTTGAATACTTCAGCTCATGAGCTTTGAGAGGAAAACTCATGAAAGATATGAGATATTCCACACCTTCTTTATTCTACTGAACCAAAATAGATAAAAGTGTGTGCTCAGAAGCATAGTTGTACATCATGAAGTCTTTAGTGTAATCAAGACAAATTAGGATTAGGGCATGGGTGATAGCTTCCTTGATATCTTGAAATGTTGACTTGCCTTCTTTAGTCTAGCTAAAAGTGGTTTTATCCTTCATCATATTGATAATGTGGTGAGTCTTCTCTATGAATTCAGGAATGAACCTTCACAAAAAGTTCACATTTCCAAAGAAAGAGTGAACTACAGTCTTATTGGTAGGAAGAGAAAGATATTGAATGGATTTGACCCTTTTTGGGTTGATCTCTATGCCTTCTCAGGACATAGTGTGACTGAGAAGTTTCCCTTTAGTAACCCTAAAAATTGATTTCTTAGGATTAAGAGAAATACCATTCTACATACATCACTCCAGCACTTGTTTTAGATGATGCACGTGATCAGGATGATGCTTAGAGAAGACTATCAAATCATCAAGATATACCATAATGAACTTACCCTTTTTTTTGAAAGCAAGATCCATCACTCTTTAGAAGGTGGCGCTAGCATTGATCAAGCCAAAAGGCATTCTACAATATGCAAAGGTGCCCCAAGGTGTTGTGAAAGTGGTCTTATGTTGGTCTGCTTCACCAACTTCCACTTGATTATATCCTAAAAAACCATCTAACATTGATAACATCTCAGTGCCAATCACTGTATGCAGTAGTTGATCTATGATGGGCAGGGATAGTTGTCTTTTAAAGATGACTGATTCAAATTTTTGAAATCAACACACAGATGAATTTCTCCATTCTTCTTTCTCATAGGGATTATGTTCGCAATCTAGGTGGAATGATGGATTGAAAAAATAATTCTTGCATTCAGCATTTTTTATATCTCAAAAAGAATAGTGCCTGATATTCTAGGGTTATACTACCTTTGCTTCTGCTTGTGAGGCAATGACCCAATCTTGAGAGGAATTTCATGCTATATTTCTTTAGGTCTGAGAGATTTAAGTTCATCACAAGAGTATGCCAAAACATCAATGTAATGGCGAAGTAGAGTGATAAATTTGAGTTTTTCATCAGGGGTACAACAATTTCCAATGTTTACCATTTTTGGATTGTCTTCTATACTCAAATTTATTTGATCAAAATCCTTGGAGGATTTTGAATCCATTTGTTGTTCCTTGATAAACCTATCTTGTTTGATAAATAGTTTCTCAAGAGAAACTAATCCTTTGGGAATTTTAATCCCTTTGAGCTAAAGGAACTCTTCATCAGCTTTTGAATTTGTTTCGAGCATTGATTCCCATGGTGGAGATTCACTACCTTTAAAATGAAGCTTCTCAAAGCTGTCCATCTATTCCAGAAAATCAATGATTTGGTTGTCACCATTGAACACCTACCAATGGTCAGCATGATCAGGTACACTTGGTCAAAAGACCAACTTGATAGTGTACCTATCTTCTTTAAAATCTTGGTGAGGGACCAAGAGAGTTATAGAGATGGCCAATGCATCTACACGATTGTTGAATTCTCTAGGCACGGCAAAAATATTGAAAGCATCAAATCTTTTAATGTAATCCCTCACTAGATTGTGATAATGTCACAATCTCTTATTCTTGGCTTGATATAGGTTCCTCACCTAAAAAACCACCAGCTCAGCATCTTTTTTGGCATGAAGGAGCTTAACACCTTTATCTTGAGCAGCCTTTAATTCGAGCAACAGTAATTCATACTTAGCAGTGTTGTTAGTGTTGTTAAGCTGTAACTTATATGCATAGGGGAAGATATCTCCTTAAGGAGATATTAAAACTATTCTAGCTCTAAAACTGGTAGAAGAATTTTTGCCATCAAATTTTAGAATCCAAACATCATTAGAATCTAATCTTCTTTCAGATTTCTCTTTACCAGGAAGGGAAGATCCTTTTCATGTGTACTGCGCCCTACTAATTCTTCTAATGTCTCATCTAAATTTTTTGGATTGTTACCTATGGAACTTTCCTCTGCTAAAATAGGAACATCTTTATTAGACAGAAAGTAATTACCCATTTTTGAAGACTCAAATAGAATTTGACCTTTAGGGGTTGACATTTGGGTGACAATGTACTTTGATTCCTTCTCAGGAAGTAGCCTTTACATGACGCCCTTGACAGGAATCCTTGCCTCAAATAGGTTCATGCTCAATTCTCCACCAACATTCTTACAAAAAAAATTCCTAAGAAGAATGCCATAGGAGGCTGGAACATTGGCCACTAGGACTGTCATTTTAAATCTTTTATCTGGGAAGGTCACAAATGCAAATTGAGCATCTTTGATTTATTTCATTAGAGGCACTTATTTATTTTCCATAGAGAAACATCTCCCAAAGGTCTTAGTCAGTGTGAGACCAAGAAATTCTGCCACCTTGGTGGGCATGACATTATCAGAGGTGCCAAAATCTATAATGCAATTGTTCAACTGATGACCATTTATCAGCAGGGAAACATAAAATGGTTTTGTCTTCCCAGGGGCAGCTAGAGGAGTGATGAGAATATTATTTTGGGTGGATGGGTTCTTTGGGGAAATGGGAGTTACTTTCAAAATTTATTATTTTGTAAGGATAATTTTATTCTTGATGCATTGAACTAACCTATCCAACTACTCAGGGTTGGATTGCAAGAATTCAAACTCAGACATTTGAATTTTAGTCTTCTTAGCATGGTCAATTATATCAAATGATTGAAATGAATTTGAGATAGAGGAAGGTATTCCATCAATTTGGATTTTACTAGGTGTAGGACTGGTCTGCAAATTTAAAGCAGAAGGTGAAAGAATGTTTGAGGTACTTACTTTTGTAGTGATCATCAAGTCCTTTGATTGGAAAGGCAAAGAAGCCCCTCATTTAGCAATTGAAATTGTTGGTCGAGATTCTTCCCCTATTTTTTTTTTTGTCTACTTATTGAGCTGACTAGTTCTAGGACCTGGTAAATATAGCGTATGATCCATCAAATGCTTCTCCTTTACTTATGGGTTCATCCTGGTAATTTAGGAAACTAATATTGGAGTCAGCAACTGATTCTTCTTGGTCTTCTACAAAGATATCAGCATCATCTTCTTCATTCAACTCAAGTTGGAAATAAAAATTAGATTCAATTTCAAGATAACCAACTACTGAGTTAGTTGGTGCAACTTCAATGGCAAGCTTTCCTGGTGGGGGAAGAAGGTGATTTGGTTGCCCTTGATTTCTAGTAGCATTGCCCTAATATTACTGGTTGGAAAACGTCCTCCTTGGTATATCCCGATAAGGAGTAGACATCCCTTGTGCCATTTTCTTTTTCAGAGCTAGCAATTCATTTGCTAGCTTTCACACCATAGGTTCAGTGGTGCATGTAGAAGAATATTTAGAAGATGAAGAAGATTTACCTCTGTTAGGATCTCTTCTTATCTTTCCTACCAAGATAAGATCATCTTCAACCTTAGTGGCCAAAATCTGAGCTACATCAAGATCTATGTGGCCAGCCCACCTCAATAGGAAACTCACTTCAAGAAGCTAAGAATTGATGAAGAAATATTTGAGATTCTCAGGTGTCAGTTGAGAAATTATTTGAATCTTATTCCTTAGCTTATCTAATTTAGCAATGAAGTCTCTCATGGGTTCATGAGGCTCCTTCTTCATTTGTGTAAGCTAGGCTAACAGGGCATGTACATCATCTGTAGATTTGAACCTAGCCTCAAATTTGACTTTGAGAATGTTCCAGTTAGTCACTGTTTATGCTTGTAGATGATAAAATTAGTCTAAAACAACACCTTGCAATGTTTATACAAATAGTCTGACTACAATGTCTTCATATTTAACGCCTATCACACCACAAGCTATGCCAAAAGCTATAATATGTTCATCAGGATGAACCTTCCCATCACCATAGAACTTGAAAAAATATTTTCTTGAACTAAGGGGTAGCTCATGTAGAGGTGGGGTTAGATTTAGAGGACCAAAAGTATTACCCCGGGGGCCTTGAGCTACCATGATGTGGTTGTTGAGGGGAGGGATAATAAATCTCTATGAGATATGTATAGATGAAACTCTACTAGCAGAGGAAAGAGAAGCTTTACCTAGTATTGGGGACCTAATATTTTTAGGAGGAAAACTCCTAGTTCACTGAAGGCGAGATGGTGGAGGAAAAAGATCAAAGTTACTTAGCTACATCAACTCAAATACAGGGTCAACAATACCTTGAGCTCTCTGGCTTTGCATGTATGGTGGATCTACCAGAGTGTAAAATAAAAATGGAAAAGAACTAGAACTACTTTAATTTGAAGCTTGAGGCTTCAAACTACTTGTTCTTCCCCAGCAGAGTCACCAAAAACTATTGGTTGAATATTTTGACACCAGCTGACTGATGGAAAAATGGTTACATCAACCATAGCATAAAGAGATTTATGTGGCAAAATGGGTGTGGTGACCACAGCCAAAATGAGATAAATCTCTCCTCTCAGCAAGCGGAGGTTCCCTATAATCTATAGTGTGTATATATATATATATATATATATATATATATATATATAAGCTGAAAATACACACAGGGGTGAAATCATACCATCCATCTCTCTTTTTTCAGAGATGATGTTCACAGAACAGGGGAAAATTTCTAGGTAATTGCTGAAGGCATTTCTCTTCTTTCAAAAATGATGTTCATAAAACTAGAGGAAGAATTCTTAGGTTATAACTGTAACCACAAGAAACCCACAAAATCATAAAGTCTTTCATTGCTTCTCTCACTGATTAGGACGAAGGACACCATAGGATTAAGTGCAGCCCAAAGTCTCCACCTAAAACTACCACAGAGTAAAGGATTACGAAGGATAAAGAGAGCTCAAAGTCTCTCTAGTATCCTTTACACAAAACACAGACTGAAGACAATTATTGTAGCACAAAGTCTCCCACAGTCGGCTTTAGGACATCTTCCAGCTTATTTCCACTTGTTCTACTTGTTTGATTAAATGGATAAGACTGTATTTAGGAAAAAGACATAAGAATAAATTCCTAAATGACACAAGCTATTTCAACACAAATTTTGAAAGGTCACTTGCTTTCTCATTCACATAACAAAATATGATTAACATTCTGAGCTCAAAGTCTTAGGAAGGCCTTTCAATTTGGGCAAAGCTTCACTTCTGATAACAGAGAGATCTCCTTGTAAACTAATATGAGATTACAATATATAACAACCAAAGAAAGACTTTGGCACTTGTTTCCATGAAATGGCCCATGCTGTATTCAATTAATTGAATGCATTGGAAATTTTGTGAATGGGACATGATAGAGTAGGTCATCATTCTTATCTTTAGCATTTTAAATTATATCAAATATCTCCTCCTAAGCATGGGTTGTTTGGTCTTCTTTATGATGCTTACACAGTTGTCTATTCACCTTTACTTAATGCAAAAAAATAGGTCGTGCCTTTAAATGTTTATGTTCTTTGATGTCCACCTGGTGGACTATTCCACCTACTGGAAATAACTCTCCTACAGATATTTCTAGATTTCTTATAGTTTTTCTCTCTTTCCTTGCCACGTTTTGTCTCTTCCTAGCGATATGAGCTCTTAGGGCTATCTTCTCACTTTATGTTGGCTCCTTTGGCTCCTTTTTGGGTTGGTCTTTGAGCTTTTTCTTAGGTATTTTGAAAACCAATGGTTATTCCATCACCCTAAATTTGACATCTATGGGGACGTCATCAGTCACTTGAACCTCTTTGAACCTTGAACCTTGAACTCTTTTGGTTCAAAGGTTCAATGGTTCAAAGGTTCAACGGTTCAGCGATTGAATGTTTTGTAAAGGGCCACATTCACTCCCTTTTTCTTATTTGGTTGAACCATTTATTTTAACTTCTTTTTGGAATCTTCCGCTTCCTTCATTTGCTTGAAGCTCCCTTTCAAACTTTGAACTCTTTAAACCCTTTGAACCTTTGAACCATTTCGGTTCAAGGTTCAACGGTTCATTATAATTGTTTGAAACTTTTGATTCTTGAATTCCATCAAACTCATTAAACTCATTAAACCTTTGAACTCTTTTGGTTCAAGGTTCAATGGTTCAATCTTAACTCTTTGAATCCTTTTTTTATTTTCTAAGTCCTTCAAATCCATTGAACCTTTGAACTCGTTGAACCTTTGAACCAAAAGAGTTCAAGGTTCAAGGTTCAATGGTTTAATGGTTCATTCTAATTGTTTGAAGCCCACCATTAAGTATTTTGATTGAACCTCAATGTTAAACCATCCTCAAAACACTAAGGAAATGCCTTAAGTGTTTTGAACTTCCCTTTGAGAAAGCTTGCCTATTGAACCTATGACCTCCTTAGCTAAAAAGGCTTGAATATTTGAAAAACTTAACTGCTCAAAACATTTTGAAATAAAGAAAGAGACCATTTTGGCCTGCAAGACCAAAATGACTGGCATGTTGTCCACAAAAACAAGTGACAGATTTTGGGAACAACAATATTGATGAAACTATCAACACTTCTTTCTTTAAAATCTCCCATTGCATATATGGTTCTTGGTGAGATTCTACTTTGTGTAGATGATCCTCCCTTATTTATTAGTATCCAAATAGGTGATATCCAAGTTAAACAAGCATTGATTGATGAGAGTTTTGGAACTTGTGTTACTTCTCTTGATTTCATTAAAACCTTTGGATATTTAAAATGTAATCTTAATTCCACATGTAGTACCTTCAAAGGATATGATAGAATGAAAATGCCTCCTCTTGGGTGTGTGTGGCTTCCCATTACTATCCCACCTATTACCATTCATGTAAAGGTGATGATATTTAACTTTCCCCTTTCTTATAACATCTTACTTGGTATGATATGGACTCATCATATGTGAGCTATCACTTCTTCTGCCAACCAATGCATTAAATTACCTCATAATGGAGCCATTTATAAGATTCAAGGAGATACTAATCCTTAGAATTTTGAACAATTCTAAGATTATGAAATTTTCAAGATTCCTATTCTTAAGCCTTTGCTTAGCATTCTATTCCATGAGTCACAATGTTTAAATTTTCCTCTCAACTCAACTAGAGGTTAAAATGGGCATCCCAAGCTCATTGGTAATAGTCCTCCCAACCTTTTAGACTTTAATGATGATGAGATCCATGAGATTAAATTAAACATCAAACTTTTGATCTCATACCTCATTTCATCTTGTAGCTTCATGCTTCCTTGTAACCTCATACTTGAAAACCTCCTTATGATGACATTGCCATAGTCTTATCCAAGACTCAGTATTATATTCACCATGATTCTTCTAATGACAAAGTTATTCCAACTTGTGTCATTGATCTTCATATACCAGATTATAATGATGGTTATTCTTTAGATGATTTTTTATTAGGTGGTCTTGTCTAAGCCCATGATGTTAAGATTGTGCATTATCATTCTTCTTTACTTGATTATTTTTGTGTATCTTCTCATGTTCCAAAATTTATAGTTCTTAATTCTTTCATTGTTCCTCTTTATCATAGAGTAGAGATGGTGCTGACACCTCCAATTTTAGAGGAGCCCTATAGGACTATGCTCATGGATCGTGATATGATTAGACCTTACCATTTTTATAAGTTCTTTGACTCTCATCATTGGTTCACCCCTGAGGTTAGTGTAACTCTCCTTACACCTTTTGTTGATCCCACCCTCCTATAGTAGAACCTATGTCAGAACTAGTTATTATTACTACTTCCACTGTTATTAAGCCTACTCCTTCTTATTCCATTAGTACTCCTTCTATTAAGCCTAGTTCCATTCCTTCTACATCACCACCTTCTCTTGGGGATGATTTTCTTCATTTACCTAAGATGGATCCTCTACTCACCAAATGGGTTGATGCTTCATCTCCTTCTTTCATGCCTATTAAACCTTCTCTCATGAGTGTTTCTCCTAAAAATAATCATAAGCATATCTATTTCTTCCATTGGATAGATAATCACTCTTTTACCCATTATCATAAGTTTTGACAATATATTGATACCTTGTGTCCCTCTTCCCCCTCAATAGACACTACCTTACCTCCAAATATCCTACCTGAATATATACCTAAGTATGGTTAAAGGTATTGTCTATGGTACCAATGTAACATACATCTCATTGATCATTGTCATATCCTTTAGTATCATCTTAAGGACTATCTTATAGTTATTCCTAGACCTTCTACCATTCCTCCCATAGGTCATTCTCAAAATAAGACTTCCCCTTCTTCTCCCATAGCTACACCTCCCATGGTCCCTTCACCACCTTTTGTCCCTCCACTTGTGGTTCCTTCTCCACTGGTGATTCCTACATCTCCCATAGATATTGTTCCCATACATTATCCTACCCATCCTTTGCCTAATTCCCCTCCTCAGCATGATCCAATGAGTATTCCTAATTTTTTATTTAAGGAGATTAGAAAAGAAGTATTTACCCAATATTTAGCAAATATTGACGAGACATTAGTAGTAGTTCACATTCAGCTTCATAGAGATTTATCTGATGTCTTGGATAATGTGTGTGGACAAATTTACCAGTATTTATGAGCACATGCATGGTGATTTCTCATTTATATTTGGACTGGACATGTGCTCTGATATTATTTATATTTTTTATTATATCATTTGACACTATGTCAAATTATTTCCTATCTTATATTATGTTTTTCCTTATTGTTATACTATAGTTAGCTTATGTTTTTGTTTTAGATTTCACATATACTTGTCTTTTCCTTATCATGGTTTTTTCACTTATCATTGCTTTCTTTTCCTTTATATTTTTCTCAAAACTCTTACCTTGTATCTTCGTGATTGTTTGCTTTCTTATCTTTATTTTTCATAGATAGTTGTCATAGTGACTTGGTAATATCTACCCTATTCCCTTTGGTTATTATCTCCTTTTACCATATGATCAATTAGTAAACAGTCTTTCTCATTACTATTTCCTTTTACCAGTCCACCTTTGGATCTCCTTCTTCCTTCATTTTTTTGCAAACTAAGCATATACACGGTCAAAACTTGAGATCACATACTTGTTCATTATCAAGCCTAAGTGTGCTAGTTAGTCTTTTATCTTGGGTTACTTAGCTTCCTTTAGCCTTAGCCTATAACTCATTCATGTGTATCACTATCTCTCTCATGATTGATCATTCCAAATCCATATGGAGGAGGAATCTTTGAAAAAGCCTTCAAAAATAAAGATAAAAGTCAAATCATTTTAAAAAAAGGCCATGATATCAAAAGGTAAAAATATGCAATATCTTAAAAGTCAAATCATACTAAAAGATATGATTCAAAGAACATCTCCTTATAGTTGAAGCTCAAAATCCATAGTTGGCCTCACAATAGAGCTGAGGTCTTTTGGGGTATGGTAGGCTAGTAGATTATAAGAGGAGAATTAAAAAAATCTTTTAGTGTTACCTAATTTCTCACTTAAGTATCCAATTATTGCAATAGATCAGTGGCTCTGTAAGGGGTCCTAAGGAGCGGGCAACACATCATGGGGAGGTAGGTCCATTTTAATTTTCCTTATACCAATCTACCTTCATGAGTTGATCTTAGTAGCACACTTATCTACCTATAAATATTTGTGTTTATAGGGAATAGGTTTCCTTTGTATATATATGATGTTTTATTATTTTTGGGAAAATAGGGTCTAGTTCCTAAATAAGAAAGGGTCTAGAGTAAGGGGAAGAATGTAGTTT
This sequence comes from Torreya grandis, assembly GCA_037957365.1. NCBI lineage: Eukaryota > Viridiplantae > Streptophyta > Pinopsida > Cupressales > Taxaceae > Torreya > Torreya grandis. Next base: position 201,918 of record JARHVA010008324.1, read on the forward strand.
AATATGGCAAAGTATAGAATTTTGTCAAATAATTTGCATAAGGAAGAGAAATAAACTTATATGAAAATATACTAAAATGAATGATTTAGGAGCTAAAAATTAAGGTGCAGGACGGGGACACTATTATAAATCATGATTTGGCCTTAATTTTATGATTAGAAAAGAGTGTTAAAATAAGAAAATAAAGGGCCCAGTGCTATAGTCCACTTTTACCACTATTGTCTTGAAGGTTTGAGATTTCTGGGTTTTGTCCATTATCTCAGTGTGAGCCTATGTATGAAATTTTAGAGGTTGAAATTCAACATAACTCATTACAAATTCATTTCAATCTTAAAACCCTATATCTATCTACACACATGTAAACAACAAATGCATCAAAATCAAAAAGGGTAAAAACTAGGTTAGCGAAAGAATGATTGCATGATCTAGTAACCCTGTTGTCTTGATCGCTACCTACATTAACCCTCAAGCTAGGGTCTTAGATTAAATATAGTTTTCCCTTATGCAATGTACATAATTAATGTGCATAATAGATGTAAGAATGAACTTTTTCCTAGGCCCTTCCTTGATCGAGCATGCAAGTCTATGTGTGATGCAGAATGTTGAGATATACTATTGATTGATTTTTATTATGTAATGTGCCAAAGTAGTAAGTGTTAGATATAAAATGTCTTGTGTATTATTTTATATAGGAGACTCTTTATTTTGAATTTGGGATATTTATTCACATTAGGATAACATTTAAAAACTTAAGGATGAAGCTAATAAAGTGGTTGAGACTCCTTCAATAAAGGAAATTAACTATTAGAGCTCAAAATGACATTAGACAAGAGCATTAGAAATGGACACCCTAGGGTCCAACATTGTAGTCTAATCCTAACACTCCTACCTATAGGCTCGAGACTTGGGGGGATGGAATAATCATGGGAAATTTGACCTGGGTGAGGTAGAATGAGGTTTTGGAAGTCTACAGATGGTTGGGAATAAGCAAAAAGGTGAATTAAGCATGAAACAAGACCAAGATGAGTAAAATGAAAGACATAGATAAATGTGAACTAGCCTCATATTTTCTAGTCAGAGTCTCCTATGAAAGGACTATGAAAATACATGATATGTGTTGTTTCTTGACTAATTAAGGGTGTATACATTTCCCCACCTTTTATTATAGTGATGCAATGAAATAAAGTACTAGAGTAAAAGAAAGAAACAAAAATGTGTACCTAAACCTACCTATGTGGAGATGAATATGATGCAAAGGTTCCAACTCATTTCTCTATCTAGGGAAGTGGATGGAGAGTTGAATAATGCCTAGAGAAAGAAGGAATCCATAAAATGGATGACCCCTATACTGAATCTAGAAGTGGAATCCATGTAATATAGAGAAGGGGGGAAATGCTTACCCCTTATGTTGAATCTAATTAGAATGAGAAATGCTTAGAGGCCCAAAACTACTATTTTCCATATGTCTAACATAAACTCATGTAATATACAATATGCGTATAGAATCTATATGCTATGAAGAGAAAAATTTGTCATGTCCTCACTCTGAATATCTAAACTGGAACTAAGAAATACTCGAAAGCCCAAAACTAATGTTTGTCCTCTGTCCCACACAAACTCATGTACTTTGGGTCTGGGTAATATAATGGACCAACCACTATAGATGGTTGTGTGATCCAACTTAGTGATAACTTGGGTATAGCTGGGTGTAATCTAAAACTTTGGTAAATGTATAAGAAGATAATGGCATGTCCTTCCATTCCAATCTATATAATCTTGGATGATGAAGAACATGAGCATCTATGCCATGCTCCCAAATTTGGTAAGTGATGTGTATGTATACTTTGCTAGTCTATATAACCATATGTGATATGACCTATATTTCCATGACCTATGTGAAAAAATAGAGATCAAAACACTGTGCTCTGCACTATGCTTATAATTTGTTATCTAGTCCTATAATTGTGTCATGTTGTCTAAAGTTGTATGTGTAAGATGTGTAGTAATGTACATGCCCCCAAATCTAGTATCTGAGTCTAAATTTGTATCAAAGTCATTATGAATCCCTATAATCATAACCACTATATCTAAATAGTATATGTATCTAGAAAATGAAGGTATATCCCTCTGAATGTCCTATGTAATGCTGAGTGACCCATGTAATTTGAATCATTGTATATTTTGACCAATCTGAGTTGAATCTAGTAATATGAATACTAGAGGTGTAAAAACCATGTTGAGTAACCCATGTAGTCTAAATCACTATATATTTTGATTTATCTAACTTGAATCTGATAATCTAACTACTGGAGGTGTAACAACCATGGTGTATCTACTTATGAGAGTGGATGGGTATGCTAGGTAAGTGTAGGAATAGGAATAGTTTGGAATGATGCCCCCCTTTTGGGGATAGGGATGAGATCTCATGATAGAGGAGTTTGAACCAAAAGTGATTATTAGTGGCATAGGAATAGATGTAAGGTTGGTTTATTTTCTTTAATTGATTGAGAAATTATTTGATTGATTAGATGGAGTTGTTTAAAATTGAAACATGTTTTTGATTGGTGATGATCAAGGTATATATCTAGGTGTGATAGGAATGTATAAATGTACATTCCATCATAGGCAAATGTCATAGTAAGAGATAAAGACTTACATGATGTTGAAGGTATTATTTTTATGATTTCATGAAATAAAATGGTTTACATAATGAGTTACGAGGTTGAAGTTATAGGCAAAATGGTGTTTTGCTTTAGATGAAAAAGTATTTGATATAGGAAAATTGGATTGATAATTCATTTGTGCATTGACTAGTTTAAGGTTTAGAGTTATAGAGTGAGAGATATTTCAAGGACATGAGCACCTACCACAACTTGATTTGAGTAGTTGGCAGCCCAAGTGGAGGCTGGTGGTGATGTTACCTTGGTAAGTAACTGAAATGCTTGGTTTTTGCCTATTTTGAAGCTTATTTTTGCCATTTTTAAGCTATTTTAAGGGTCTTATGAAAATTTTCACTAGTTCCAATGCTCCTATCCTTCCTCTAGCACTACTATCTAGGTTGCAGCACTCTTATCCAACATTATCATCCTATACCCAGTACTGTTGTCTTAGAGGCTAGATTTTTTGAGATGCTACTTTGTTTAATTGTTATGGTTTTTTCTTAGCTATTTTTTTAGCCTATTTGATTGATATATATTTTGTTTTTTGGTGTTTTTCAAGGTGAGGTATAGATGAGAGAGTTTTATAGGGGTCAGGTTATGGAGACATTGTGGTTGTTTCCATTGTTGATTGATGAGAGAGTTATGATGGATAGAGCAAGGTTGGGTCATGTGTGTGACCTAGGTATAGTTTAGTGTGATAGATATATGATTACCACCTTATGTGAGAGGTAAAATGTAGATACATGTACTTTATGTATTCCTATAGGGGAGATTACTATGACTCTGGAGGACGTGTACTATATTTGATATTTGATAGTTAGTGGATGGTGTGTGACTTTGTAGGATGACATGGGTGTTGATGTTATTGATCATGTGTCGTTATATTTTCCTAGTGTTCCCTTAGGCATACATTAGAGAGGTAGTGATAGTGATGTTTTACTATAATGCATAGTATAGTTTAGTGTTCCACATTTATAGAAGTGGTTGGCCATGTTGTTGGTTTCATTTGTTAATGTGGATGGGAGTGGGGTGTCGATTACATATAGGATGCATAGGATCATTCATAGTGTGGAGGTGTATGGTACTATGTTCTCATTGGGTAGGATTATGCTTGATCACTTATAAAAGGATCTTTATAGGTTTATTTAGGAGGCTTTTAGTGGTGGTGTGAGTTTAACTATTTTAATACATTATTGGGCTTATGAGCATATAACAGTTATTCGATCGATTAGATTACCTAGGATAGAGTGGGCACCTCTGTGATCATTTAAGGAGTGTTGGATGAATGTATTGGTTATCTAATCTCCTAAGATAGATCATTATAGATGATTATTTAACAAATTAGTGGCTCATGATATCACATGGAGGCCCTATAGAGGATTTTTTGGGTGGGTTGAGGATAGAGTGTAGTTATAGTATATGAGGGTCAGCTATTGGTTACATGACCATTGGGTTGGAGTGTATGAGTGCTTTTAATATGATTACATAACTAGATAGTTTGGGGTACTACAGGATGTGACCCATGTAGCATAGGTATAGGTGAGGAGTGCACGGGCACCAGTGAGGGTAGGAGCTCATGTGAGGCCTATAAAGGCTAAGTTAGCACCATTACCATTAGATGTGTAGGATATGGCTATAGATATTCTTGATATAAATGATGTTGGATGTATAAAGGCATATACCACATGGTGGATGAGGCATCAGTGGGATCCATTATATCTTATTGATGGAGGGGATATTCTCGAGTATGAGGATCATGTGTTGATCCAAATGATGGGAGGTAAGTAGAAATTATATTTAAATTGTGTATAAGTTTGTGATTTAGTTTGATTTTAAATTACATATCTAATGTAGTGTTGTAATTTATGTGTAGATAGAGTGGGAGGTTCTTAGGATAAAGCACAGGTTGGGGCAGGAAGTGGAGATGATGGGTTTTAGGAGACCATCATTGAGTCTACACTTCAAGAGCTCACATATCACATGCCTAATGATGCTATGGAGGAGGTTTTGATCGAGTGAGTGATTGTTACAGCTAGTGTTTGTGATCATTTGTTTGATACGGCCACCATAGATATAGTTACATATGTTAGGGTAGTGGGAGAGAGAGATGAGCTAAGGGTTGAGCTAGATAGGCATAGGAAGCCTCCACCTAATTATGGATTAGTGAGTATGTGGATTATGGATGAGTACACAGAGATTTACAAGTATTATGTAGACTTATGTGAGGAGCATGGTTAATGGCTAGAGTGGTATAGTCATCGTAAGAGTCATTCAAGAGCTTGAGGAGATATAGGGTCATTGAGTGCTAGAGTGGATTATTAGAATAGTATTTGAGGAGAGCTTGAGACTAAGAGTGAGTGCATGATGCCCATTCATGATTGATTGTATTTTGATATGATGTATATGTTTTGAAAACATGTTTTTTTTTTTTTTTTTTTTTTTTTTTTTTGTGTGTGTGGATACTAATTTTGATTTAGACTTATGTGTATTGTGTTATGGATTTTATAATATGTTGGCATATTAATTTTCAAATGATTGATTTAGAAGTAGTTGATTTGGTATTGATTTTGAGGTTGCATATGTTTTGTAAAAATGTTTATTTGTGATGTGATTTTGATTAGTCATGATATGTTGATAAGTGTGATGGTAGGTTTGATTTATAATCATATGTAAGCAAGAAATTTATTGGTTTTGAAATTTAGAAATTGAATTTATAAAGAGATTTGGTTTAAGATTGGCAAAATGGGATATTGGTAAAAGACCAGATTTGGATAATTTGGTTTGTGTAGGGATGGCTTATTTGGAATTAGGAATGTTAGTTGTTAGTCAAAAATGCAAAGGCTAGCCCTTTAGCTCCATCATTACCCTATTAAGTGAAGCTATAAACTGATATCGATATGAATGTGTGTCTTATATCTATATGAACCTTTATGGTAAGTCAAAAATGCAAAGGCTGGCTATTTAGCTCCACATTACCCTATTAAGTGAAGCTATAAACTAATATCAATATGAATGTGTGTCATATATCTATATGAACCTTTATGGCCAATTGAACAAGTACCCATACTTCTCATGTTGTATAGTAACCTAGATTGTAATATAGTTCTATGTGGAGACTTTACAAAATGTAACCTCTAGATGTGTAAATAAAACTATGTGTTGTGGTGAAGGCTCATCTATCCACATTTATAGTGTATTTTTCATGAAATACCACCCTATGTCCTCTACTAAGATGCATATGACTGAGCAAAAGATCGAGGTAGAGTTGAAACCTATGATGGGGGCTCATTTACTCTCAATTGTAGTGGCTTGATACATGAAATAAGTCCCTAAAAATATGATCATAGTGAATATCTCTCTAGAGCAATACTCTATGATGTGGGTTCATTTAATCTTAATCATATCAGGTTGTTACATGAGATAGGACCCTAAAAATCTGGTTGTAGTAAATATCTCTCTGGAGTAATACTTTGTTTCAGTGCCTATGACTATGCTAGATATGTATATAGAACTAAACTAAGTACTCCTTAGGCTACACTACTATATGTAGACTACTCTCACTGTACTAGTTTCTAAACCTTTTAAATCAGTGGAATAGGAGATCTTCTATGAGGCTCTATCATATAACCTGTATTACTCTCATGATGACTGACTAATGATTCTTATAAAGGAATGTCCTAGGATGACTTAATCATATATGAATGAGGTCTATGGTTCCATGATGGAGGAGATCTTGGTGCCCCCTATGTGAATTCTATGATGCCATTATAAACACATCTATTAATGCAATCTTTGAGTCTATAACAATCATTATATTTGTGTCCATGGATACAATGATAGTTACAAAAGGGTCGATGTGGTTATCTATGTAAGAGATGTGGATCTCATCGATGAGTAGAAGGTAATGTGATTGACCTCCTATCGAGTAGTGATAATAATATAACACATGGGCTATCCCAAGATGAATCAAACTATAGTGGTGTTTTGTTACTATTCTCTGTAGTGCATATTGTAGGTTGTACTCTAGAAACTAGCTCTCTATTCTTAACTAGTTGCTTTCTGGTTTTGGTCTCTTATCTTGTTTAGGACATGGTGGATGTTGTGTGCTAAGAGCTATAGATTTAGGTATTATTATGAGAGCAAGAGTAATCCAATCAATTGAATCTACCTTAATCAATCCCAATTTCTTTTCCAAAGCTAGAACTATATAATATAAGTGCCTAAAAGAGGACTCTATCTAATATAATAGATGCTAGAAAAGAGGTTGATGAAGCCCCTTAATAAAGATATGTTGAATCTCTAGATCTTCTAGTTTATAGATTAATCTTAACATGTGCATCTTGAATTATAAGATATATTCACTAAATAGCTCTGAAGTATTATGATGCAATGTGGCAAGTTTCTCATATGTAACATGAGGGCCCATGTTTGCTATGTAATGTTTAAGAAATGCCTCCTCTAAGTCATCATATGTGTGCAAGGAGCTAACGGGGAATAGATGAAAGAACCAATTTTTTACTTCCCCCACTAATGTTTGCTAGAATAATTTCAATCAAATAAAAGGACTCACATGAGATGGCAAAGCCTTTTGAAATTCTTGAAGGTGTATGAATGGATCTCTAGTTGCATCAAAGTGAGGCAATGACGGTATCTAGAAATTTTTAGGCAATGCAGCTTTTATGAATGTCTTCAGAAGAGGGTTACTATGTAAATAATTAGCATCCATCTAATACTTATAATCCTTATTTTCCAAGGTAAGGAGATGTACTTGATGTTTTAATTCATCTATTACATGTATTAGAGAAATAATCTCCTAGGATGGTATATTATCATCTTGAAGTGGTTAATTTAATCATTGAATTTGATCATTAATTTTAGCCATGGGAATGCTACATTTACCAATTGGATCATAAACAAGGGGTGTGCTCACTTGAACCTTGGGATTAATGGTAACTTGGACCTTACTAGAGGGATGTGGGCTACCATTCTCTTTAGGTGAAGAGTGAGAACTGGGTTCTATTGTAGTGAGGGGTAGCTTGGGAGGTTCATTGGTATCTTTATGTTTTAGTGAATCATATTCTAATTGAGTAAAAGATGTGATGGTATCATTAACATGTGCATTATTTTAAATAGAATCATTTGTAGAAGTAGAAACAACATTTGGTAGTGCATTATTTTTGAAAGGAAGAGTGAGAGAAGAGTTAGAAACATGAGATGCATTTTCTTCTTCATTATGATCATAATAATCATCATTATTCAATACATTATCATAAATGAAATATTGTTCATATTCACTCTCATTTCACATTCATTTGCATGTTCACTATCATACTCATTATCACTTCCATTGTCACTAGGGAGAGGTGTAAGAGAAGAATTTAATTCTTTTCTAATATGCAATAAATTATCATGCAAATGTGCATCTATGTTATCCATGGATGGAGTGTATGCATTATTTTTGTTTTCAATATGAGAAGTAAGAGTAAGGGAGTTATCATTTATATATTCTTTTGATAAAGTAGAGTTAGAAACATGAGATTGATCTTTTGAACTATGCATTGGAAATTTGATTATATTGTTTTTATACTGTTATATTTTGAACATAGAAGTAGCAAAAGAGAGAAAGATTAGGTTCACATGGAAGAAAATTATCACCAATAAGAGGTTCACTTGGAAGTGCATAACTTATTTATTTATTTTGTGAATTGTACCTAGGAGAATGAGGTGAAAAGTACCTTTCCCATTTATAAAAATTATTTTCTTTATAATAAGGAATAAAAGAGATAGGTTTGAGAGAAGAAGATGCCTCTACTTTTTCTTCACTATCACTTTCACATGTATCATCATATTCCTCATTAAAACAATAATAATTATCTTCATTGTAAATGAAATAATTTTCCACATTTTTATCTAATGTGCAATTTTGAAAATTTGTCAATTCATTATCATAATTATGAGAAAAATTTATAAATTGGCCCATGGGATGAGAGGGAAGAAGTGCTTGAGTGACCATTTTATTTCTTTCACCAACAAGAAATTGTAAAAGTATTATTAAGCAAATAAATGCAAAAATAACTAATAACATAAAGATTTTGAAAATATTTTTGATAATCTAAACAATTTGCAAAATTTCAAAATATTTTTCTAAAAATTGTAAAGAAGGCTGGAGGTTTTAGGACCTAATTTGAAAATATAGGGTTTTGAGCTACGGTTTTAGAATTTTTGAAAATTATATAATAATTTAAATTCTAAAAATAATTTTGAATAGAATTAATGCACAAAAATTTATACAAAAATCAAAAAAATTAAATTTGATTTTTGCACAAAATAACTACTAATATAGGAATTTAGAAAATATTTTTTTACACTCCATACAATTTGCAAAAATTCTAGAATATTTTTCTAAAAATTGTAAGGGAGGGAGGCTTAGGGTTTGAGGACCTAGTTTGAAAATCTAGAGTTTTGAGCTAGGGTTTTAGAATTTTTGAAAATTATGTAATAATTTAAATTCTAAAAATAATTTTGAATAGAATTAATGAACTAAAATTTATATAAAAATTAGCATTTTGAAATTAAATTTGTGCACAAAATTTGAAGGAAAAACCCTAAGTGTACCTAGGGTTTTAGATTTTATATGAAGTAAGTCAGGTTCACCAAAAGTTTTATTATTTTTGGGAAACTAGGGTCTAGTTCCTAAATAATAAAGGGTCTGGAGTAAGGGGAAGAATTTAGTTTAATATGGCAATGTATAGAATTTTATCAAATAATTTGCATAAAGAAGAGAAATAAACTTATCTAAAAATAGACTAAAATGAATGATTCAAGAGATGGAAATTAATGTGTGAGACTGGGACACTATCACAAATCAATATTTAGCCTTTGTTATATGATTAGATATTAGCACCAAAATAAGACACTAGAGGGCTCGGTGCTATAGTCCACTTTTACCACTATTGTCCTAAAGGTCTAAGCTTTTTGGGTTCTATTCATTATCTTAGTGTGAGCCTGTGTATGAAATTTTAGTGGCTAGAAGTCAATATAAATATTTTTAGATCCATTTAAATCTCAAAACCCTATATCTATCTACACATGCAAACAATAAATGCATCAAAATCAAAAGAGGGAAAAACTAGGCTAGGGGAAGAATGATCACATGATATAAAACCCCTATTTTCCTAATTATTGCCTACATTAACCCTCAAGCTAGGGTCTCAGATCAAATGTAGTTATCCCTTAATAAACATGCATAATCAATGTACACGGTAGATGTAAGAATAAAATTTCACCTAGGCCCTTCCTTGATCAAGCATGCAAGTCTATGTGTGATGTAGAATGTTGAGTTATACTATTAACTAGTTTTTATTATGTAATGTGCCAAAGTAGTAATTGCTAGATATAAAATGCCTTGTGTAGTCCTTTATATAGGAGAATCTTTATTTCAAATTTGGAAATTTTATTCACATTAGGTTGACATTGGAAAAATTAAGGATGAAGCTAATAAAGGGGTTGAGACTCATTCAGTGAGGGAAACTAACCATTGGAGCTCAAAATGATATTGGACAAAAGTGCTAGAAATGGACACCCTATGGTCCAGCACTGTAGTCCAATCACAGCACTCCTATCTTATAGGCTCAAGACCTAGGGGATGGAATAAGCATGAAAAATCTAACCTAGCTAAGGTGGAATGAGATTTTGAAAGTTTATGGATGATTAGGAATAATAAAAAAGGTGACTTAAGTATGAAACAAGATAAAGATGAGTAAAAAAATACATGGCTAAATGTGAAGGCTCATATTCTCTAATCGGAATCTCCTATGAAAAGACATGATATGTGTGGTTGTTTGACCAATTTAAGGTGTATACAGATGACCACTAGTCACTTAGTGTATTCTCATTTTTTTAGCATACCTATTATCTCCTAATTGACCAATTTAAGGTGTATACAGATGACCACTAGTCACTTAGTGTATTCTCATTTTTTTAGTATACCTATTATCTCCTAAGGTCTTCTCATAAGATGCCTAAGTCTTTGATTTTTACACTCCCTTTTTCATTCTCTTTCCTCATATTTCTTCTTGGGAAATATTTTTTTGCTTTCTAATCACTTCCCATGGGATTTCATTTGTGAGTTACTTTTTAAGGCCATGGATAGGACTTGACATCCCTCATAAATCACCACATTTTCCATCTTATTACCCACATCCTTGATTTACCACTCCTTGTCATACTGCTTACCAATTTTGATTTGGTACCCCTTGGGTTTTTCTTTTGTGAGTTGCAATGTAAGGCCACGGATAAGACCCGACACTCCTCACAAAATTTTCTAATAAACAAGTCACCATCAAAATTACATGTGTCAAGTAAGAGATAAGATTCAATTGATTATGAGGTTACACATCATTTGACATACTTCCCACCTTGATATTTAGTATGTTTTATGCTTCATTTTTTTTTGGCTTATATTTTCTTATTTTTCGAATGCATGTAAGATTGTAACCATTTCTTGAATTTCTCATACTTCCCAGCTTGAATTAGTATGATAAATTTAAGACCAAGTTTTTTTAAATTTTATTTTCCTTTTGTACTTCCCATCATGAAATACTATAATTGATTGACTTAATTTTGATTTGTTTGTTTTTACCATTTGTCCCCTTTTACATAACTTAAATTTTATTACATTATTTTTCATACTTCTTAACATGATATTTAGTATGATTTTACTTGTTTTAATTTGGTGTAAAATTCTTTTACTTTGGTTTGAAAAAAAAATCCCTTTTACCATCTTGTTTGCCATTTTCTTGGTTGTTTATACTTAGTCATATTTCATGTTATTACATATTTCCCAAGTTGAATTAGTGTGTAGTGAATTTATTTGATTGATTATATTTTTCTAAGCCTTTTCACCTATTTATTTTTAACCATGCATGTGTAATCCATAATTATATAAAATAAACCACATCACATATATTTCTTATAGTATATACAACAAAGTTAAATACATGTGATAGAAAGAAATATATCTAAAGCATCCATAGCCTCAACCATAATGAACAAATAAAAAAACCATAAAGACAACATACACAACCAACATAAATAAGCCAAATAATACATCATATATATATATATATATATATATATATATCAAGAGTTTTATAAAACATATAAAATCATATATAATGCTCATCTCTAGGGTTGGGCTCCATCCTATTTATCTCATGGCCTAGCCACACTGCCTATTGAAGCCTCGATCTGATTCCTCTAAATGATACACTATAATGAGGTAGTCCAAGATCTCAATCCCTCTACCTGTCCTTATAGATGTGTTATTTAAAACTATTCCTATACCAAATAAATCTATTTCATTGTATGTTCCTGCTTCAGCTGGGTCTACATTACTATATATGTTTGCATCATCTATGTCACTATCTCTAAATGCACAGCTCTCTCATCAGCTAAGGCCTATTAAGGGATATCATTTCCTTCCAACCCATTTCCCATATTCTTATTTTATACCCTTAGAATATAATTTTATTTAATTTTAATATATATATAAATGCTTAAAAACAATTTTTTTCAAAAAAATCACTTAATTCAATACAAATCACAAAAATTGGTTTGAGATCTGTAGTTGCATACCTATAGTGAACCTATTATTGCCTCTGGGTGTCCCCCTCATATAGCATGCCATTACCTCACCATCATAGCTCATTTTATCTCCATATCTCTCTTTCTTCTCTTTCAAAATTCAAAATAACAAAATGACTTCTCTTTTTCCTATTTCAAACCACTTTTTAGCAATTTAAATTCCTCAATTATTTTCCTTTAGATTCCTTATTTTGCTCATATCTTTGTTTCTGCTCATCTATTTTAAAAACCATAAAATGCATTAGAATCATGATTATTTAGAGATTATTTTCCACTATCATATGTCTATATTCCAAAAAAATTTGATTTTTGGCTATTTTTTGCACTAACTTCTACAAGTTCGCCTAGTGTGCTTTACATTGGATGCCTTCACTTTCTTGCAGTCTTCTTCTTTATCTTAAAAACTAAGGTAAGTTAAAGGTATGTGTTTTTCAAAATTTTCCTTTCATTTATATTATTTATTCTTATTGTACCATACTTAGCATCAACATTGTGTGTTATCATGTTCTATCTTCGAAGCACCATCATGTGTTACACTTACATGACACGTGATGAGCTTTAGCTGGGGCATATGTATACAAATAATATTTTCAAACTTTTATTTATTATTGATACTTCATATATTATAAGAACCTATCAAGTCTCAATCTCTCTAATTGCATACCTTAAGGGGTGCACTGGGAAAGGGGTAGGTAGACCATCGATGCTTCGTAAGATTGTTGTCCCTTTTTCCACTTGCCATCTACACACTTGTCTCCTAAAACCTTGAACCTTAATCTTATTTATCTATTTCTTAACCATTCCAATCATTTCCATGCTTTATTCCTTCATGTCTTGCCTTTTTACCCTTTTGACCTCTTTAGTACACTAGGTCAACCTGATCGACCTAGTATGTTTTGGGGACACTTTAGCTCTTTTGGTTTGTTAGAATACTAGCCAACCTAACATAGGCTTTAGGCAACAGCCAAAAAATGTACGAGGTCAATCTGATTGACCTAGTATAGCTGATATGTCTAAAAATTTTTAGGTAAGATACTATTATATATATATATATATAATGTCATTTACCACCATTTTAAGAGAGCAAAAAATTAAGAAAAGAAGTGTGAATGAACATCTGCTTATTGACCATTATAATTGAGGAATAAATATTTAGGGTTTAATATTTTCTTTGGATCTTTGATTTTGTCTTATAGAGAAGTCTTTTAAATGCGTAGGTAGGTCATGTATCCTAGAGCTGATTTATCTTAGTTATCCTCACAACCACAACAATCTCTTGCGAAGCACCTTGGCCAAGGGAGAGATTGAGGCTCAGCAAGTTCATCTTCAAAGGTAAGTATTCCTAACTTTACTTATTCTTTGTAAGAGTAGATAGATAATGCAGTATGTATTCTTCTCTTCTATGTATTAGGATTCCTTAAACATTTACATGAGTATATGTCTCATATGCATGTTTAGTTTAGTTGTTTATTTGTTTTATTCTAACCCCACTTAGTGCCACAAGCTTTGGTGCACACTAGATTAGTTTATTTTTATTGTTATTAGAATATTTTACTTTCTTGTTTATTAGCATAAGTGAAATATAAAATCATAAGACTCTCTTAGGGTTATTGTGTGATTATGTTAGATTGTAGGCTTTGGAACCCTTCCTAGCATGATATTTTATTAAAAATGATATAAGTTATCCCCTAATTAGGTCTATTAGATCCTCATATTGGCCATGCTCTCACTTAACAAGTGTATACTCAAAATTGAAGTGTATGTGTGCTCTATCCTATCCAATCCAAGATTGATTCATGTGCATCATGTAATTTTGATTGCATAAAATTCTCACCAACACACATGTGTACTCCTTCCTTACTCTTTAGTTTTAAAATTTTAATCTCATATCTCAAATTTCAATTTATATTCATTAACTACCATATGTTTGATATATGGTTTACTTTTGAGTGACCTGCATAATTAGAGCTTCCTAGAAAATACAAAGTGTGTTGTACACACTCAAGTATACACTTTTATATAATAAAAGGGGGAATTTTTAGATTATAAAATATAGTATTAATTAATTGAAAATAAAAATCTTGACATACTTTACCATGCATTACTTGTGCACACATGTATAGTCCTAACATGCCATTTGTCACACCTACATGCTACCTTATGAGATTGACTATTTCATTTTTCTATTACACACCTATAAAAACCTCACTATATATTTCAAACCCTCATATTATCCTACATAGACATTCCCAGATGATTAATTTAGTCTTCATGTGCATGGGTCATTAATGTCTGATCAAGTTAGTGTCATTAGTTGATACTAACATGTGCCTATCAATAGTGGTTCTCTCCCAATAAAGACTATTTTTTAAAATCAAAATTTTCATTAGGGTTAACCCATATACCTAACATTTTATTATCATTATAAATTACCAAATTGGACTTGTATATATACAAATTGATGCCTCACTTGATAAGGGACTTGACATTTATTTGGAACACTTTTATACACTATTTCACATTGAAAAAAACTACACTATTACTCCCAATTTGTAAACCAATCACTAGGAGAAGTCATAAGCCAATTTTGAATCATACTAAATCAAATTCAAAGTAATCTTTATCAAGTGTCAAAAATAAATCATTAGTTGCATTTATGTAGTGAAGGTGAACAATTTCACAATTACACTAGGTATGAGCTATATGTGTGGATTTATTTCTCTCAAAATATTAGATACATAGATAGTAGTCAATCATCAATAGGGGTGATTTGGGTCATCTTATCCCATTACACTTTTTAATTTTTTTAGGTTTATATCCCTCACAAGCACACCTAGGGTTTCAAGGTGGAGTGTGATTTTTATAATTGTGAGCATTATCAAGGTTTGGAATTCTATATATAGATCTTTCAGAGATAGGAAAATATGACATGTACATTCATAAACATTTTTTATGCACAAGTCACAATTGACCATTATAGGTTAGTATCGATTGTTGATGTTGGCCTTAAAATGATAAAACTAACCCTATGTAGATTTAAATATAGTTAAGTACTTATCACTTTATTGTACTTACTATATTTAGCATATTCCAATTATCAAATCATTTTAATTTTTTGAAAAATCTTACATTCAAGTTCATGCTTAAATATTATATTAATGTGAATTCACATAATATTTTTTATCCTATTAGGATTTATAAAACCAAATTAGGTTAAAACACTATTAGGCCTTAACCAAGTCTAAAGCACCTAAGCCAAGTCAAGTTGCCATTATCAAGTTTCAAAATCTAGATCACATGATGCATTCATACTAGTGGATCATGATTGCAAACATTCACCTAAAGGAAATAACTATGTGGTTTTATTTCCCTCCTCAGAGTATTATATATGTAGGTAGTGTTCAACCATTCATTAGGGAGTGGTTGATGTCAACTCAACACATCACTCTTCATCTTTTGTATAGGTTAACTTAGTGTTAGAAGTAGAACTAGGGTTTCAAAGTGAAGAAGACAACATTATAGACTCTTTCATATAGAGAGTGACTAATATCATATAGGAAGAAATTTTTTAATTAGGTGTAATAACATGTACCAAAATAATGGAGCATAGGTATCTAGGACAAACTGTCAGGGTTCAAATGCCTTCATCTAATGCAAGTGTTTAGACTCTAACAGACCCATCTAGTTAGGTCCATACATTAATCATAAGATCCAAGTACTTTCATATTCATTTTCAGTCATCCTTATCACTTCCACATAGTCTTAGACCTGCACAAACCCAAAACAAGTTAAGTATATTAATCCTCTTAGTACTTTTTATAACTAGTAAATTATAATTATTCAATCATACTATGTTGTAGCATTCAAATTTGTGTGTTATTTTTATATATTATACAATGTTATTAGTTCAAAAAAATTATCTTGTTTAGACACATTAATGAAAAAAATAAAACATACACAATGTCATGACCATGATGTACATGAGCACTCAAGATATGACTTGAATTTGACCTAGCATGGATAGTCCCTCTAGGGGATAGACTATAGGATTCTTGACACAACTTATGCATGACGTTATAACACACAATCAATGTACTCATATAAGATAACACTCAATGTCACACAAATAATCACACAATGTGACAATCATCATTAGTCATTCATGGAGCATGTAATGTGACACAAAATGGTCACAATGTCATGCACAATTATCATTACACAATGTAATACTTGATCAAGGATAACACCATGTAAAAATCATCAACTTAAAATATGCATAGATCAAGAAAATCTAGGCTACATAATAAATCTATGTCCTTATTTCACATATTAAAGTAAACTATCCATAACATAAAACACTTTAAATAGCATATACAAAATCAAATCACATGTAATTAGTATAAGTAATTCAATATGATCGATGGAATTATCATTGAAAAATATAACATGTGTAGTTTACTAAGATGCTCGTAGTGTAAGCATGCCCCCAATGTAAGACAATATCCCTTAAGTGTAGGAATGTCCTGCATGTATAATATCCATGTCATACATAACCTATATATTCTACATGCCACTCATGTATATCATGAAAATAATTTACGTATAAAATGGATATTTAATATACCATGAACCTATGAGAGATAATATAAAGTAACCATGTAAATTATCAATACACGTCATGTATAGGTCATAATTGTTAATTTTTTAATATGTTAATTTTTGTATATACTTTACATATTTTGAATTTGAATTAAAACATGTTAATGAATGACCCCATCAATGGGATATCAACATATATGTTTAGTATCAATCACTATGCACCTCATCACTGTGGATGAGGATCAACATCTTTATTAATGTTTAAATTAGATAAATTACCACATGTCATAGAAAATCCATCGTTACTATCATATTCAACCTTACCATGTATTTTTATGTAATTGCATTAGTCATAGTAACATTTTAATTGTGTTAAATGATCAAAAAGTGTGTTTATATTCATTGTGGAACCATATATGAAGTTGATAGAAAAGGTTTTGCCCCCAAGTCACAAACTAATTTATTGATATTACTCTAGACACCCAATTTTTGCACAACAATTATTTTTAAATGTTTTTTAATTACTTTATTTATGTAGGTATTGGAAAATAATAAAATACTTAATGATGAACTTTTATTATATTTTCCCCTTTTACTTTATGACCTTTTTTATATTTCCCCTTTTACTTTATGATCCTTTATGACTTGATAAACCCTCTTTTAAATTCTTTGAGTCCTCTCTTAAGTCTTTGGGTTTCTTTTTAATTATTATTAACCCATCTTTGATTATTTCAAGTTATTAACCCCTCCTTAAGTCTTCTTAAAGTCTATTAACCCCTCCTCAAGTCCTTTTAATTATTTTTTAGTTATCCCCTTTGTGTACACCACTAAGTTTTAATTCAAACTCTAAGAATCCATATATAAACAAAGCTATTAGAAGGCATTCACTATCAAGTGTTCTCATACACAAATCATACAAACTAGACATATTCATGAGCAACCACCAATAAAATACAAGAAAGCATTCTCATTATACAAATCATTCTCACACTTTTAAGAACTATTAAAAGTAACATTACATAAAGCTATCTTCTAAAGTACAATTACAATTTCATGTGCCAAGGGTGAACTAGGAGAACAAGTATATATATTTACATATCATGATACATCCCTAAAGGGAGAACTGCATTAGCTTGAGGTCCATTTAGACTATGTATGCATCACTCAATTATGCAGGGTTTATAAGGGTAGCTCGATCATTCCCACTACCCACTTTTCCCCCCTTTGGTTATCTAATCATTTATTGGCATGCCCCCTTTTTTGAATAAGCTAAAGAAATAATAAAAATAATATTTTAAGTTGTTATAGTGACTTATTTTTATTAAAAGGATAGATTAATATTATTTTATTATTAAAATTTTAAGTCCAGTAAAGTGTTTTTAAAAGGAGGCCTAAAGTTATGTTATTAAGTGACGCTAGGCATGGGGTATAAAATGATATTATTTTAAAAGGTTCCTAAGTCACTTTGAATTATATTTTAGGTAAAAGGAGAAAATAAAAAATAAAAATTTATTTTCCTAAAAATGTCTATAAAATAAGGGCATTAGAATCATTTGGAAAGTATTCTATTTTTACATTCATCTTTTCAACTTGTGAAGTTTTGATCAGTTTGATTCAGCTTTCAACATAATGGGATGAGAACCCTTTGGTGGATTCAGGATAGAGGATGAAAACCCTAGTCTTTTGTGGAGGTTCCATTTAGGGGATGTAATTGGGTATCAACCATTAAATTTATGCATTTTCAGCACAACCAGGGAAGCATTAAATATTTGGAAGGGAAATATCATCATTTGGGCTACTTTTAAGCTAGTATTAATGTTGGAATAGTCTGTTATAATTTTATAAACAATTTAGTTGGGAAAATAAATAAAAATTATAATATTTCCTTATCTAAATTCCATAAAAATGATTATTTATAGTATTTATTTTTTCTAAAATTATTTATTAAATCTCAAAAATATGCAAGGGTTTTATCAATAAAACAAAACCATTTTATTCTCAGTTATAAGGTTTTTAAATAAAAATTTAGAATTCTATTTTCTATTGTAAGGGTTTATTATAAAGGATTCTAGTAAATGCATAATTATTTAAAATATCCATTTAGGGAGATTTTAGTGGTATTAGAGTTATAATTTACCAACTTTTGAATCATGAGGATAGTGCAAGAATCCATGTTAGATATTTTACACATTATTCAAGAATATTAGAAGGATCTAAAGGCATGGATAGAAATAAAGAAGACAAAAAAGTCAAAATTTGATCCTAAAAAATCTACAAAGGAGCCAAAGGAAGGATATCTTATCTAAAAAGTAACCAAAGAATGTGGTTGAAAATAAAATAACCACATTATAGACAAGCACATATGATGTAATGAGGACCTATAAAAGGTGTGATGAATGGCTAAAAATAGTCAAGGAAGCTAATTTTATATCCACTCAAGAAAAATAATTTGCAGAAAATTAAGGGAAAGAATTCTCCAATTGTAATGGTGGAACATGAAGAAAAATCAGAGTTACAAGAAATTGAAACAAATCAAATCATGGAAGAATCAACCATGTAGGTAAAAGGTATGAAATTCAATATATGAAAATATATTCTATTGACTTTTGATATTTCCAATCAGTAAAATAATTATCTTAAAAAATTGAGGAAAAGGAATCATTAGTTAATGGAAAGAGCCAAAGATGGAAATAAATGTGTCAATCCATGAGCTACCCAAATGTCTTGAAAAAGGTGAGTCATTGTCATAAATTATTGAATTTAAGGATATCCATGTTGATAATCATGGTGGAGTGACTCCAAACTAGGATATTTGTGTGAAGGATCACCAAAAAGACATTAAGGGAATGTGGGGTGATGGGATACTACCATCAAGTGATAGATTAAATATACCTTGGGAGGTTATGAACCAAATTTCTACTATTAATTTTGTTTTCATCACCATTTTAAGCCTCCAAATTATTTTAGTTGCACTCATACAAGTGGATATGCAATTTTGTAGCTATTGTGCTAGTGTCATGTTTCTAGTTTTGATAATTTTGGATCATGAACTATTATTATCAGTCATGAATAGTTTAAATTTTGCACATTTTAAGTATTTGTATTCTTATTTTAATAATTATATTAAATTTAAATATGAGGATGGTTTTCAAATTCTTTCTAGATCCCAGTTGATTCATGATTCAACTATCATGAATTCACTCAATAAGACTATTGGAAAAGCATCACCTAGTGTAGTTTTTCCACTTCCTAATTATATCATAGTAGCACAATATAATCTAACTACATCACAAAGAGGAATGGAATAAATATAAATATTGATTTGGGATATTAGAATTTTGAGTCATGAGGTGAACTAGAATTACTTAAGGATAAGCAATCTTTGGGAAGGGCATACTATCATGTCTCATTTTTTAAATAAGTTAAAGAAATAAAATATATAATTTTTATGTTATTCCAGTGACTTAATTTATTAAAAGGATAATTTAATATTATTTTATTATTAAAATTCCAAGTCTAGTAAATTGTTTATAAAGGGGGGCCTAAATGATGTTATTAAGTGACACTAGGTATAGGATATAAAGTGACATTATTTTGAAAGGTTCCTAAGTCACTTTAAATTATATATTGGGGAAATATATAAAATATAAAATAATATTTTATTTTCCTAAAAGTATCTATAAAATAAACACATTGGGATCATTTTGAAAACTATTCTATTTTTCCATTTATCTTTTCAACTTGTATTTTGAGCAGTTTGCTTCAACTTTAAACATCAAAGGACAAAACCCTCTAGTGGATTTAGGCTAGAGGATGGAAACCCTCTAGTATATTGTGGTGGTTCCATTCAAGGGTTACAATTATCCATTAACCATTAGATTTATACATTTTTAGCATAACTAGGGAAACATTGAAGATTTTGAAGTGTGACACCATAATTTGGGTTTATTTTAGGCTAGTATTAATGTTGATATGGTCTATAATTTTTTGAATTTTTCAATTTGGAAAATAAATAAAATTTTTTATCTTTCCTTATCTAAAATTCCATAAAAATGATTGTTTACATTATTTATTCATGGCTGAAATTATTTATTAAAACTTACAAATTTGTAAGGGTTTTATTAGTAAAATACAATGATATGGTTTTTAGATGTAAGGGTTTTAAATAAAAATTTAGAATTCTATTTTCTTTTATAAGGCTTTATTGTAAAGTATTTTGGTAATTCTATAATTCTTTAAAATATCTATTTAGGGATATTTCATTTATCTAGTGCATGTATAGGAAACTAGGGTTTTGATATTATAGGTTCACATGCACATGAAACATAGATTTTCAAAGTAGAAACCAGCATTATTGAATGATCTGCACTTTTTGAGCAAGTTTTAGATCTTCAATGTAAGAAGATAAAATCAACCAATAGGACAAGATTGACTAATGTACCTATTTGAGTATGTTGATTATGTCCTAAGATCAAAACATTCACCCCTTTTAAATCAAGTAGGTATAGGTAGTTCACACAACCTTAATTCAACTCATTAACCTATATAAATAAGGGAAGTACATTAAAACAAGATAAGTACTTCTTTATCCCTTTGCTTTCTTTAGTGTGTTTGTTGAACTTGATTATCAAGAAATGTGCTTATAGAAATTATATTGTATTATTTATTTTAGTCAAACATGTAAATAAACATTATAATAGTTTATATAATTAAGAATTAATATTGCATTAATTCATATTTTTGATAAAATATTTGGTGAACCTGTGTATTGATCAAATGTTGCCAAAGCTCTAGGTTTCCCTTAGGGTTTCAACATTCTTTTTCAAAATTCAAAATTTTGCCCTAGTGTTTCATATTTATCTTTTATTTCCCATCCTTGGTCTAAACATAATAATTCATTTATCCTTTTTCCCTAGGGTCTTACCCTTATCTTTTTGTTAGGGTTTCATGTTCATAAACTTGTGATTTCATTTTTATTTATTGCTTCATTTGTAATTTATAAGATTTGAATTTTAAAATTCCTTAGGAGTTTTTTATAATCTTATAGATTAATCAAAAACCTCTTTTTTAATAAAATTCTATATGGATGTTTCATATTTTTTAATTTACTATGTTTAGTAAATATTTACATACAAGGCAAAAGGTGTCTCTTTGTTCTAATAAATTTTTAGGTTTCATTTATTAGCTAGGTTTACTAAAAGACCTCTCTTAGATTTATGAATTTCATCCCTAATTTTTATAAATGTATGATTCATTATTTGGAATATCATAGGGTTTTACTTTTGAAGCATTCCACATCGTTTGGCTCATTTTTTCATAACAATTCAATTTTCAAATTACTCAGAGGTTTTTCATAATCTTGTTAATATAATAAAAAACCATTTTTATTCTCAAAAATTATATATGGATGTGTAGTATTTTTAAATTTAATATTTTTATTAAATATTGACATAAGGGGTGAAAGATGTACCTATTTTTCCCTAATTTTTTGGGTTTCACTTCTTCGTTGTTTTTTATTAAAAAAATATCAAATTATCAAAATACCTAACCAATTTTTTAAAATTTCTAAATCTTTATTATGCACATCTTAGGATATAAAATAACATCCTCTAATCCTCCTCATCCCTTGGATTTTATGTTTTTTCACAAATATATGTCATATGGTTATTCTAATGCAAATAATTCATAGTCTCATAATCCTCATACTCTGCATGTCCTAATTTATGGAAATGATACACCACATGATTATCATCAATAATGGACTAATGATGATTATTTTATGTAACTATGATAATTATATATGTTATTAAAATGATTGTGACTATGATTATCATGAAGAAGAGGCAAAAAAATATGTTATTTTTGATATAGAAAGGCAAAACACCACTACATCTTCATAACCTTATTTTGATCACCTTGTTGAGCAAGATGACAATAATTCTAAGGTACACACTTATACTCCTCTGATATTGTATGATTTATAATTTAAGGATGTTTTAATTGGTAATAAACATAGTTTGTCTTTACCATTTTATAGTGCACTTCATCACATTCTATATTATAAAACAAACATGCATGAGAACAAAATATAACACATACGTAAAAACTATAAACATAATGATATTACATGCATAGATGTTACTCATAATGGTGTAAATGTGATAAAATTTGAATGTACTTATTTAAAAAATGATGTAAAATGTGAAATAATTTATTTTTTAGTATATGATGAACGTGTTGAAATTACTTCTCTTCCTCTCTCTTTAGATGATGTAAATGTTACCAAAATTGAAAATTATTCTTCTTTATTAAAAATGAAAATAATATAAAGTTTTAAAATTCTTCTCCTTTTCTTTGTATATATTATTTAAATACTCAAACAACTTCCATTTCTTTACCTTTTAATGATGCAAATATGATAAAACTTGAAAATTATTCCTCTTTACTAGATGATGCAAATACAAAATAAATTGAATGTACTTCTCATTTAAATACAAATATTCCAAAAAGTGAAATTCATTATTATTTAACTTCTCTTTATCATGAAAAAATTGAATGTGATTCTTCCATTCTCTCTCTAGAAACACAATTAGATGCACATATGCAAGATGATATTTTATCTTATAAAAATTCATGATATATTTATACAAATCTTAGTGATATTCAAAATGATATAATTTATTCTCTAAAAACATCTTTTGATATGAATATTCCTTCATGAAATTACTTTAAATTTTATAATGTTTATAAATAATGTAATGGTGTCCACTTAAAATTTAATGATAGTTGTAATAAATTCATTATTCATATATTTCAAATAGATGGTAAATTACAACCCCTAGGTGCATCTTCTCAAAATTCAACCATTCCTACTAGTCACATTGTATATTTGATTAATTTTATAGGATATCTTCAAATTTATGTTTTAATTCTCAATTTACTATTATTTTCATGTAATGATAATTAATGATATCAATTTAGAAGATCAACCTCTTACACATGATATCTTTGATTATCCTTATCCAAGCAATTTTTTCATTCCTATTTTACCTTTATTTGATGTTCAAAAATACCCTTCCAACCATTTGAAACAATATGTATATGCCTTTGATCAATGGGACAAATATGGATGCTTATTGTTAAAAGCCTTTCATAAACTTTTAACACAAGAATTTAGTGATTGGTTTTATAGTATTCCTAATGGTTTATTACCCACCTTCATAAAGTTAGAGGACATATTTTTATCATATTTTCATAATCATTATGTGCCTAAATTCACATTATAACATATACAAGGCTTAAAGTAACATAATTATAAGTCTATTTGATATTGTGATATATGGTTTAAGCATGTATTATATTCTTTGACATATAGACCCTCTAATTTGGAAGTATAATTCATATTTAGTTGGGGTATTCTTTCTCCAATTATATAAAGAGCATTATCTAAGGCTTACACTTTATTTGATAGCTTATATATGGATGTAATAACAAAAAATTAAATGCATCTTCATTGAAATGCAAAAGTTTTGTTAAAGATTATTACAAAGGGAAAGAATAGAATAATGAGGATCATAAGTCATCATCAATACCTTCTTCTAAAAAAATAGTTCATAAAAAGGAACAAATAGTAAAGGTTACACATAAACGAAAGGAATAAACATACATAATAACCTCCTACAATTAGATAATATGCTCTTATTCATAAATAATCACTTTAATTTGATCATCTTAGAGATAGACCACATGATATATTGCATGCATTAGTGGATAATCAGTTGATTACTCTTCCTCTAAATTATTATCATCCACCACACATTTGAAAATATCAAAGGATAACCATTTTTCACTTATCATGGTATTAATGGCCATTGTGATAATGACTATTATGCTTTCAGATGAAAGCTTATACATCTTGTAAATAGAGGAGTCATTACATTCGAGAACAACATAATAAGGTATTCTTATCCCACTTCTTCTAGTAGTTATTTTAATACTGAGACATCCCATAAACTTCCTACCAAAGAATGAATGGTTTATCAACCTTTGTAGAACCAAACCACTGGAATAAGTTATTATTATAATTCAAATTCTATAATGATTAATGTATCTCAAGATATTCTTACTTAGGAACCATTAATCATTCATAGAAGTGATACTAAGAGAATTTTAGTTTCTAATACTACAAATCTATATGTTTCAAGCACATATATGTATACTAATAACCCAATATTAAATAAAAAAGGATAATATATCTATGAAATAGGAAAAAGTACAAGTAAACATCATAACACAATAATCAAAAGTGGAACTAATTTAAATTATTTAGCAACAGGGTTGTTAGATAGATTATGTTAAATTTCATCTCTAGCCAACAAGTTTTCACACCTTGTTGGTGTGATAAATAATATCACATATGTGATGCTAACAACTAAAAAATACTAACAATCAATGTGTATCATAAATTCATCATACATTAATCATAATATTATATTTTTTTTTATTAGATAAGGTTAAAAACTTGGAAGGGGGTTCTGTGCTCTTACAATAATTATCAAAATATATTCAACTTAAAATAATTATGATAAGCATAGGACTATGGAAATGTATACCACTAATAGAACATAGACAATAACTAAAATTTAGAAAAAAAAACCATATAAAATGATCCAAAAAAGAAACACAAAAAAATAAATGTTGAAGCAACTATTTAGACTCCTCAAATTTATAGTATACAACCATTTTGTTGTTTTTAGATTTAGTTTTTTATTTGTCCTTACCTCTAGTACTTTTACTTGGGCCTTGGTAGGTTTATTCAGTCACACTCTTTCTTTTCTAGAGTGGCATCCAATCCTCCTCTTTGTCTAATGATCTCTTCTTCAGCTTCTCTTCTTCTCCTTTCTCTATTTCTTCTTCCTGTTAGGGGGAGTGATACCAAAATCCCCACATTATTTAGCCTCTATCTCTAAACCTTCAACAAACTCATTTCCAACTTCCTCCAAAGTAAACATCCCTTTCAAGTTGTTAATTTTCTCCACCATATTTATGCAAATTAAGTGTTGCATGGTTGCCTTAGTCTAGATTTTCTCCAAGATCCTTTCCATGTCAATTTATTTGTTACTCGAGAGGTTGTTAAGGTGAATGTTATCCATGGGATTAACCTCTTCAAAGCTATATTCCAAGATATTCTCCATGGGGGTTTTACCATAATTATCCTTCTACCCTAAATATAGGGACTCTTTTCTAACCTTAACTTCTTGAATCTCCTCAGTATCATCACCCAAGTCCTCTCCCATGTTATAGATATCAATCACCTCATTAACATATTTTCCCTAAAGGGGTTCACCTCTATAGATGATAAGGATGATAAGCCCTTGGTGAATGGGGTCTGAGGATGGATTAGCCTTGAAGGAAATAACAAAAGATTCGATGGAATTTAATTTTAAAAAGGGGAGATTAATCCTATGACCCTTGAAATGGTTCATTAGTAGAAAATGGTACGAGAATAGGATAATGTGTTTTACCTCAAGGGTATAATTCATTATTTGAAGGTAAACATCAGGGCATTTCCTAGGTAAATCATCTCAAGGGAATCTTTTTTGAGATAAAATGACTAGAATATTATATTTAAATAAAATTCTCATTACCCCTTCATTCCTTTGTTTGTCTTTATAGGTTTTAACTCTATCATAGCTTATGTCAGTTACTTCACTGACCATATCCTCCATAATAATAATGCTCAACCCCCTCATCCTTACCAATGGTTATCCTATCCTTTATCAAAATCCCTAAATATGGTCTAATCATGTCCCATAATTCTTTCCATGAAGTTGTAAAGCACTCCTTTGACTAGCTTTCTCCAAATAATTAGGTCCTCCTTTGCCTCTATGAAGGAAATTAGTTTTGTCCTATCTCTCTCACCTCCCATATTGACTCTAAATGTAAAACTTTGAGTTCCATAAGAAAAAACCATTTTAATATTAATATCAACGTTCTTTTTATTGAATTTTGGTCATTTATTGAATGAAATGTCCTAGAATTTCCCATGGTTCAGAACATGGGTAATAATTTGGTGTTGATTTATATGCATCATACTTTAGGATCTATACATCATATCATCAATAATGAGGAGAGATAATGCACCATCTCACATTTGGGAGAGGGATTAAATTTTTGAAATAATAATGAAGTCTTAGATAGTATATTGACCTTGTTTGTCAAATGTTTTAATGCCTCACATTGAACCCTTATAATTTCCATATAATCAACACCCATATTACCTTATCTATATATATATATGAGATATGGTATAGTTTTTGAAATTACCTATGAGACTTTTTGCATATTCCATGACCTTAGATATGGTTTAAGATGGGTTAGAGTTACCTTTTAGGTAATTAACAATGTTGGAGTATCTTTCAATCTGTAGTTGCTACATGCCAAATTTAACTACCAAGTCTATTCCCTAGAAATTTATTGAATATTTGACCACATGGTTAGATTGAACACCTAAGGGGTCAGCATAGGTTGTGACCATGTTCTCTTTGGCATACCTAATAACACCCCCTCCCCTAATCAGCCCTAGGTTACCTTTGGTTTCACCATCAAAATTTAGTTTATGTCAAGGGGAGGGCATATCCATTTGACCAGAGATTTTTCCACCTTTTTATTTTGGGGTTGAGATGGAATTAGGAGGTCCCAAATGGTAAAATTGAAGAAAGGTGATGGGGGAGGGGGTCCATGAAATTAGAAGCAAACATGAGTCAGTTCTCCTTGATGACTGAAAAGATTTTTAGGGTAGTGGAGGAGGGATATGGGGATTTATTGTAAAAAATGCAAGAATGTATGCATTTATAAATGTACCATAACATATGGGGAAAAGAGATGAACCACAAAAAGGTGAGGGGGGATAGTCCTACGGAGGTTTCCATTGAATTAATAGGCCATAAATAGAGTAGGGACTGACCCAAGAGAATTTAAACTTAAAAAGGAAAAAAATCATAATGACAAAGGTAAAAGGGAAAAAGAGGAATAAATGAGCAGATGATTTAGCCTCCATTTTACAAAGATCACACATATTGGAGATGGGAAGTCATCTTATATCTAGGTTTTCCACCATAAGTATTTTGTTTTGGGTAGCTAGCCAAAAAAATGCTGACCTTGGGGGTGATGTTCTTAATCCATAGGCTCTACTAATCTTCTTTAAGATCCTAGAAGTCTAGGATGGACAAGTAACTTGATTCAACTAAGAAGTCTCTACTAATTTCCATCATCTAAAGAAGTGTGAATTCTTTTTGAAAGTGATTAATATGGAAGATCATGGTTAGGATAAAATGAGACTCTTGTGGGTTGATCCCTTCCTTGTGAAGAATTATCCATTATTTTGAACCATTCTCCTCCACCTAATAATAATTAACCCTAGACTATAAAATTAATTTAAAGTAGTTGTTGAGGATATTCCCTAGAGGGAAAAAATTAATGGGTAATTGGTGTAACCAAAGATCATCCCAAAAGTTTACTTGGTTTCCTCTGCCCACATTCCACTTGATGCCTTTCTTCAAGAGATCTTTTTTATTGATTATAGCCTTCTAGAAGGTCAAGCCATTTATAGGACCCTCTTCTATGTATAGGCTAGTGCCTTCCCTTAAATCTATGTATTTTGATCTTATTATTCGATTCCATAAGTTATCCTATTTTATAACCTTCCACCTTTGTTTTGCCAAGAGAGATTTGTTCATCTGCTCTATTTTTCTTAGACCAAGGCCTCCTTTACCTTTGGAAAAACATAACTTTTCCTAGGATACCAAAGGAAATTTGAATTTTTCTTTAGCTCCCATCCATAGGAATCCTTTTTGTATTTATTTTAGCTAATCAGCTACCTTCATAGGGATAGTAAATAGAGACATGAAGTACACCAGGATGCTCTAGAGAGAGCTTTTTAGGATCTAGTGTTTTCCTTCTTGGGATAAAATTTTCCCTTTCCATCCAACTAATCTCTTGTGGAATATATTGATTAGAGGGTTCTAATACTTGGTTTTCATCTTACCATGAAATAAAGGAAGACCCAAATAGGTTAAAGGTAGGTTTTTAATTACATAGCCTAGGATTTTTGAAATCTTTTATTAAAAATAATTTGGAGTGTTGATAAAGAAGAGGGATATTTATTGGAAGCTAACACACTGCCTAGAGACATCCTCATAGGTCTTGAGGATGATCCTAAAACATTTTGATTCAACCATCAAGGCTTAACCCATCATTAGAGTTTCATCCACAAACTGTTAGTTGGTGACCAAAGTGGTGTTAGGGGCCACCCTTATGCCTTTTATGATTCCCCTAAATCTAGCTTCTTCAATGATTCTTTTAAGAGTTTTGGCCAATATTATGAATATATATAGAGACAAGGTATATATTTTTCAAATGCATTTTATGGCCATAAAAAAGCCTTTAGGGACTCTATTAATGATAACCAAGTAGATCGGGGAGGTAATGCAAAAATAAATGAGCCTTCTGACCTCCAAATTAAAGCCCAATTTATCTAGAATCTTGTCAAGGAAACTCCATGCTACCTTGTCATATGCTTTATTCATGTCAATATTTAGGAACATTCATTTCTTGGAAGAATTGTAGACTAAGTGGATAGTTTTATGAGTGATTATTATACCATCAGTGATTTATCTTCCAAAAATGAAAGCTCCTCATTGTTATGTAATGAATTTATCTAGAAGTTATTAAATTTTGATAGTTAGGGCCTGGGTACAAATATTATAGAAGGTGGTGCAAAGGTTGATTGGTCTAAAATCCCTTAGTTGATTGGAGCCCATTTTTTTGGGATCATCACAAGAAAGGTATTATTCAATTCTTGGAGAATAGTGTCTGCTTTAAAGAATTCAGTGAGCACAGAGAAAACTTCCTTATGTAATATGTCCCAATATTATTAGAAGAAAAGGGGAGGGAAGCCATATGGCCTAGGGGATTTGTCCCCCTCCATAGATAATATGATGATTCTGATGTCCTTCAAGGAAGGAGGAGAAAGGATGTTGATGATATTAGCTTGGGAAATAACATGTGGCAGGAGGTTTGAGGTTTAATATTCCAATTCTTCATTCTGAGGGGGGGGGAGGAGATTCCTAAAGAATTTAATAATTTTCATTTCCATCTCCTTTTCCTCTTTTTATAATACCCCATATTCTCTTATCACTTCCCAAATTTTGGTGGTATTGTGATTTATGTAAATAGCTGAATGGAAAAAAATTGTGTTCCAATCACCCTCATTGAGCTAGATTTTCCTTGATTTATAACACTAGAAGGTCTCCTCTTTAGCTTCCAAATTATGGTATGAAATTAGTAAATCCTTTTCCTTTTTATGGAGGGTAATACTAAAGCTTGAGATATTGATTTCCTACTCAATCTTGATTAATTCATCTTCAATCTTTTTCTTTTGGAGGAAAATGCTGCCAAAGACTTATTTATTCTAGGTTTTTAGTATTTTTAATGTGATTGATTTTTATTATGAGAATATACATGTCATATCTTGAAACTTATTCATTCCACCATTTTTTTATGGATTTAAACAATTCTGGATGGGATATCCACATCTTTTAAAATTTGAAAGGGATGTTCTTGAGCTTTAAGGCCTTCTCTCCCATGAAAAATAAGGGACTGTGATCTGAGCCAATTATGGGGAGAGATTTGAGTTTTTTATTGTATTTTAAATCCCATTTTAGTGAGACCAAGAATCTATCCAATCTGACTTGAATGAAATTTTTGTTGATCTTTTTATTTGACCATGTCTATGGGTTCCCTTTTAAGGCCATGTTCATGAGACCCACTTCCTCAATGAATTTTTTGATCTCATTCATGTTGTCATTTTATTATTTTCACCCACCACTTTTATCCAAGGGAGATAAAGGGGAGTTGAAATTACCGGCCACTATCCATTTCTAATCTCCACTATTTTTTTTAAATTCTTCCAATTTGGTCCACAAATTCTTACTCTCTTTATATAGAATTAGGGGCATAAATATTAGAGAGGAACCATCCATGTTTGTTTTATAGATCCTTGAAGTGGACTATGATGTGGTTTTCTAAATTAAAGAGCTCCATCCATTCCAAAATTTTGGGATTACAAAATACTATGAGACCTCTCATAGTACCATGAGAAGTATTGATGATGTTTTTGTATTTATTCCATATATTATCATTTTTTCTCAAAATTTTATCCATATACATCATAATTTCTTGGATGACCAAAATGTCAGGCTTGTGTTTTGAGATAAAGTTCCTTACTAGGCTTCGCTTCCTAGGGTTCTTCAACCTCTTGATGTTCTAGGAGATGATATTCATTTTTGGGAATTGGGATATTATTTAAGGGTCCTTTATTCACCCTTTTCCACTTCATTTTATTGTCTCTTTGTTTATAGAGTTAATACTATTTAATCTACCTTGTGATTTATGTTTTTCAATCATAATATTCTATATAAACAATCATTAAATTTATAAAAACTCATCAATGCAGAAAATTCAAAACATATAATATATGAATTCCAAATAGAAAATGGTCTCATGTATGTATATCAAAATCATATTTACATCATACATATCAATCATTGATGGGAGCATTCCCTCTTTTGATAAATCACTACTTAATGTATTTCTAGCTTATGAAGTTGAAGCTTCATTACGTCATCATGATAGTGACCTATATCATCCAACCTACCTCTAGAGTCTCCCATTATTAATTATCTCATGATTATTCTGAGATTGAAACTCACAAAAATGACTAAGCAAATCTCTAGACAAATCTAGATCTTGACTCAATGCAGGCCATCTATCAATCTTTACTGATAGGTCATCTTATGCACTAGTAACCATAGTATATGTTATAGTAGTAACTAAAAAAAGATAAAATAAATATGCATTCTCACCAATAATACAATCAACTTTCTCTATCAATTTTCTCCCTACTAAAACATATGTCGCATTCCACATTAATGTACATATGGAAATATCTACCATAGTCTAACAATAGGTATCACTTATGATATCACATTATGTGAGTATGTTAGAAAAAATTCTAACTATTTATAAAATAAATTAAAAATTAAAAAAATCCATACACTCATGCTTAATTATAATTTCTGCAACCTAAGCATCTCTACCAATAGGTTATGTTACATGTGGCATGTTTACTCTATCTCCATCCCCTCCACCCTGTGTTGGGGGAATCACAACAATATTACCTACTACAAAATTAAATAATATTACCCATTATGTATTATCCCACTACTGTGTATAGGTTACTATACATTCAAAATCATCACCATCTACTAAAGAAATAATAAGATCTCACTCAATCACTAGATGAGGATCTAAATATGCACCTTTAAGCCATGGTCTCAAGTAAACTATGAAACTTAATTTGACAATTTGTGCCAATGGATAAGTACTTAGGGGCACATCTTGAGCCAACCCAAACTAATGGGTCACTCACTCATATTGAAACCTCTCATACATATCTACAACCCAATCTTGTATCCATATGCTAACTCACTTTTGCATCATCTCCTGAACATCCTTAGGTCATGATCCATATCCCAAATAAGATCTACATTTAATCATAGAAGGTGCAAATCAGTCTAAAACCACTCTATAATCCATAACACTTAGTACTCTTTATCATGGTAGAACCCATTGAGTTGAAAATATTCCTAGATGGACATAATCTTGAAGAGGGACACCAAAAGTTTGAATAATAGTAATATGATCAAAGGCCCATACATGTAAAAATGTATTAGTACCAAGACCACCTCCATGATAATCCAAGATAATCATGTACATATCCCAATACAAGTGGGCTAACATACTGCACCCTATTAGTATCTAGTGTGACTCTCCTAAATAGGTCAAATAATGTAGTACATATTATAGGATATGGCCATAACCCCTCCATACACAACTATGAATGATGTTATTATATAACATATAAATTTCCATAATCTTAGAATATCTGATCATATAATATAATTTAGTATAATAGTACCACCTCAGTCTGCACACTCAGGTCTACCTATCATATACATGTGTGATCACCACATATACCCTAAATTCTATAAATCCATCACTATGTGTCTCTCTCTAATAATAAGAAGTCATAAAATGTGCCACACATCCTCCAAGGTGATGGTCATATCACATGTCGATAACCAAAAAGTATAAGTGTCATGACTCCATCGATATGCCAATGTTATCATCAAGTACATATTATACATAATCTAGCCTAATTGACCAACATGTGCCAAACCAACCTCCTCCAATATCTACCAATCAACATCATTCAAACCCAACTCCAATAGAATACTCATATGCCTACGAAACTAAAACTCTTGAGACTGTAAGTCATGCTGTAAAAACAAAACACAAAAAGTTCAATTATCCTCCAACTTCAATATACACATGCATTTTTTTTCAAAATTAGTCAAAATTTTATATTGATAATATCACCCAAAACAATACAAAAACATAGACATAAATGTGGACAAGAACATCCGACATAGGATAATATCATCTAAGACTATATGGTAATGTCCCAAAATAACAAAAACACTAGATTCCATTTTCTTGGGACATAAAACTCAAAAGTATTAAAAATTTTAAAATTCAAAATTTTATCAAAATTTGAATACTAAAATGTCATTATTAAATTAAAAGGGAATAATCAAAAACATACCAAATCACTAAATATATTTGTCTCAATCATAATGCACAAGTGCGTAAATCATAACAATAATAGAGGTCATCCACTTAGCATCTTAAAACACTCAAAGCTCAAATCTTAATCAACAAATAGTGAAAATGAAATTACAAAACTATTTTTCACTATTTTATCTATTTTTTAGTTGACTTTTTGCCAATCTTAATTACTATGCCTAATGCATGATTAATTATATTAACAAATCTAAACTTTGGAAAGTGATAGATCAAGTTATATTCATCGAAAATATGTGACATAAGTTGTATCATGGCATTAATGACATCTTCTTATACAACATAATGCTACTTTCTTATCAATAACAACTTTAAAAATGGGTCAATTTTACACTTAACAATATAACCATCATTGCCTTCGATAATTATGCTCAATAATCAAATAAAAATATTCACTATTCTATCATTCATAATATATTTCAACTAATATAATGACATCATTCAAATCCAATATGAAATATTCTAACATTTCTAAAAAATCAAATATTTCTAACTCATCATATCTTTCGAGATGAATGATTCACTACTCTCCTCATTCACCTCAAAATGGGGACAAACATGGGGCAGATATCTATAAATTTATACAAATTTAATATTTAGTAACTTATCATGTCACAATATGACTATAAAAGTTGAGATATCAGTACAATAATAGGGGCATTTTCCATGCACATATAGTCAGAACTAGAAATCACACGTTACAAATTTTGAAAATACTATACATTACAATTACATAAGAAATACAAATATTCAATAATGCAATCATTGGAAAAATCACAATTTCAAATGTGGAAAAAAATATTTATTAGCATATATTATGGGGGAATGTGAAATTGCATATCTACTCCCATTCCAATTTCAAGGAACAAGTTCACACAATTTCAAAATATCAAGTTACAATGAACATTTACATACATTTTCAAATTCTAAAATTACAATGGACATGGTAGACTCATGGGTTTAATCCATTCTCTTGTAATCATGTTTTCATAATCCATAGTATACTAAGATGTTACAATTGAATCTATAGTCCATATGCAATTATTGATTTATTTTAGTTACATAGTGGGTGATTTAAAGTCACTAAGCACTCTAGTATTATGTGTGTGGATCTATTTTGATTCTAACCTATTTCTATATTGGGGTTATAAATAATAGATTAATTAAGTTAAAATGATGCATCCCTTAATGGGTATTATTTCTATTGTACATGTATAATTCAAATTAGGGCTTGATCACCCCCAATTATCAAGTTTTCAACATTATTTCTCCAGACAACATTTACTAAAGTCAACATATTGACATCTCAACATCCCCTAATTCTTATACACATTCTATTACCACTTGAAACATTATTCATCTCTCTAGATAGGAAATGAATAGATCCTACAATTCTCTTTTTTTAATCCATGGTGGTTCTACTTATTTATGACACTCATACATGTGTAGTTGTTCCTTGACTGATATTTATAGTATTTCATTTATAATTATATATTTCATTTATTTTGAGAAATGATAAAATCTAATTTTATATATTTAATTTTTAAATAAATAACTTTGATCATCATGGTACATGATACATCTACACAACATCATATTCATAGAGGTTTGTATTCTCTTTTTCCCTTTTATCTAGTACTTGTAGTTTCACTAAAATTCTAGATCAAAGGGGGAAAATGTAGATAGCCAATTTGGCACAAAAATTGTTTTTAAACATATTTTAATTTATTTATTTATGTATTTATTTGACAATTATTAAATAATTAATGGTGCACTTTTCTTATATTTTTTCCTTTTACTTTGTCTTTCTTATATTCCCCCTTCTACGTTATGAGCCTTTATGACTTGATAAATCCTCTTTAAATTCTTTGAGTCCTCTCTTAAGTCTTTGGGTTTCCTTTGTATTCTTCTTAACCCCCCATTGCATATTTTGAGTTATTTTGATTCTTTTGAAGTTTTTTAACCCATCCTCAAGTCCTTTTAATTCTTTTTGAGTCTCCCCTTTGTGTGCACCACTAAGTTTTAATTCAAACTCTTAGAATCCCTATATAAATAAAGTTATTAGAAGCTATTAATTATCAGCCTAAGGTCCATTTAGATTATGTATCTAATTCTCAATTATATGATGTCTCTAAGGCAAGCTCGACCATTCCCACTACCCCACTTTTTAACCCTTTTGTTATTTAATCATTTATATACTGAATGTTTAGTAAACTAGGGTTTTGATATTATAGGTGCACACACACATGAAACAAATATTTAAAAATTATAAATGAACATCGTTAAATGCTTTGCACCTCTTAGACAAGTTTTAAATATTCACTATAAAAGGGCAAAATTGACCAACATGACAAGATCGACCATTATATCTATCTGAGTCTGTCAATCATGCCCTAAGCTAAAAATAATCACCTATTTTAAATCAATTAGGTTAAAGGTAGTTCACACAACCTTTATTCAACCTATCAACCTTTATAAACTAGGTAAATACATTAAAAATATATAAGTCCTTTTCTATCCCTTTGCTTTACTTAGTGTGTTTGTTGAACTTGCTTATCAATAAATGTGTTTGTCAAAATTATATTATATTGTTTATTTCAGTCAATTTATATATAAATAAATGTTATAAAACTTTATCTAACTAGGGATTAATATAATGTTACTTCACATTTTGGATAAAATAATTACAAAACTCAATAGTATGGTTATTAATCAAATATTGTATCTTATGTCATAAACCAAAGCAATTATTAGTGGAGTATCCTCAACATCTAATCTAATCACAAAATTCACTAATATTGAATCCATTAGATTATGAGTTTGTCATATCAACCTCCCATTGTGGATGGAGAGACATGAGATTGCACTCAAGTAAATTTTCTAGTATCTTATGAGGTAGTTTGGATAATATTGTATACTACCTCTTTTTTGGGGTTGATAGGAAAAGCCAATTAATAATTTATGACACTACATAAACTATTAATTTTACCTCATTATTAGTATGTTTTATCTCTAGATTTATTAATTTGATTATGGCTTGGTATTTAAGCTTATGAATGTGTTGTTTTAGTGTTAAACAATTATTATTTCTATGTACAATTATTCTATGATAGCAACAATATGGTTTCCATTTTTGATATAGTATTGAATCCTCAACTCTATGTTGAATGGAAGGTACATCAATCAAATTCTTATCAACATATGTAGTATAGTGGTTGGTTTATATTATTGACTAGAAATCAATAATCTATTATTAGGTTATGTATCCATGATATCTACATTATTTATTGAATCTATCATAAATTCTTGATATTCACCTTTGATACATTATGCAATGTGTTATGCCTCTTGTTTTTAAGTCATATTCTATAAGACAAAGTATTTTCTCAAAGGATTACTTATCATTGAAATATTTTATTATGAATTAATATTGAAATAAATGTTTTCATTTTTATCCTTATGAGTTTTTTTAAGGGGTGCCTTTTATTTATTCAATTTACTATTGCTCATCATTTTTAAATCATCTCGATACTCTCTTGGGCCAATGAGTGTAAAATTTAGATGAGAAAAATAATCATCTATGTGAACTATAATTTCAATCTCATCATCATTTCTATCATATTCTTCCATGAACATTTGTTATATATCCTTTGATTTGACTAATAAGGGAAGGCCTTGTATATTATCTTCTTGGGTGTCCCTTATTCTCTCTTATTTCATTGATGTATCTAGAGTTGTCTCTTTTTATCTATAATTACTTGAATCCCTAAATTCATGTGTATGTATCCTTTCTGGTGGTGTGATTTATGATGGAGGTATTATGGTAGACTAAAAAGCATTAGATCGTGGACTGTATCCATCACTATGTTCTAAAAATTTGTAATATTTAAAAGGTTAATTATCCACAAGACATGTGCAAAAATTTCCCTTATGGAAAAACTTTAAGAATTGATGTAAGGTAGATGGTACAACTTCCCATTGCATGAATCCATGGTCTACCTAAGAGTATTTTATAACTCAAATGATTTATAATTACATGAAATGTATTAGATAATGTATTACTACCCAATATCACATCCATAGTAATTGATCCTAACACTTAATGAGAAATATTTTCAAGGCCTCTGATGTTATTATCTGACTTATGAATAGAGTCCATATTGATACCCAAGGTTTTTATAAATTTTATGTTGTAAATATTCAATCCCAATCCATTGTCTATTATGATATTCTTGACTCATTTATTTAATATTTTCACTTGAATAAATAAGGGCATAATTTGATATATAATATATTGTATATAAAAGTATTCCTTCTCAAAATATATGTCTTCATTTGTATCCAATGTATTGATGATGACTGTAAAATAATCTAGTTATACATCATTTGGTAAAGTTGTGTCTCACATTATACATATAGGATATCCTTGAATAGTTGACCTTTTTAGTAGCTCTATAATGGAGATCTTAGCTTAGGTATTTTTAATTTGATTAATGATATCATACCATTTAGTTGGATTAGTTGGCATCTTAGGAATTAAAGCGGGGTGAGGGAGGGGATTTAGACTATATCCATTTTGTCACACATGATGGGAAACCCTACTTCTTCATTTTATGATAATATAGACCTCAACATCTAATATAAGCTTGGGGAAAATAATGGGTGAGGGGTGGTATCCATCATTGCATTGAGGTTTTGGGAGGAATGAAAGGAGACATAAATTCTCTATAACATCTAGTAGTAACTCAAAGAATCTCATATTAGATATTTAGACAATATGAGTTACTAAAGAGAGCTAAGGATTAATCATCATTAATTTCATACTTATTTTTATTTCACATGGGTTTGATCCATTTAATTACATGGTTTGAAAGATATTACATATTTTAGGGAAACATGTAATCATGACAATCATAGCTTGAATTAGAAATTATAAATTATGTATATCCATTATAGCTATGATGTGTTTATTTGAATAAGGGGAAATTAAAAATTAGATACAAAACCCCAATATATAAATATGTAACCCTAAGAAGGTAATATTAAACCCTAGGGAAACCTGGGGTTTAACATGATCAAGACAAAGGTTGGGCTCACTAGAATACTTTAACTTATTTTGGATTTTTATATTTAAATAATCAAAAAAATTATATTATATAATATATATCATATATTATTTAAATCTAAATATAAAATGTAGACTATGATTAAGCTTTAATATATATATAAATGATAATATTATAGGGTACATAGCTTGTTCACTATTTTGTTATGATCATTGTCTATGTATAATCACTTGAAATGATTTTAGTGGCTCTATGATCACTTAGCATGGGAAACAGTGTGTCAAAACTTGTTATGATACTTCTATTAGGGCACATATACTTGCAAAATTTGAATTCATCCATTGTCTATTGGAATTATCTCTGTGTAAAATTATTAGCAGAGGTTCTTAGGTTCACCATAACATACTAATTATAGGGATAAATCCTATGATTTAAGAATATATTGTTGGAAAGCATAAATCATTTCAAGGTATTCAATTCTATACTAAGATTTTAGAGGTTTAACACAATCTTAGGTAATCCTAGGAATGACTACTTAGATAGATATTTAATGGCAATACTCAGGTGTGAATACATAGTTGTAAACTCATAGAGAAAAGACCTTTTAGTAATCAATTAACATAAAAAGATGTTAGCTATTGGAATTAATTCACAGAGGTATCCCAAGGAAGGTTATCATTACATAGAGCATTATGCAATAACATCCAATTTCACAATAATTAGATTGTATCATAAAGAAGACAAATCCCTTTTTATTAAAATTAATATTGTAATACATATCAATATACAAAATATATAACTAAAATAGGAAATATAAACCCATCATATTAATTATCAATTACTAAATCTACTTACAATCTTCATACTATTATTTATTTATTACACATTCATTCAAGATATCTCATGTCTACACTCATTTATTAATGTGATCATAGGAAACTTTTACTCAAAAGTCCTTCATACAATATTACCCAATATTATCCAACCCATTCTACTACAATCCATAGGAATATATAATCCTGAAAACTATATTGTTATAACCATAATGTCTATACTTAGCATCCAGGTATGTCAACCTATATTACGTTACTAATTATTCCATGTACATGATCCCATATGGAAATAGAATATGATCATAAAAATATTATAGAATAACCACTAACCAAATAGAAACCATGGTCCCTATCCATATGGCACATTCATATATTCAAGTAGTTAGTGTACATATTCCTTGGCTAACACTTTCTCAAACTTAAATTTGTGTCTCATCTCGAGACAATATCACAAAGAAATTGGAGTTCATAGTAAAAAATATAGGTAGAACACACATAAACCATGCATTTCTCAAGGTGTCATTTATCAATTTTCACCGTGTGTGAACTACTTAGCCACCCTCATGGATTTTTAACTAAGTAACAAGATAGTCTACTACCCTTTCAGGTTTTTAATAGACTAGTGAAATTAGATAGTCACCCTTGATGAGTTTTTAACCAACATATCCTTATGTGTTCCTATGGTCCTACCATACAAAAAGCTAACAAGCAAAATTTCAAAATTCCTCATGGCAAAAAGAACTTAGTTAGATGGAGGAAGCATCAATGGATAAATAGATGTAGTCAGTGTTTGTGATGCTGATGGAGCAATCTATATAGAACTAGAAGCAAAAATATGATTCTGGCATAGATGTTACTAAAGTTGACTTGGAGTAATAATGATAGGTACATAAAATAGATGAGTAAATGTAATATCAAACTCAGGCACGTCTATATTATAGTTATGCCAGTCAATCAAGTACTTTTGAATACTACACAAGAGTGTCCACAATGGAATTTGAGTGTATAATAATTGATAAATATCGCTATCTATGGCAAATATAAGAGCAGCTTTAGCATTAGTCATTTTAACAAAGATATCTGCATGAAGATGGGTGAGCTTCTCAACATGACACTGCACTTAGATGCCTAAAGAGTTGTTACACAATAACTGATTCTACCAAGTATGTAATTATTACATGAAAGAGTTTCTAGATTATATAGATGCTTAAATGCAGATGCAAACCTAGTAAAATTGATAGATGGATCGATTATTATGAATTTGAAATAACTCATAGTGTTAAATTTGGACAACACACCATTCCATGCTACATCCACTTGTGTCTTCTATCCAATCAATTGATGGGCCATAACAATGGCCTAGCCAATCATAGTGGTGAGGTGATCTTGATTAAGCTCTAAGAGCTCACATAAATCATTTGAATCCTCCTTGATAGTCTGACCTTATAAATTTAAAATAGTTGACTTATTAGATGCTCACCCAATCCTGCATAAGTTGGGCCACTAGCTTTTAAAGTTTCATGTGATCCATCATAAAACTAGGGCCTACAACTTGGGAATAGAGGATGGGGAAAGTATATTTAATTAAATTAACAATATTGTTAATCACACTCCATAGGTCAAAGTTATCTTATTGTAATTGGGACACCCTATTTTATAAATAAATAATAATTTAGGTGATGAAATCTTTAAAAGTTGAAGCACCTTCTAAATTTTTGGCCAATGAAAGCTTAGAAACATCTAGAGATGCTTTAGTGTAATGTGGATACATGGTAGAGATAATAGTGGAGGTATTGGTGGGAAGATGTTGTAAGGGAAAGAGGGGGAATGAAAATATGGTGCGATAAGAGGGTAATAAAGGAACATCCATGAGGGCTAAGTAATGAAATCCAAATGTTGTAGTAGGCTCATGTTTTGGTAAGGCTCAACCTTGGATTAAGAGGGATTGAGAAGCAAAAGATGTAGAAGGTGGAGTCTCAAATGGTGGTTATGGAGGAGTGTTTCATATAACCTCAACCTATTGTGGAGGAGTGGTGTGATCCTTAGGAAACATTAGCATAGTGATGGTCTCTATGATTGTCGATGGAGGATGAGTAGTGATAGGTTTAAGTTGTATTATCATTGAATCCACATCTTTCACTGTCTCTTGTGTGAATTTATCAAGAGTATCAGGTTTTATGTGTGCTACCTCTATAGTAAGATTTCATTTGGCCACATCTTCAACTTATTTTTTTGATATCTCAATAGTAACATTTTGCTTCTGCACTTCCTCAGCCTCAACAAGCTTCTTTTAATTATGCCTAAGCATCTATAATCTACATAGACTAGATGGGGGTGTCCATTGGCACTTAAAATTCTTACACATTTGGTTGTGAAACTTCCTCCATAGTCATTGTTGGGGGTTTCCTTGGCTTGATAGCTAGTTGTGGCCTCATTATTTATAGGGTCACTTTGGTCTGCTATTGATGGTATGCCTCCAAAGCCTTTTGTTGTGTTATTTCTTTTTGTTGTTTATTCTCTTCCTTTCTTTTTTTTCACTTAGTAGATTATTTTGTTTCTTCTTTTCTAGCTTGTTTTTATATAGGTGTTTATGTGTCTAACACCACCTCTTTAGTATTAGTGAGAGGCTCATCTGATTGAGATGATGAATAAATCACAATGGACCCATGCACTATTTCCCTTGACACATGGCCCTTTTTTCACCTAGAGTTAGGTGAGTCATTAGGAATTGATGGTTCAAACCCCCCTAAATACATTAGATTTGTTGTGGGATGGTGGAGTATGAGTTCAACTTCCTCCTTAGTAGTAGGTTTATATCTCTATAGAATATGATGCTCGTGCTAGAGTGATGTTGATAGACTCTCAGCAAGAGGATCAATTGGTTGGGTCTGAGAGGACCTACCAAATATACCTTATATAATAATTTATGCTTTTGGTCATTGAAGTTTAGATTCCTTACCCATAATGTCAACAATAATAGACTATAATCAAGGTGGGAATTCCACCCATAAATGTTAGGGCACCTGATTGTGGATTTTCAATGTATGCACCACTTTCCAAAATAAAAATTATTTTTCTTATCCTCTCTCATATAGATCATTGGCCATTTCTATGAGCATAGCTTGATAGACCTCCTATTCATCAGTTTGAATGTTTTACCATTTAGATTTCATAGTGATCTGAGGAATATGCAGGTCATCTAACCATGTTTTTTTACTATGAATCTTCCTTCTTAGAGGATAAGGTGATCAAAGACTCACATGGGGTTTACACTTCCCGTGATCTAATGGATCAGATGTCATCGAATAAGTTTGTGTGGTGTCCATCAAAATGGGAACATCAGGTGGAATTAATTATAGAGGAGTTGCTCTATGTGTAGCCAGAGTTTTTTGCTAGGTTAATTCCTTCCATGCCATATACATATGAATAAAGAAAGGCAAAGGTGTAAATGGAGCCTTTGGGATCTCATGGATGTAGATATAAATTCCCTCTAGAGTATTTATGACCACTACATATTGGCCCATAAATTGCATCATAAGTGGTGGGATTTTTGGGTTATTAAGCACCAATTCCATGAGTTCATTCCACCATGCACTAAATAATTGTTGATGTGTAAGGTAGATGCTTTCACTATGTTTCTAAATGAGGTTCTAAAATGAAATATCTAGCCAGTAATCCACATCTAGATGGACTCCACCTTCAAGATACTTCCACTCCACAAACACAAACAAAAGAACTAAAAACTGATATTGAAAAGGTTATCTTGTAGACATGATGACTTTTGAAATATTAGTTGTAAACTCTAAAATAATAAATTATTCTAATTAAATTTTTCCTCCTTATGGATCATTTAATGAGCACTATCGATGACCCCTTTTATGGCCCCTTTTGTATCTTTTGGTGTTTGCCAAAACTGTGTAGTAATGTACTCTACTAGAATGTGGATTGTTTCATCAGTGATGTCATCCAATGGAATTCTATGATTTCCTTGGGTAT
Source organism: Torreya grandis (assembly GCA_037957365.1). NCBI lineage: Eukaryota > Viridiplantae > Streptophyta > Pinopsida > Cupressales > Taxaceae > Torreya > Torreya grandis. The sequence continues at coordinate 245,481 of JARHVA010008324.1, forward strand.
AAGCCTCCTTAATCTTAGGTAGAATTAATGATATTTTTATTTATAAGGTGTAATATAGCATGCTCCTACCACCACACCTCTATCCCTTGCCATTGTAGCTTCATTCAAATGGATGGTGATGTCTGTATATAAATAAAAATATTCATCATTGAATCTTCCCACCAGAAGTTTGATGATCTCACTCATTTGGCCAAATGTAGGTAACTAAATTAACCACTCAACATTAGTGTTATAGAACCTATGTGGTTGTGTAATTACCAAGGGTTATGTGTCTGGGGCTACTTCAAGGACAAATAATCTATCTTTAGTGAACTTGAGGGAAGTATCTACCTCCGAGTTTGAAAATTTAGCTCGGCATATGTTTTCTCCAACCCCAATATCTTCTAGTTATGCAGTGGAGAGTATTTTTATGAATTTTAGTTTTCCAAATTTGGCGATCTTAAATATTTGAATGTTGTGGCTAAACTAGGCTAAAGATAAGGAATACAAAGTTTTGGGATAGACTTGGAGAGATGATCACCAAATTGATTAAAATTAGCTAAGTATGAAATGGTAGATCAACTGACAATAGGGGATATATATAGGTATTCATTCACTCATTTCTATCATTTAGATTTAAATTTGCTAAACTATCTTAGGATCCTCTTTTGAAAAACATTGGTAACTAAATCTTTGAATTGATGGGTTGGCACACTTTTTGCCAAGGTGGCATCTTTTTATGGTAGTGTGGTGAAAGGATGTGACATGTTAAATCTTCAAATTGATTATTCCTTTTCCTAATTTGGACTAATACAGTGATTTGAGATTGATGTCACTTATCTCAGATGCTTAGTTATTAATAACCATCACTTATCCATTATATGTCATCAAGATCTCTGCCATATATAACTTTACTAGACTTAATTATCTTTATATGCCACCCATTTTAACCTTGTTTTTTACTCTTTCCTTCTAATCATGCACAATGCCTCTTGCTTGCTAGTTGTTTGGGATAATTTATTTACACTTAATTCTAAATTACACACACAACATAACAAAAACCAAACACAATCCACACATCATGAATGAAAATGAATCCTACACTAAACTAGTGTGATTGAGCACCTGCCCTTTCTTAAGCACGCAAATTATTGGAAGTAGGGTTTGAGACTACTACCATTCATCTTTAAATTCAAAATGGTACCTTATAAATCCATTAAGACCACCATTACTATATGAAGTAACTCATTAATAATATATGGTCCCTTCCAATAGATGTTCAATTTTCTTGAAATGGCTCAAAACCAACTATCATATATCATGACAAGTAGATCTATATAAAAAAAAATAGTGTCTAGATTCTTATCATGCCAAGATTTTTATCTACACTTATTTACCTCTTATGTCTAGGTTTTTTTATGGTGGTCTTCATCCATTTTTTTTAGGTCCAATTAACCTACTCATCAAAGATTTTTGATCTCCCATATGCATGATAATTATGATTCTCAAGATGGATACAACATACTCTAAGGGCATTACTTCTTCTAAACCATAGACTAATTAAAATGGGGTAAACCCTGAGGCACATTTGTAATGTGTGAAATATTCCCATAATACTTTAAGAAGTATATCCTCCCAGTCATCTCATTGGACATCACAAACTTTTGTAAGCATCTTACCCAATACTTTGTTTGTAGCCTTTGCTTGACCATTTGCCTGAAGTTGGTAATTTGAAATTTTATGGTGTGATATGATGATTTCATCAATGAGTGTCTTTATGGTATTATCTAAAAAGTGCTTACCTATATCACTTACCAACATGGTTGGACACCCAAATCTAGTGATTATGTTCTCATATAATAACTTCATTATATCATTTGTACCCCAGCTAGTTGTCACAGTAGCTTCGATGCACTTGGTAAAGTAATCGGTCATAGTTATTATATAGAATGCATGAATATGTTTAATGGGTTAATTGATAGGCTTGACAAAATCAATCTCCCATTGTTCAAAGGGTTGATGTGCAAGCATTGGTTGGAGTGGCATTTCATCTTACTAGTTTGGCTTTCCCATCCTTTGATAGACACTGCATAATTGTTTGGTCTGGTATGCATCCTAAAATGAATAAGTCCATCATAGGCCATTTGTAAATACTTTTTTTTAGTATCATCTCCAATTAAGTGACCTCTAGTGATGTCTTGATGTGCTTCTTCAAGTACTTGAGGTTATTCATGCTTGAGTACTATTCTACTTATTAATTTGTCCTTACCTAAATAATACAAGAATCCTCTAAAGATACTAAAAGGAAGGGCCTTGGTAATGAACTACTTCTTCTCACTCTGTGTAGTGTTTTGGAAATGTCACATGTTCCAAAAATTATGCAATCTCCTCCAGTTATTCAGGAATCATAGACACAAAAAATACATATGCATCAAAGGATTCATCAAGAATTTCTTTTGGTTATTCACCATTTAGGAGTCAACTTAAATGATCTAGTCCCACATTCTATTGAATGGGTTTGACATTAATATATAATTGAAACTCCTAAAAAAACATTAACCATTGATATATACGACCTCTTAATAAAGGTTTGTTTACTAGGTAGTGCATAGCTTGATGATCAGTGAATAGCTCAAATGGTGTAGCTAACAAGTAATGGCAAAATTTCTATAGTGTGAATAATATCTAAAAGGATTCATGCTCAGTGATAGTGTAGTTATTTTTAGCTAAGAAAAATTCCAACTAGAAAAATGATTGGGGTGATCCAAGACACCTTCTCCTAGTTGTACCAACACAACACCAACTACGATCCCCGATGCATACACATGTACATGGAAGAACTTAATCTAATCTAAAAAATTAATATTAGTACAATTACCAATCTCTAATTTAAATCAATGAATGTCATATGGCATTCATCTGTCTAGATGAACCATGTATCCTTCCTTAATAACTTCTACAAAGGGGTAGATATTATAGCATACCCCTTAATAAATTTTTTATAATAGCATGTATGTCCAAGGAAGGATCACACCTATGTCACACTTGTGGGTGGTGGCATTCCCACAATTATTGTGATCTTGGCTGAATCTACTAATATACCTTTGTTGTAGACTACATGTCCTAACAAAACCCCAAAGGGTGTAAAAAACAAATATTTTTTAAAGTTGAGCACTATCCACAATTCTTTGCATCTTTGTAACATCAATCTTAATTTGGACAAGTGATTTAAAAATAATGAAAATACTACCCAATCATCCAAATTGAATTATAATAAATCATAGATGAGATCCTTAAACATAGCTAAAATAGCCCTCAAAAAAACTACAAGTGCATTTCTTAATCCAAATGGCATTACCTTGTATACAAAAGAGCCTCATTCTATTGCAAAGGTCATATTGTCTCTATCTTCTTTTGAAATTGGGATCTAATGGTACCCATTGAAATTTTTAGTAAAATAATACACCTCATGGCCTACAACCACATCCATAACTTCATCAATAAAAGGAATAGGGAAAGGGTCATTAACACAAGCCACATTCAAAATATGATAGTCACTACAGACTTTGATCTCACTAGTATTCTTTGGTTAGACCACCATAGGGATCACCTAATTATATTTCTCCACTTGAAAGATAATTCTAGCCTCCTATATGTAGTCCAATTTAGTCTTGACCTTTAGCTTCATGTTTGGGTTCGGCCTTTTCTTAATCGATCATGCACACTCCTTCAGTTTAATGTGCATCTACCTCAAAGATGGGTCCACACCCTTGACTTATTTAAACTTGGTTAAGAAGACATCCTGATAATCTTGTAAGAGTTGTAATACTTTAGATATGTCTTCATGTGACCATTAATCACCAATATGTGCCAATTTTAGAATGGCCTCGATTCTAATGTTTTAAATGTGTTATTTAAAGGGTTCATGGTAAATATTGCATTCTTCCTCAAAAATAGAATCATGCATTAGTTGTTTGGTTTCTCATTCTGGAATGTTAATATGTTGAAACCTTTCTTTTTCAAATGATTTTGTGACTAGACCTAGAAGTGTCTAAACTTCTCGCTCTAGTTCAAATAATTCTATGAGTGCCAGATCATACTACATGATTGAATCTATTGTCCACTCATATTCATCTTGTATTCTATGAAAGGGTTGAATATAGATCTTTGACTTATCCTTATCTAGTTTATAGGCCTATAGATATTTATTCAAATCATAGGTTACATCATAGGAGTATGAATAATTAGTTATTCCATCTAAGTCTTCAATCCTCCCATGACATAGAAAGACCTTTAGCTTCTGTAATGCCTTGTGTTGGAGGGTTATCATCTTAACAAATAAAATGTCTAAATGAAATCACCTTGAACTTTTGCCTAATGTATTTTTTAAGAAATAATACTGAGATCGGGGTGAATCAGTTTCTCAATATTTAACTAATCAATTCAATTTAACAATCCATGAGCATACACAAAGGATCAATCTATAAACAATCAACTATACAAGCATAACATAAGAGAAAACAAATATTATATGGGAAACCCTATTGGGGAATAAAACCCAATAAACCATGAACATGGAATACTATCCTATAATGACAAGATTCAAAGTTTAGTAAAGCACCCACTTTACAAGGAACTCCAACCCATATCTAGTTGAGCACCAACCCAGCTAGTCTTCTAGAAGCTCGGTCTTGCAAGGAAGCTCCAACCCCCTTAGGTAACTTAGAAAAAACCAAGTCACCTATAATTTATAGTCACCTATATATTTATTTTTATAACCCAACTATATATGATAACCTTTTCATGCACTCCTTACCCTTTAATCTCACTCCACCAACTACTTATCCCCTCTCGCTCAATTAGCCCTTTCTTTGGCAATATTAGATAAATTGACCTTATTAAATACCTATATAAACATAGTTATATATTAATAAAAAATTAATCTCAGTAATTTTATGATATCTAAGATTTTAACATATTCAAAAAAACTCAATATCCTTCGCTCAATATCTCTATATTCCAACTAGTCAAAATAGACTTATTAGGCCTTGCCTTTATACTCAAATATTTATTTCACCTATATTGGTCAGAAAAGATCCTTACCAAACTTGGATTAGGATTTAAATATATCACTAAACATGTTTCATGAGTTAAAAAACCCATACATTAGTCGGTCATAGTCCATAAGGACCAAATCCTTCATTAGGCCTAATGGAGACCTAATGCAATTAGGTCTGTCCTATCCACACGTTAACACTCAGACCCTTAGGAAAAATTTATAACTTATCCAATACATGAGATAATTAATAAAATCCTATAATATACCCTTGATAATATCACCTTGGGTTCCCAACTCCATTTGTCCCATTTCACTACTTGGACCTACTAGTTAGGTCTCCTCACCAATAATAGGCCTTTTCACTACCTATAAGTCTATCTTGTAATATTGACTCATATAAACAAATATACCACATAAAATATGAATTAAATTATATTAATATGATATTTAAGACTAAATAAACTTCCAAACAATCTTTATTTACCATCACATAGGCCAAAAGGCCTCAAGAACACTCTTGTAGATAGCTTACTTAGAAATACTCAACACTGTCAAAACACAATCATAATCACTTAACTTTTCAAGCTTGATCAAGAACTTCCAATGATAAAAAATGAACTAAAATGATCCTATTACTCTTTTATAATACCTTTTATAACTTTTTATCATTCATCTTAGTGAAAATAAACTCAAAAACATCTTTTTCACACACAAAAAAGTTACCTGTAGGATCAAAAATACCATCAAGAAAAATAACTTATGGTACACCTGTGGGGATACCTTTATGATCATATAATGTATATTTTAGAACCTATAGTATCCTTATAACATATTTGGAGAGATATTTTACATGGTCATGTATCAATATTGGTATTTTATACCAATCTCACTATGTCACTCTACACAGACTCCACTGTGTTAGATAGGCTAGTTTGATGACAACATTTTCTTCATTGTAGGAATAATAGACACTTTCATATAAGTGAAATAGGAGTAAAAATTATTTAATTATTACCCCATTCCTTTTTAACTATCCATAATCCTTTACAACCAATCCCTACACTCATATTCTTTCTCACCTAGTTTTCTCACTATTCTGCTTATTAGGCCAGTTTACCAATAGGCTACCTTCCATGACCAGTTTTGCACAATTTGATCTAAAACATTATAAAAAAATTTAATAATAATAAAATATGAGTCTTTAACATCATCATACAATTACTTTCATTCTTTGACCTAGTTAACACTGCATGTACCATTAAAAACCTTGAAAACAAGGGTTTCCCTATAGCTTCTATTCACTGTCAATAAAAAAAAACCACCTAGGGAGAGCTTGAAGAGTAATTTATATGTTAAAATAAATAAAATATTTAAATTTGACCATTATAATTCAAAAATTATTATATATTTCCTATTGGGTTTGTGAAAGGGTTTTAGGAGGGTTTTGATTGTCTTACCTTCTTAGTAATCATTCATAAAGGATTGTGCATCAATCCTAAAACCAATGCCAAGGATTTAAATTTAGGTACCTTACCCATGTACCATGAAGTTATTATGATCTCATTTAAATTTTTCACATGCCAATGAGCATGATAAACTTCTTCTCGAGTCTGTAACCCTCAATTTTGTGCACATAGTCAACATTTTCATCAAAAATATTGCTTTTTCCTATAGGTTTATGACTTAAAAACTTTTTCATCATGATTTATATGTCCTTTAATACCTCTTTAAGTGATCCCATTATATCCATAATCTTTTTAAATTAACTTTACCCCTCAATAGGCCTCTATAGGTCACCTTGTGTACTTTAGGCCTTATATTACTAGTCCTTCTTGGACCATGAACACACCCTAAAACCTCTTGTAATGTATTCAAAACTTAAACCTCATGTATTAAAGTATCACAAAATGTTATAAAACTTATATAAATTCTCACATATATCTCCAATGTCTCAACTCACCATGCTCCTAGGCTTATCTCATTAAGGCACTAAGCCTGCAACTTCTCACTAGCTCACTTATGCATATTAGGTCTAGAATTACTAGTTATGATTGGTCATTAAAAACTCTTAGAAACCTCTTGTATTAATCCAAAATACCTTATTCATATTTCATATGCATTCATGCCATGTTCTCAAGTTTCCATCCATGTACCTGTAAATCATATACTGTTTATCTCAATAAGCTACCAAGCCTATATTTTTATACTAGGTTTCTTGTGCAATGACTATACCTTAAGGTTTGACGTTCCTACCACTATATATAAAATATAATTTTAATACACATGTTCAATCACCTTCTCACATTTTCTAATATTACTTTGCATAGTTTCAAGCTCATACTATGTCCATACTCAAAGAACTAGACTATCAACCAGATTTATTGTGCATATTATATGATCCTTCAGTATTCCTTTATATTTGAACATGATCTTGAGAAGTCATGAATCCTTATAAAAGAGACCAAGTTGCCTTAAAATTTTATCTCAAAAATAGAAATAAACCTCCTTAGTTACACACCATTTTACCAAGCATGTCATCAACCTTGACTTTTAACATGAAGGACATTCAACTTGACTTTGGCATCAATGACAACAATACTGCCTTAAAAAAAACACTAGAAGCATACCTCAACAATGTCTTGTCTCCCTTATGCACTCCTAGTGTATGTACCAATTATTATGAAGGGTACCTAGAGTATAGTGGAATATATGTAACAATACTTTGGAATGACAACCTCCATAGTCCAGACCTTAACACACTGGTCAATATGAAGCTCAGGGAAATATTCTTCATGAAATATTTTCTAGTCCTTTTTTACTCTCTCTGGTAATTGAAACTAAGTTATAATGATTTCATAAGTTTCATCCCATTGCATCTATGCCTTCTGATGTATAGACCACTAGTTCACAACAATCCCCTTTAATGCATATGTGGGAGCATTAACTCTCTAGTCAATATCATGCACATATTGTTAGAATTGGAGAATAAATTAGCCAACATCCTTGTAGTGTGGTAGTTGGCATTTTATTATAAATACCATGTGCATAGGTTATATCTCATGGTCGCCCTTAATCTAATTGAGAATGTGAGTGTTAGAATCTCCACTTATCTAATAAGCCTTATCCCAAGGTAGAATGCTTTCTCTCATTGGTTTTACTCAATCTTAATATGTTTGACTAGCCTAATTTATAAAATTTATGTTTGACTAAGTAGATGACCTTACAGACATGGAGTGTACATCATTTTCCAGTAATGGTGGAGTCTCCACATGTGGTAGCATAGGCTTGAGAGGTAACTCCTCTATATGGAATGCTACCTTCGATAGAATTGTGAATTGTAGAGGAAGTCACATTTAGTGGATCGCAGGGCCTATCATCTATATTTAGTTTTCACCTTCATCCAACTATTCTCCCTACAAACATAGGTAGAATTTGACTCTTTAGGGATACAGTATACCTTTTTTCCATCCTTATTTAAAGGGATCACTATAATATTATCTCCCTGATGAGATTCCAAATAGTTCCTTACTGTATTGATGATCATCTAACCATCATAGGCCCACTTTTTGCTAATTAACATAGGATAGTGCATCTCATCCATCTTCATATCTATGACTTCAAAATCACCATGCAAGCTTGGTTCTATGACTTTGATATCTACATCCTCTAATCAACCAATTGGTTTAACACACCCATAATATATAAGACTCAGTGTAACTAGGATAACTTAATGCAATTTGATCAATAACAACCCATGTTGATTGAGGGATCCTATTGATAGTGCTACCAAAATCAAACACTATATTGGGCACTTCATACCCTACTATTTCAATGTCCATTATTGAATCAAAATCCCATGGTTTTTTAGTTTTGACATACCATATCATATGATCCTCTTGTTGTTGGCCCTTTTATGCACACTCTAACAAATTATGGAACAAATTGGTGATGTTTTGTGAGATGTCCTCATTTTATAGTGTAATAAGTAGCTTCATCAAATTTGTCAGGGTAGCAATAACACCATATTATCACATGATGTCCAATATCTTCCCATACATTTGTGAATATATGGATACAACATCATCTTTAGTGGTCTCTTGTTACTGAATCATTTTCTAAATCTGTGATGCTTCATGCATTAACCCTTTCTCCATGACTAGTTCTAGATACTTGTCTAGCTATGATTTCTTGATCCCATGGTCCTGTGGAAATTCCAAAGGGGTAAATCCTTTATCTACATATTACCAAAGAGTGATGGTTTATAATAAAACATCTTCTAAGGGTTATGAAATTACCATATTTACATTTCTTATAGCCTTGTCCTCTCGTTGCTTTGCCAACACTAGGAAATCCTCTATATCATGTTGTCTAGAATCCCTATAATAGGCATAGTAGGATTGGTGTTGCAGATACATAGGTAAATTATTTTATACATGATTTAACTCACTACACAAATAACATTTAATTATAGGTTGTGGTCCATTTCCTCTACCTCCTTGTCCTCCTCGATAACCTCCCCTAGTTCTTCCATGGTATCCTCCTCTATTTATTTGAAACCCTAATTACCAAAATTTTATGGTCCATAGTTCATAAAAAAAAATTGTGGATTCTACCCTTATAGTTTTTGGGTGCCCCATATCCATCATATTGACACTGAGTTAGTCATGGTACCCAATTAGACTGCATTGGTTGCAGAATCATAGGATTCCATGAATTCCAATTCTATGTAGGGGTTGTCTAGTTCTGAAAAAGTGGATTCCAAATAGGTATGTCTGTAGGTTAATAAGATGGTATCATTGGTTCCCAAGGTGCAACAATATTATTATTTTTAGGCATGTTTGCGTTGGGTGTGATGATAGCCTACATTATTGTATTTTCTTTTTGTACAACCACTACAAAGACATTTTTGGTAACATCTTCTCTCAGTTCTTGTAGTGCTCAACAATTCTTCTCATCATGATTATAGGCTTTATAGAAGTTGTAGTACAATGTTTGTGGGTTCTTTAGATACTATTTCAAGAAATGACATTGAGATATCACATGTCATACTATGATACAAATATCATAGAGCTCAATTTTTATTCTTGGACACTCATTCCTATGGTACCCTTTTTTTCGCACTCCATACACCAAAGATCTAACCTGGGTCTATGTGTTGCTTCTTATTGTTGTTATAATATTTTTATGAAAATTTGTAAGTTTTTCTCTATTGGTGAATTAGGAGCTAAAAATCCTCCATAATCTTCAATCTGATCCACTTAGATTGTAGTTATTATAAATTAAGCTTTATTAGTGAACTAGGTTTTTGCAATAGTAAACCTTATCCTTGGTCGTAGTCCCTTTACGAACCAAGTAACCTTTTCTTTGTCTTCCATAAAAAACTTGACTTTGTTCATTAAATTTGAAAATCTATTATTGTATTTGAAGACAGTCTCTTTACTTCCTTACCTAATTTCCTTGAGATCTTGTAAGGTCTGACTAGGGCATTTATGGACTTTAAATTATATGATCAACATTATTTTAAATTATTGTAGTGTTGCTTAGTTGACACCTTTGAAAAATATAAATTTTAATTCTCTACTATCCAATGCTCCAATCAAATCACACTTCATCACCACTTCATCAGTGATTCCTTTAGCTTTCCATTTCAAAGAATAGGTGAGTACGTATTATTTTAGGTTTGTAGACCCATCATAGGAAACCAAGTGGGTTAGTTCCCCCAATTGAGATTCCATAGTGGGGTTTCCTACAAGTATCATAGTTTATTTTATTACAACTAACATTTAATATGGTTTCAATTTTGGGGGCTTCTATGGGATTTGGGGTGCCTCTTGGTCTAGCAGTGGTTGCAATGTCTCCTCTAATTCTATAGATGTGGTAGTCATAGAGATATCTCCATTTTTTCCCTTATCTTCTACTAAATGTTGAATTTGTGTAATGAAATCCTTGGCCTGCACAAGAATTAAGGGGTCTATCTCTATTGATATCAATGTTATTATATTATTCTTCTGTTGGGTTGAGAAACTCTAGGAAAGTTCTTGATACACAGTCTTTTGAACTTCTAGGGTTTTCCTAAACATCTTCTAGAATTGGTCCTTGCCAAGTGTCATCATCTAAAATTGTGTAGGAATACTATGATTTTGAAAATAATTGAGCTCAGATGATGTGTGCTCTCTTGGGAAATGATCCTTACCTCCAAATATATATTTCTTAAAACTTGAACCTTTACTATGTTTACGATTGTAGGATAATCCTTCTTTTTCTCTCTAGAATTATTGTAGAAAATTTTCCTTTTTTAGCTCATATGCCTAGTCAAGCACTTAACAATTAATCTAGGTCAGTTTTATCCTTGATACAACTAGGCGTAAGCATAGTAGCGGTCTATGGTGCATAACATTTAAACACACTATTATGTTGGCATCAATTTCAGAAAAGGTGAAAGCCTTCTGCGCTCATCTAAAGCATAGTAGTGAAGGGACTGGGGCCCATATTTGGCTAGTCAAAGCATGGAAAAACCTTAGTCTCAATGGGACTTAGTCATTCATGAAATGGTCTTAGGATATCTATCAGTGTGTGTCATCTTGGATAAGATTAGGGGGTGAAATCTTGCTCAAAGGCACAAGTCTTTTGGTGCAAGTTCATGTCTGGCTAGATATATCTCTTAATGGTACAAGCCATAGGGATAACAACTTAAGTGGCATTCAGGCACTTAGCCAAGTTATGGGAATGGCTCATGTTTAGGTACTCACTCTTCAAGTTAGCACTTTAGGCATGGTTACTGGGGCCTTGGTGCATGTTAGTTTTAACACTTAATTGGTTTTACAAGTATATTGAAGTCACTATATGGCATAGTGATGCCATTAGCAACTTTGAATATACCTATATGTTGTAATACATTCAACAAAATTAAAACTACATCATTATTCATATAAAACTTACATCACAAATTCAACAATGCTAAACTATATGAAAGAATCAACAACTAAGTACATATGCAACATCATTTCTATTAACACAAAGTTCATTAACATAGAGTGCAATTTGTATAAATAGATCACACACTCATCTAAGTTATACTACAATCCAAATAGCTCACAAGTGAGCTTGGGTGATACATGGTGATTCTCCAAAGTACTCATGCTAGTTTTAAACCAAAATGCATGTATAATCCTAGAATTAATCCTATAGAGCTTCACTACATTAATGTCACCCCCCTTCTTTAGGTTCAAGTTCATTTTTATAGGTAGAATAAAATCTTATTTATAGGTCATATGGGTGCACACTAGGTGTTGAGATATCACTGAGAGTCGTTATGCCATCAGCGCCACTACTCTGACACCTACACTCTCCAACCACCACATGCAAACACTCAATGAGATTCTCCTCCAAACCCAGGTGATAAGAAACTACCTCCTAACTAGAATAAGATCTATGGTGATCCTCCTATCTGATACCAAAATTACAAAGAGAGAAACCATCACTAATGATTGCCTCAGTTGGTGTCATTCACTAGGTAGAACAAAAGGGGGCGCAATAGGAATAGCCTTCCTAGAAACTGCAAGCTTTTAACCATCTGATCTAGTTCTATACTACTACCTTCTTCCTTTATCCATGTTAGATCTTCATCACTTCCTTATGGTTTATCCTTACATTTATTGAGCTCCTCACTCTGTCTCTCCCCATTGCAGACTTCTCCTTGTACTCTCCTTTCATCCAAATCGTCAATACTACTACTACTACTCCTATTTGCATATTCTTAGAATGCACTTTGTTTATTCCATATCCTCTATTGTCACAACTCTCTTTCTAACTCCAAAGTCTTCTTTTATTCCTTTTCCTCTATATTTTCCATGATGGACTCATGTTCAAGCTCTACCTTTTCATCTTTTATTCATTCTCCTTTATATCGCACACACCCCCATGGTGCTCGAAGTGACTACTCCATATGGAAGGGAACATGTACCATAACTTTCTCCACATCAATATCTTAATGAGTGTAGGAAGTAAATGCAAGAATTTTCCTCTTATCCCTCTCATAAATAGATCATTTTCCACTTCAAATGCTATGTAACCTTATATTGTGAACTTTGTGATATACTTGTCAATGGTCGAATCCAACGAATGATCTATCACATGGGTCCAATTGATGTCTAAGGCCTGAATATTTTTGATCTTCTCTTTAAACCACATAATTTCATCAATCCCATGAGAGCTAAAATAATGGTATTCCAGATGAGCCAACTAGTCAACTAGAAATCCAAGTAGTTCACACTAGAATATGTCATATCACTATAAATATATTCCTACATAATCTGTTATTTTGAACACCCTATTCTCTAAGCTTCCTTCTATGCAAACTTGGTAATTTTCTGATCTAGCCAACATTCCATGTCTCTTTGACTAGGCAACCACCTTACATATCCTCAAATAGTGAGTTTCACACTTACTGCACCATTGTTAGCATAGGCTCTTAGGTTCACCAGAACATGCTAATTATAAGGATAACTCATGTAATTTAAGGAAGAGCTTGTGGTAAATGAGAAATAATTACAAGGTATTCAATTCTATACTAAGATCTCAGAGGTTTACCAAAATCTTAGGTAATCCTACGAATGTCTACTTAGATAGATACCTAATGGCAATACTCAAGTGTGAATACATAGTTGTCAATTCATAGAGAAAAGACCTTTTAGTATTCTATTAACATAATAAGACTTCTAACCCTTGGAAGTAATTCACAAAGATCTCCCAAGGAAGGTTATTAGTACATAGAGTTATTATGCAATAACATCCAATTTCATAATAATCATATTATATCACATAAAAGATAAAGCCATTTTCATCAAAATTAATATTTTAACACATATCAGCATACAGAATTTTATAACTAAAATAAGAAACACATATCCATCATGTTAATTATCAATTATTAAATCTACTTACAATATTCATACTATTATGCACTCATTACACATTCATTTCAAATATTTTAGGTTTACACTCATTCTTTAATGTATTCATAGGAAATTTTTACTCAAAAGACCCTCATACAATATTACCCAACATTATCCAACCCATTCTACTACAATCTACATGAATATATAATCCTAAAAGCTATATTGCTATAACCATGATGTCTATACTTGGCATCCAAGTATGTGAACATGTATTTTGTTACTAAATATTCCATGTACATGGTCCTAGTTAGAAATAAAATATCATCGTAGCAATAGTTTAGAATAATCTCTAACCAAAAATAAATCATGGTCTTTGTCCACATGGCACATTCATATATTCAAGTGATTAGTGTACACATTCCTCAGTTAACACTTTCCTAGACTTAAACTATTGTCTTGTCCTAAGACAAGATCACAAAGAAATTGGAGTTCATAGAATAAAATATAGTAAAATGCACATAAACCATAGATTGCTCAAGGTGTCGTTTGCTAGTTTTCACTCATTGTGCACTACTTAGCCACCCTCATGGATTTTCAAATAAATATCAATCCTATCTACCACCCTTTTGGGTTTTCAATAGAATAATAAAACTAGATGGTCTCTGTTGATAGGTTTTCAACCAACCTATCCTTGTGTGATACCATGGTCCTACCATACAAAAAGATGATAATCAAAATTTCAAAATTCCCTACTGCAAAAAAAACTTAGCTAGATGGAGGAGGTATCAGTGTAGAAACAAATGCAATCAGTGGTTGTGGAGCTAATTGATCTCTTTGTAAAGAACTAAAAGTTAGAGTCTTCTCCTGGCATAGTAGCTATTGAAGTTGACTTGGAAGATTAATGGTAGGTACATCAACTAGGAAAGTGATGATACTATCAAACTCAACCACATCCATCTTATAGTTCTACCAGTCAATCAAGTATTCCTAAAAACTACAAAATAATATATTCACTATTCTATCATTCATAATATATTTCAACTAATATAATGACATCATTTGAATCCAATATGTAGTATTCTAACATTTATAACAAATCAAATATTTCTAACTTGCCATATCTTTTGAGATGAATGATTCACTACTCTCATCATTTACCTCAAAATGGGGGCAAGCATGGGGCATAAAGTTACAGATTTATACAAAATTGATAGTCAATCACTTATCATGTCACAATGTGACCATAAAGGTTGAGATATCAATACAATAATGGGGGCATTTTCCATGCACATACAGTCAGAACTAGAAATCATAAATTTTAAAATTTTAAAATACTACACATTATAATTACATAAGAAGTATAAACGTTCAATAATTCAATCATTGGCACAATCATAGTTTCAAATGTGGAAAAAAATAGTTATTGGAATATATCATGGGGGAATATGTAATTTCATATCCATTCCCATTCCAATTTCAAGGAACAAGTTCACACAGTTTTAAAGTTTCAAGTTACAATGAGCGTTTACATACATTTTCAAATTCTGTAATTACAATGGATATGGTAGGAGCATGGGTTTATTCCATTATCTTGTTATCATGTTTTCATAAACCATGATATACTAGGATGTTACACTTGAATATATAGTCCATATGTAATGGTTGATTTAGTTTAGTTACATAGTGAGTGACTTGGAGTCACTGAGCACTCTAATATTATGTGTGCAAAGTTGTTTGGATTTTAACCTATTTCTATCACGGGGTTATAAATATTAGAGGAATCAAATTTGAATAATGCATCCCTTAATGGGTATTATTTTTGTTATACATGTATAATTCAAACTGAATGTTGATCACCCCCAATTCTCAAGTTTTCAACAGAATTTCTCCAGACAACATTTACTACAATCAACATATTGAGGTCTCAACATCCCTTAATGCTTATACACATACCATTAGCACTTGAAATATTATTCATCTCCCTAGCTAGGAAATGAATAGATGCTACAAGTCCATTCTTTTTTTCCATAGTGGTTCTACTTCCTTATGACACTCATACATGTGTAGTTGTTCCTTGACTAATATTCATAGTATTTCATTTATAGTTATATATTTCATTTATCTTGAACAATGATAACATATAATTTCATATATTTCATTTGGAAAGAAACAAATTTGATCATCATGGCACATGATACATCTACACAAAAACATATTTATAGAGGTTTGTATTTTATTTTTCCCTTTTAACCAATACAATAGTTTTAGTAAAATTCTAAATTAAGGAAAATGTAGATACCCAAATTTGGCACAAAACTTGTTTTTTAAAATATTTTTATTAATTTATCTATGTATTTCTTTGATAATAATTAAATGCTTTATGGTGCACTTTTCCTATATGTTTCCCTGTTACTTTATCTTTTTTTATGTTCCCCCTTTTACTTTATGAGCCTTTATGACTTGATAAATCCTCTTTTAAATTCTTTGAGTCCTCTCTTAAGTCTTTCGGTTTCTTTTTTATTATTCTTAACCCTTCCTTGAGTATTTTAAGTTCTTAAACCCTCCTTAAGTCTTTTGAAGTTTCTTAACCCATCCTCAAGTCCTTTTAAATCTATTTTAGTCTCCCCTTTGCATGCACCACTAAGCTTCAATTCAAAATCTAAGAATCCTTATATAAACAAAGCTATTAAAAGCCATTCATTATCAAGTGGTATCATACACACATGTTAAAAACTAGACATATTAATGAGCAAGAACCAAGAAAATATAAGTGAACTTTCTCATTATATAAAGAATTCTCACACTTTTAAGAGCTATTCAAAGTAACATTGCATAGAGCTTTATTGTGAAGTACAACTACACTTACACGTGCCAAGGGTGAACTAGGAGTATAAGTATATAAATTTACATATCATGATACATAAGTAAAGGGAGAACTACATCATCTAAATGTCCATTTAGATTATGTAGGCAATGCTCAATTACATGGGGTCTCTGAGGCAAGCTTAGCCATTCCCACTACCCCACTTTTTTACCCCTTTTGTTATCTAATCATTTATCCAGTGCATGTACATGAAACTATGGTTTTGATATTATAGGTTCACATGCACATGAAAAAAATACTGAAAAATTATAAATGAACATCATTGAAAGCTCTACACCTCTCAAACAAGTTTCAAATATTTACTATAAAAGGATAAAATTGACCAATATGACAAGATTGACCATTGTATCTATCTGAGTCTATCAATCATGTCCTAAGTTTAAAATAGTCACCCATTTTTAAGCAATCAGGTTATAGGTAGTTCACACAACCTTCATTCAGCCTGTCAACCTTTAGAAATCAGGGAAATACATTAAAACAATATAAGTCTTTCTCTATCCCTTTGATTTACTCAGTGTGTTTGTTGAACTTTCTTATCAAGAAATGTGCTTATCGAAACTATATTATATTATTTATTTCAGTCAATTAACATGTAAATAAACATTCTAACAATTTATCTAATTAGGGATTAATTCAATGTTATTTCAATTTTAGATAAGATAATTATGAATCTTAACAGTATGGTTATTAATCAATTATTTTATCTTATGTCATAATCCAAAGAAATTGTTAGTAGAGTATCCTCAACATCTATTCTAATCATAACATACACTAATATCGAATCCATTGGATTGTGAATTTGTCATATCAACCTCCCATGATGGATGGAGAGACATGAAATTGCACTCAAAGTATCTTATGAGGTAGTTTGGATAATATTTTATACTACCTCTTTTGTGGGGTTGATAGGATAAGCCAATTAAAAATTTGTGACACTACATAAACTATTAATTTTACCTCATTATTAGTATGTTTGGTCTATAGCTTTATTGTTGTGATTATGGCTTGGTATTTAATCTTATGAATGTGTTTTTGTAGTGCTCAAAAATTATTATTTTCATTTATAATTATTCTTTGATAGCAACAATATGGTTTCCCATTTTGATATAGTATCAAATCCCAAACTCTATGTCGAATGAAAGGTACACCAATCAAATGCTTATCAAGTAACATATGTAGTATAGTGATTGGTTTATATTGTAGACTAGCAATCAATAATATATTAGTAGGTTATATATCTATAATATCTACATTATTTATTGAATCTATCATAAATCCTTTGTATTCACCTTTGATGCATTGTGTAATGTGTTATGCCTCTTATTTTTTAGTCATATTCGATTAGATAAAGTATTTTCTCAATGGAATACTTATCATTGAAATATTTTATAATGAATTGATATTGAAATAAGTGTTTTCATTTTTATCCTTGTGAGTTTTATGAAGGGATACCTTTCCTTTATCTAATTTAGTATTGATCCTCATTTTAAAATCATCTCGGTACTCTCCTGGACCAATGGGTGTAAAATTTAGATGATAAAAATACTCGTCTATGTTAATTGTAATTTCAATCTCATAATCATTTCTATCATCTTCTTCCATGAACATCTATTATAGATCCTTTGATTTGAATAATAAGGGGAGGTTTGGTATATTATATTCTTGGGTGTCCTTTATTATCTCTTGTTTCATTGGTGTATCTAGAGTTGGCTCTTTTTCTCTAGCTTTGCTTGAATCCCTAATTTCATGTGTATATATCCTTTCTAGTTGTGTGATTTATGATGGAGGTATTATGGTAGACAGAAAAGTGTTGGATTGTGGACTGAATCAATCACTAGGTTCTATAACTTTGTAATATTTAAAAGGTTAATTATCCACAAGACATGTGTAAAAATGTCCCTTATGGATAAACTTTAAGCATCAATGTAAGGTAGATGGTACAACTTCCCATTACATGAATCCACGGTCTACCTAAGAGTAGGTTATAATGCAAATGATTTAGAATTACATGAAATATATTAGATAATGTATTACAATCCAATATCACATCCATAGTGATTGATCCTAACACTTAATGAGAAATATTTTCAAAGCCTCTGATGTTATTATCTGACTTATGAATAGAATCCATATTGATACCCAATGTTTTTATAAATTTGATGTTGTAAATATTTATTCCTGATCCATTGTCTATCAAGATATGGTTGACTCATTTATTTAAGATTTTCAATTCAATGAACAAGGGGATAATTTGATATATAGTGTGTTGAGGAGGAAAGTATTCCTTCTCAAATAACATAATGTCTTCATTTTTATCCAATGTATTGATGATGAATGTAAAATAATCCAATTATACATCCTTTGGTAAAGTTGTGTCACACATGCTGTAGGATATCCTTGAATAATTGACCTTGTTAGTAGCTCTATAATGGAGATCTTAGCTTAGGTATTTTTAATTTGATTAATGATATCATACCATTTAGTTGGATTGGTTGGCATCTTGGGAATCGGATGGGGAGGAGGGAGGGGATTTTGACTATATATATTTTGTGGCATATGATGGGGAACCCTACTTCTTCATGTTGTGATAACATGGACCTCAACATCCAATATAAGCTTGGGGAAAATAATGGCTGAGGGATGGTAGCCATCATTGCATTGAGGTCTAGGGAAGAATGCAAGGAAACATAAATGCCCTATAACATCTAGTATTAACTCAAATAATCCCATATTGGATATTTAGACAATATGAGTTACTAAAGAGAGCTAAGGATTCGTCATCATTAATTTCATACTTAGTTTTATTTCACATGGGTTTGATCCATTTAATTAAATGGTTTGAAAGATATTACATATTTCAGGGAAACATGTAATCATGACAATCATAGCTTGAATTAAAAAGTATAAATTATGTATATCCATTATAGCTATGATGTGTTTATGTGAATAAGGGGAAATAAAAAATCAAATACGAAATCCTAATATAGAAATATGTAACCCTAAGAAGGTAATATTAAATCCTAAAGGAAACCTGGGGTTTAACATGATCAAGACAAGGGTTGAGCTCACCAGAATATTTTAACTTATTTTGGATTTTTAGATTTAAACAAGCTAAAACTTGATATTATTCATATTTTATAATATATATCTTATATTATTTAGATATAAATGTAAAAAGTAGACCGTGATTGAGATTTAATATATATAGAAATGATAAGATGATAGGGTACTTAGCTTGTTCACTATTATGTTATGATCATTGTCTGTGTACAATCACCTTAAACATTTTTAGTGGCTCTATGATCACTTATCTTGGGAAACAATGTGTTAAAACTTGATATGACACTTCTAGTAGGGCACATAGACTTGTTGCAGTTGAATTCATCCATTGTCTATTAGAACTATCTCTGTGTAAAATATTGGTTTGTTTTGTCATGTATTACTATGGCTACTTATAAAGATGTTTTATATATAGTTTTAGATGTTTGTTCTTGTGTGCATATTTATATTTGTCTTCCTTTACCTTGAAACCCTAGTTTAACTTTTGCACTTTGCTTGGCTTGTAAAAAGGGGTTAGAAAGATGGGTTGGCCAACCCCAACACACCCTATTGAATGGTTGGAAATTAAATATATTCCAATACTCTGAGGAGGGATTAAACCGCACGTTGTTCTCCCATTTATGTGTTTGTGTTTTCAGTAGTGATTTTCAATAATGTATGCAACATGTCTGGCTTTCGACAATATGCAATTTTGGCATTGTTCTAGGTGTTTAGACTTGCTTTAGTAACTATTCCTTTGAGGGGTTTTCTAATTTTAATGCTTTAGGATAGTGCCTAAAGGATGTGCAAATGTATCTCTCAATGTGCAAGTAGCTTTCCAAGTGACTCTCTAGTGAGCCTAGATGGGAATAGCCTTATGCCTGATATATATTTACATGATACTCTTTGGGTAATTTCCCTTTGTATTTGACATGAAAAATGTGTATGTTAATCTAAGGGAAAGGGTTTAATTTTAAAAATAGCCATTTAAAGACCCTGGGACACTTGTGGTAAAAGTAAAAATTATTGGAAACCAACACCAAGTTTAAATGTTTCTAGCATTGTCTTTGTAGGACTAAACAATGATCTGGAATATGGAGATAGTATACTTATGATAATATAATAGTTAGGCACAAACTAGGGAGATCTAATATATGAATGATGGTAAATAAGGAAGGGTAAACCCATAGATAAATATAATGGTTAAGAGAGAATACGAACAAGATTCAACTGTGTATGCACAAGTCATGTATGTTAAGGATTGGTCAAAACAAACATTATTACATGTTTAATATGAGATTTTGTGTCAATAATATCAAGCTTTACAAAAGTAATAAGTTAATTCTAGAATATTACTGCTTGTGAGATGGAATCTTATATCATATAAGACACTTTTGTGTATTACATGATGATCATTGGAAAATCATACTGAAGATCATTTTAGCAAAGTTGCTATTCATTTAAGAATTGAAAATCAACATACAGTCTTGAGAGAAAATAATATTGTGGTCACATCTCAGGGAAGATATTGCAAAATACATCAGATCATATACTAGATGTACTATAGCTATATCAGATAATAAGAAACAATAATTATACATGCCTTTCCTAGTATCAAAAAAATCTTGGGAGTCTAATTCCATGGATTTCATTTACAGTTTCCCTACCACCAAACATGGTAATGGTTGTGTTTATATAGTAATTGATATATTTTATAAGATGGATAATATTATGCCTTATAAGAAATCAATGTCGCCTCTAGAAACAACTCAGTTGTATTTTCATAATGTATGGGTTCACATTGCATTTCTATCCGCCATCATCTTGAATCAAGACAAACTATCATTAATAAATTTCTAAAAAACACTTTGGTCAATAATAGATATAATGCTCAACAAGTATACCATATTCCATCCTCATACTAATGGACAAATAGAAGTGGTAAATAGGGGGATTGTGCATATTATTAGAATGTAAAATTTTAAGAAGCATTGCACTTGGGATGAAATTATTAAGTTTATTTAGCATAGCTATGGTTCATAACTTTGCATCGCTCTACCACACACAACCTTTTTTAGGGTTTCTTAGTATTTCAACAATTGGCACCCATTAATGTAGCATATCCTATGTTTCCATCATCAAGTCCTTTAGGTCAAATAGAAATTGAAAAGGTATCAAATTCATTAAGTTCATTCAACAACAAGTGCTAACCAATATATAAAAGGATGATGCAAAATATGAAGTTAGCTCATGATTAGCATCGAGTGCCCCACAACTTTTAGATTGGTGATTGAGTATAACTTTATTTATAGAATAAATACTCACATGACCTTACCACAGGATCCATCTACTTTGATATTGCCCCAACACTTCAAGTACTTGAAGGTTAGAGATAACTCATTTGAGCTCAATCTACCTTCTTTTCTTGGTCTTCATCTAGTATTCAATGCAAAACTCTTATGTTATTACTTTCCAACTTTGTTGGATTCCCTTGATTTTCTAAAGATAATTCACAAGCAAATATTAATCTTGATTATAATGTTCAAATGATAACATTGCAAGTGATTAATGTTAGATTCAAAATTAAGACATCAAGAGATCCTTTTCTTTCAAATTGTCAAAGTAGGTCGGGTACCTCCCCAAAGAAAATGGTTTACATAAGTTCAAGTTGCCTTCAAATTTCCACATCTTCTTCTACAATTTAACACAAGAAGAATGATTGCTTGTCAAGGAAAAGCGATTGATCTAAGGGGAATTAACACCCTTTTTCAACTTATGGTATAAAAATGGTACTTTGAGCCATAATTTAACCATGCCATAAGCTTTGAGACTCTCTCAAAGCATACATGGTCATACAAAAAACTCTGAACTCTTTTGCAATCATGTCATACAACCCCAACATTATAAGCCATGTCATTTGCAACTATATTGTAGTGTTTTTAAAAAGGGAAAAAAAAACCCCTAAATAATCACATAATAAGTAAGTGTATTTTATGTAATACCATGATTATCTTTCCATCTTTCACTACTAATATTTTATTCATTATTCATTGCAAAAACATACAAGACCATACATCCAACTTTGTAAATAATTATAAAAAAAATTGTATGATACAATATTTATATAAATAAATATATTTATTGTTAAAAAAATTTGGACCACCAAATTATATCCCACACTAAATCATAAATAGAATGAAAAAATAATAACCAATAATTAAAAAAAAAACAAATCCTCATCATCGATTGTTAGTTGTATTATTAAACAAGTGCTATCAACTTCACACTTGACATGTGATATAAATTTTGAGCCAACTAAAACTCACCTAACATGTTAACATTACCATCTAACCTCCATCCTCACCTTTGCTCCATGACCATGACCATGACCATGACCATGGCATGCCATTATCAAGTTTTATCCCCTTTGTCTTATCCGTAGACATTAACTGGAAATCTTGTGTATTTTTGTACATTGTTTCATGGGTTTATCCTTTGTTTTATAGCGTGATCCGTTTAAAAGTATTGTTTTATCGGGGAGGGGTGGGGCGTGGTGCAGAGGATAAAAGTCACTTGTCTTGTGTTGCGTCGGAATTCGTTCATGATTAATGATTCCAATAAATAGTCGGAGGAGGAGATACAGAGAATCCTTTTAGCCATTGCGACTCGCGCGTGCTTCGTTTATTTTTGCCCGGACTCATTATAAATTTGAGAATTCAGCCATGGGGAAGGACTTGCTGAGGCCTCTGCAGATTTGTCTCTCAAAGTTGAGAGGATCAGGATCAGGACCAGGAAACAAAGTGTATGAGGTGAGGTGCAACGATGAAAAAAGTTCATGGATTTTCTCCTGTAAACACCCCAGGACGGAGTCCTTGAGCCTCGCTAGAGAGGGAGAGGGAAAGGGAGAAGCCGCCGAATCTGTTTACAAATGCTACAATTCTCTTTATATTGTTTCAGACGAGGGGTCGCAAGCTCTAGTCCCGCTGCCTGAGGAGGAAGAAGATAGCGTGATGGCCAAGAGTGGTTGGTGTGTGGAAGAGGATTCGGATAATATGGGTTTCTCCTCCAAATGCAGCAGCGATTCTAGCAATTTTTTCTCCGATTCAAGCAGGTCTAGGTCTAGCGACCTGCCGCCAGGTTTGGCCAGCGGTTTGACCTCGGAGCGCTTCTTTTTCTCTCCCGGCACGTCGAATTCTATTTTAGAGGAGGCCAATTCCAAATGCCCACAGGCAAGGGAGAAGATTGATCTGTTAGGTTGTACTGTTAACTCAGACTCAGACAGGTGGGATTTGGTGAAAATCATGCCATCCTGTTACGACATTTTGAAGAGTGAAAGCATTGCAGTGTACATGAATTCTCCCAATCCTTATCATGACTTCCGGATCTCCATGCAGGAAATGGTAGAGGCGCATAATTTCACAGATTGGGAGTCCTTGCAGGAAATGTTAATCTGTTATCTCACTCTTAATCATAAAAGAACGCATTCATTCATACTGGGCGCCTTTGCGGATCTGGTCGGCAATATCATCAACGCGCAGATGCAGACTCAGACTCAGATTCCATTGTTAGGGTTAGGGTATGCCGATTGAGCAGTTGCAGCAGAAGCATTCAGATGAATGAATGAATGATTGCCTCTGTATAAAAAAAAATGTATTTTGTTAATTTTGGAAGCAAGCTTTTGTCCCTTGGGTACATAATACATATTCTTATTATTTTTTATTTAGCATTCTGTAAGTAGAATTTTCAAACAAACACAGCCAGCTCTCATCATCTAACCCATTACAGTAATATACAACAAGGACTGTAATTTTGTTTTAACTGTCGTAATTGAAGTTATGATGATATATAATATTTAATATTTATAGAATGAAGTTATTATTTAGAGTGAAAGAAAGTACGTAAAATTGAAGTGTCTCGTGATTGAAAAAGCGTTTATTGGTGGTGGAGCCTGATCGCATTCAATGTCTGGGATTTGGTGGGAGAAATAATTAATTTTAACATTTATTGTCTCAAAATGTGGACCTCTCCATGTTCATGCCTGTTCGTTGCCACTGCTACTGCCAACTAATTTGGAGAACTCAACTCTGTCCCTTTGTCTTGTGGTGAATGTATATATATATCAATGTCATCATTTCCTGGATCTTTGCGCCCAGATGGTCCCGTTTTAAGACACTATTTAAATATTGAAAGTTGTGGCATGCGTTATTATTATTAGTTATTGTCCAAGTCCGTGCGTACAATAACTTCATCTCTGCACATTCGTGAATGCCTTCATTTCTTTCTTTTTACAAGGAAAGAATGATATATAAGTTTACGTGCTTCCTTCCAACTTATAATATCATGTTTTTATGCTACAGACACAGACTTTAGTTGTACAATAATGATACATACTCATTTTAACTCATCCATGAACACCAAGTGCCGTACAGCGGCTTTTACTACTTGTTTTGAGCTGATAACTATTGTTTGTATAGCAATGGCAAAGAACGGATATTTGATTTATAACGGATGTATATAAGTATACAAATTGTTATGGGAAGATATTTGCACAACCAAAGTTTAATATTTTATTTATATTTATAAATAATCAATAAGCATATAATAAAATATTAGGTAGTTAGTTCGTTGTATGACACTTTCACATAAACATTGAACCATGTTTTTTCCTTGTCCATTATTAACTTAGGATCATAATCATTCTAGAAGCAATAATTCTGCTTATAGATTGAAAACAACAAATTGCATAAAATGGATTTGAACAAAGATCGCAACTTCAAAGCAGTGATCGACAATTGTGAAAGCATTTTTTATGGACACTGTATTCTTGTATTTATATAATTAAATTGCAAAAAAATATATAGATTATGTATTATTAATATTATGAAAATTCAAGAACATAGTTGTAAAATGTATCAAAAGTAAAATATATTAATATAGTTATGTATTTTAGTACTATATATGTTTAAAAAGTAAATATTACAAATAAATAATAATAATAATAATAAAACCACCAAGAAATGATGATTATAAATAAGTTTTAGATTCTTGACCAGTCAAAAACTACAAACATACTAAAATAGGAGGCGCCTATTTATAGAAAGTCATTAATTGACACATGATATAATATCAAGATGCCTACACAGATCATGAAACAATTCCTAGTTGTCGAAGCACGTTCACAACACGCAACACAAGAAGACAAGTGTGTTAAAAGCCTTGTTTCGTGGATGTCTGGAGGTTTATTGTAACATAGGTTTGGTTTATGTGCAACAAGCATTGAGGCCATCGTATTAGAAGAACTCCATAATGGTTACGAGTATGGCTCTTAGTGTATATATAGTTCATCTTTTAGAAGTGTAAAAATAGTTTAGAATAAAACTTAAGGTTTTTTTATTCAATTTTCTAATTTTTTCGATCAATTGTAATATGATTATTTTCTCTGCCTCACAGTATTATTTTGAACATTCTCATGTCTATATAGGTACATGCAAATACAATAAAACTAACTAGCTTCAAAGAAATACATAAATGAATTGGGTGGTGCAATTCACCAGATGGGGAACATGACTCTGTTCCAAATTTGGAAAGAGATTATATATATATTAACATCCAACCCAATTCTTGAAATAAAAAGATTTAAACAACTTGTAATGAACATTCTAGTATCCTTCAATAATAATTAAGGGAAGTCTACTTGCTAAATTTCTGTGTCCCCATCATTCTCTTACGTGCAGTGCTTCTTAATGTCATTTAGCGTTGCGGCATACAAGACACTATTGACATTTTTCACAAAAATGAAATTAGTAGTTAGTTGACATTTCCCTGGCATATAAGGCATTGTTTAAGACATTTTTTATACCATTCAAACCAATTTCCACTATTCAAAATGAAAATATCTTACCTTAAAAAAATCAACACCCTTTCACTTAATCTATTTGGTTATGCCTGACTAGCAAATAAAAAGTGGTCACAATCAAGAAAGTTGCAATTTTACATATTTTAAATTATCATTGAAGTATGTTTAGAGATTAAGCTTTTCATCTCTCCTTAATTTTATAAGGATTTTTTTATAGAAATAGTTAAAATAACTTATAAAATGGCTACATTAAAATATATAAAAATAAAATGACACAAATTTCCTCATCATATTGACTGTTATGTTTACCTGATATAGGACATGTCTCCTTGCAAATAAGGCAATCAAAATTAACATCATCTTTTGAACCCACATTTGTATTACTAAACTCCTCGACAAATTTGGTAAAAGTAATGTCCTTGAATACGTTGTACAACATAAATAGCACTATTAGAAGCAAAAAAACACATTTGCAAGAGAATGAAGAATAATGATTTCACAAATGCACAATTTTGAAAGGATTTCCACCTTATGCTAGCGATTCTTTCTTAGTTGGCAACGCTTCATGAATTTTATGAGGTTAGGTGTTCATAATATTGTTTTGGTGGCATAGACTGAATTTTAAAATCGAAACTTTCTTATAAATTTAAATACCGTTACCGGATGTGCAGGTTTCATGAAACATGCTTTACCGAACTGCAATCTGAAGAAAAGAAAAAAGAAAACAAAGCAATCATTTGATTGGCCACAGGGCCAGGGCATACATATTATTCACCATTTAATAGTAACTAGTAAAAACAATAGTTTATTGGCAACATTAGGTAAACATTAGAAAATCGGTTGCATTTATAGCAAACAACCCCTTTTGATTGGTAGTCAACGGAAGTCGAGAAAAAAAATATGCCGAGGCTTTTACAATAGTATCATGTAGGGATTAATAAATAAATTCCAAAATGAAATAAATTATTTTATTTATATATATTTAAAAATAATATTTTAATATTAAAAATGTAAGTTGTAAGTTGTAATGTAGTTAATGTAGGAACTTAACAATGGTTATTAGGTATTTGTTAGTTTTTATATTGTGTACTTTTAAATTATTAGTTTAAATTATGCATTATTGATGCATTTTGTGAGTGGTTGTTGTGTTTGTGTCTCCCCTTTTTCTCTTGTTCAAATAGTGTAAGTGTATAACCCAAAATTTCTAAAGTGTATGTGTATGGTCCATGCAATCATTTTTAATTGTTTTCAATTTTATGGTTTAACTTTTTGTTACTTATATGTGTGCATTCCCACACTCATCTTTTGGTAACTATCATCAAAATGTGAAATAAAATGAAATAAACCTAAACTTTTCATAATTTTTTTTTAGTTTTGAATTAATTAATTAAGTTAATTATAGTTTTATGTATGTTATTCAATGTAGTTAAAAGTATTTGGGTATTAGTGTAAATCAATTTATACAAATTATATTTGGATGAATCCACATTGTCTTGCATGTAACTTTATGGTTTTACACTTTTTGTTAATCCATCTTCTTTTACACTTTTTTTAGGGTTATATCTTGTACCAAAACGTGTCAAATATGATTTTCATTTATTTTTTCAAAGTTTATTCTATTACACATTCTTATATCTAGTAATCCTTGCTTCCTTATCCTTGATCTCAAATTTTGATTTGTTTCTTTTTTGAAAAAATAAATAAATTATACACCAAATTGCTTGAATAATGTAAATTATATCATAAATGATTAAATCTAAAATTTATATGCTTAGTTGAAAATGGGTTTATCATATTTTTTTGGTTAAATCTAAATCAAACTTGAAAATATAATTTAGAAGTGTATCCAATATTGTTTAAAAATATTTGTTTTCTATTACAAAAGATGTGACTTCCTTGAATTGGTGTAAATAGTTAAGATCTAAATTGATAATTTAATTTGGGAGACAACACACCAACTACTAAGGATTAGTGTTATAATAAAGTTAAACTCAATTATACTATATTGTTATAAATTTGTAAGAGTAATAAATAAATTTTTATTGTAAGATAAACAAAGAGCTTCTACAAAGAATGTAACCTTTGTGGAAAAGATATCAACTATTCTCTCTAAATTATAATAAGGTAAACCCAAGAAAACTAATAATAGTAAATTTTTTTTAAACACAACTAAAGTTAATAACATCCATTTAACATACATGGACATGCGAATACAAGTTATATATATATATATATATACCCGTGCTATGTCAAATGATAAGGGTCTCTTTTAGGCAACCCAAGATAAAAAAGTGGTTTCTTTCAAGGGTGCTGCCACCACATAAAAAAGAGGCTCCCATACTTATCGTGTTAGTCTATGTTATTTATCCCCCAGAACTTAAGGGCGCGCATGCACACACGCACACGCGCACGCGCATGCACACACACACACACACACACACACACACACACACACACACACACACACACACATATTATTATAAATAAAATTCCTATTTAAACGATTTGTGTGCCCCTCACACATACCTTAAGGTCTGGGGGGAAAAAAATATAGACTATATATATGCTTTTAACATGTATATGCATGCAAATAGGACAAATTCTAAGAGATTTAATAGAAGAATTATTAATAATATCTAGTTCAGGTTGGGCCAACTATAAGGGCTAACATTTTTGGTATTCTTTAATTTCCTATTATAATACCTTTATGGAAAGCTCAACTCACCTAAAACACATTCAACAAACTAACGTTATTTGTCAAGGATAGCTTCAAAAATGCTCCAAAGGCCTTTGAAACTATCATTTATGTTGTGTTGAAATTTCTCTCTCTCTCTCTCTCTCTCTCTATATATATATATATATATATATATATATATATATATGTATATTTTACTAAAAAATTATTATTATCTAGTGGTCTCGAGTCATTATTAGGGTCAATATTTCAAATTGATAATGTGAATGAATGCGAGGAAGATTATGATTATGAGGTTGAGCTAGAAGAATAAGATATGATTGAGAACATTGAAAAGATTAGGAAATTCACAACAACCAACCTTAGTGATATATAAAGACTCATAAATGTATAGAAATAAGTTACTTGTCAAAATTACCTTTTAATGAGTTCCTCTCTTAAGTTTATTTTAAATCTATTAATGTTCAAGTTTCTTTTTATTTTAATGTTTCTCCCATTACTCCACTGTTTAACCCTAAATTGGATGTGAATCCTAATAATGAGGTAGATATGGTTAAGAATAAAGAAATAAATAAGCACAAAGGTGATAGACAAATCTATAGTGGGTCAATTAATTGAAAAATTTAGATAGAACATATACTTAATTTATTATACTGAGACATACTAAAAATAAGAAACATAACTATACTAGATATTGCCATGACAAATAAATAAGAGACTTATTTGGTTCTGATGCTAATATATATCTAGATCTATAACATGTAATAAATAGACTGAAGGAATATTCTAGAATAATCATCAAATTCTAAACTAAGAGGCTTTATATCCATGGACACTTATATCAACCTGGGATGGTATTGTTGATGCTACTATCTAGATTAAATGTGTCTAGTATGGAAACCTATTGAAACTAGATGCAATCATCTAGATACTTCTGGGTTCATCATCGCCTCCGCTTTGGTGAATTTAGATCTAGATCATGGACTACCACTCCTTATCAAATGATGAAAACTTTAGTTCTTTATCTTCATAGTGAATGTGGGAAAAATAGATTAGTGGGCACATGGTACCAAGCTACCTCAATGACCCCTATGTCAATGAACACTATCTACATAGCCAATATTCTGAAGAGGGATTCAAACTTATGTAGTTATCCCCTACATGTTGGCTTATGGGTGAATCATGCAATGTGTGATAAGTACAATAATGACCTATCTTGCAACTTAAAAAATATAGCTCTTGGGCTGCTCATTTAGTAATTTAGACATGTAGATGCATTGTCCCTATGACTGATATGAAAATAGGAGAAAATAAAGAATCTTTACTCACTTGAGTGCTTGATTGAGTGCTTTTGATAAGTTGTCTTGGTCCCTTAGGTATTTTCTTGGAGACTATAGAATGAGGAGTAATTGTGCATATATACCATTCCTATCAGGAGAATATCTCATATTAAAACACTTAGGCTTACCATTAAGCTACATTTTATTTGAAAATTAGATGACTTTAGGGCATTAGACACTTGTGTCAAAACTTGAAACTTATATTGATGTAGGTGTCTATCTGAGATACAAGTGTACAGGGAGTAGGAAAATAGGTAGATGCTCATAACTTGAAGAGGCATAAGATAAGTAGGTTTTAAACATTTTGGGCAAGATTGAAATCCTAGGTCATTAACATAAGATTGGTTAGACTCAGAGATAGGCTAAAGGGCACAAACAAGAGTATATGTGAGACTTACAAAAGTGAGAAAGGTTTAGAACTGAGAGGAACAACCAAGGTCTATGTTTTTCAAGTGTACAAGGCTATGGTGCTATATAATTCATAAATAGCTTCATTTCCCCCATTTAATATAGTAATAAAATTACTAGTTTAAAAGAAAAAGTATGTGTACCTGGTGTGTATAACAAACCTTGCCTTTGATTGAGTCTAACTTGAATGCTTTATTAGTGATTGAATTGTAACCAAAATCATATTATAGTATATAATCAGTGCATATAATCTAGAATTAAAAACATTGAAATCATTAAAATTGAAAGAAAGCAAGGTTTAGGAGTACACCTGTGTATCGATGCAATTGTTTTGCCTTTCGACAATTTTATTTGAAAGATGTATCATTATGAATAAGAGAGAGAGAGAGAGAGAGAGAGAGAGAGAGAGAGAGAGAGAGAGAGAGAGAGAGAGAGAGAGAGAGAGAGAGAGAGAGAGAGAGAGACCCTATACATATATATAAGGAGAGAGAGAGATAGGAGGGCCCATGCCCCCAACCTTGGAGAAAAGGTAGATTCCCACCCGATAATTCAGAATAGCTTAACTATGCAATCCAATCATACTTATAACTTGGTGAGTGGGAGTGAACCAAGTTAACCCACACTATCAAACTAGTGATGTTGGATGATACAATCAAGTCTAACCTATAAACTTGGTAAGATTGAGTGATTTTATTACCTCAATCATACTAAAAAGTGAATCAACTATTATAGTAGATTGACTCAATATAAAACATAAAATCCCAACTTATTAGGTGGTGAACATTCTTAAAAGTGTTTGAAATATAATAATGATTTGAATTTTACAATATTAGGTGCACATTACATAGTATATGCACCTTAGATATGTCTCATGTTGAAACTGTGTATAATAATGATACCAATGTCTAGAATACTACCAAAAATATGTTTATAATAATATAATTATATAATTTGGTTGATTTAAGACTATGTAAGTGTGGATAACATGCTTCCAAATCATGCCCCCACTATAATATAAAACTAAAAAAATGATATAAGTGTTAATGTGGAGGACATGTTTCCAAAACATGCCCCCACTGTAATCTGAATCCGAGAATTAGTATAAGTGCCAATGTGGAAGACATGTTTCCAAAACATGTCCCCACTATAATCTAAATAAGTTATATACTAAGTAAGTGTGGACAACCTGTTTCTAAAACATGCTCCCAGTAAATCTAAGACTGTGAACATATGAAAGCCATGCCTATATGACATGCCCCTATTAAATATGAAATTATGACCATGTGGAAGACAAGCCTCTATGACATCCCCCACTGATATGCCTCCTTTGAGGTGAATGAATAATATAAACTAGTAGCTACATCACCTCAAAATGATAATATAACCATATAAATGTGAATGAACCATGTAACATATAGGATAACATGTCTAGGTAAATGTATCATTGAAATGCATAGAATGAGATAACATCAAGGCCTAAGATGCATGATAAAGATCAAGGAAATACCTATATAGTAACAATATAAACTCAATAAAAAACCAAACATACACACAAGATCACTCAAAAACAAGTCAATAGATAATGGTATGAGGAGACTGCAAACAAGTGGCATGTTCAAAAATTGCACAATCAAAGGGATATGACTTAGTAAAATGTCCATAAAGTAAGAAATGAAATATTTAAATGTGAACATATAAAAATTAATGACATATTGAAATTTCGAAGGAGCAAATAAAGGCATGAGGTCTAAAAACAATGGAGCATATTCAAATGCTCAAACAAGCAAGACAATAACACAGTAAGACACTCAAAGAAGTGCATAAATGAAAACATAAGTAACAATAACCCATGGATTAATATGTTAACATAAATTTCAAGTACACTACAAAATATGTAAGGATGGATAAATGCATGTTATCATGACCACACCTACCTAGTACATTAATTTTGACTGATTATTGATAATGTTATGATTTGTGGACATTATATTATGGATATTATGATTCATTTTAGAACATTTAATTTAGTTTGAAATTTATCTCTATAAAACACTATATTTGTGTACTTGTATAATTTTGATGATGATCAAATATAACTGATGTCTTTATGGGTTTGGTTACAAGTTTGTTATGAATAAGTGTAGGGTGGTTTTAGATAGGGTAAATTTTAGCAGTGAAAATTCATTAATTCATAAATATTATTTTTTTTTAATTTTTTTGAGGGCCACTACATAGGTCTGAGTCACTTAAAAAGTTAGAATGTAAGTTATTTTATGGGTTAGATCCCCAAAATTTTATAATAATTTAGTGGTTGACCAACCAATTTGCCTTATATATAGAGTAAATATGATGCCATGTGTAATAATAAAATTTTACTTTAGACTAAGGCAACCATCTAACAATATCAAACAAGTAACCAAATGATAAGAAATAAAAAATTGGTAAAATCGAATGGTTATACCATGATCGCATTGACCAGTTACAACCGCAACACCATTGATTAGTTGTGATCGATCGGATGTATTCATGGTGAAATGTGGATGTAGTCATTTGGTTGGTATGCAAATGCAATCATTCGATTATAGTGGAGATGCAACCGCAACACCACTGATTAGTTGTGATCGATCAGATGTATTCATATTTTACCAGTCAGTTGCATCTCCATTATAATCGAATGATTTCATCTGCATACCAACCAAATGACTACATCCACATTTCACCAAACAATTGCATCTCCATTACAACTAAACATTTTCATTCGTAAACCAATCGAATGGTTACATTCATATTTTATCAATCGGTTGCATCTCCACTATAACTAAATGGTTGCATCCATATTGTAACCAAATGATGGCATATTTATTGAATCTGAATGGTTATGTTTTGGGCCCTGATTGTGTCTGGTTGGTGACATCCTTTAGATAATCATTTAATTACGTCATCCTGAAATTGTCTGTCTACATCACTCATCATGGCATCCGATGTTAACACTAAAAAGATAGGCTAATTATTAGTAAAATCGAGCATATTATCTTATTTTAGAGACCTAATAAAAAACCCACACAACTACCATGCTTTCAAAATACAAGTACTTATTAAGTCTTTTTTTAATTTGTAGTAAATTTGATTTTATCTATCAAGAATAATATCAAAACCCTTTTACATGCAAAAATATCCATTAATAATGATTCTATTTCACAAGAAATAATTAATCAAAATAACATGTCACTGCTTGAACATTTCATTGATGATGATGTGCCACCACTTGAAGATGCTACTCTGGCTATCGATGATAATGATGATGAAATTCATTTGCCAGACAAGATTTCTTATTCTCATCAAACACGAAGTTCAGCTGAAAATTCCACTCAAAAATCTTTGTGAAGGAAGAGAAGTAGATGGACAATTGGAAGGTCTTTTAAGGTCGATTGGGCATAAACATTTTCCTTCCTTAAACCTATAGAGCCTAGAAACTAGGAAAGCAACAAAAAATATAATTTAAGTTGGACACAATTGAGAAATATTGTGGAAAATATGTGTTAGTGAAGCACACAGATGGACATATGACAATAACACATAGATGAAAAAATATAGAAGAATGCATGCATGTAAGATATGCATGCAAGTATGAAAATGATTTGAAACATCAAAAACATCTTGTTGGTAAAGGAGGAATAATCAAAGCTCAATTTGGAAAAGTTATGTAGTCCAATAAAAGGCCAAATATATACAATTCTCTATTGTATACCACATTTTAAAAAAGAGTAGATTTGTTTATGATATTTTAGATTATAATATTTTATTTCAACATAATGGATTTCTTGATATTCCACAATCACATTGATTAGATAGTAGTGCTTAGGAAATAACAAAATATCTATCAATGGTTGAGAAGGAGGATTTGAAGGAAAAGTTTAAAATTCATTGTTTATCTCATTGTCCATTGATGAGGTCAAAACAATTGACAACACCTCATGGGTTTGCATGCATGTTTATACTTTTGAGAACCATTCAAGGCAACCTCATCTATTAGCTATTCATAAAATGGTATATAATTGTAACTCTAAAAACCTTCACAAATTGGTTGTATTTGATTTGAGAGATAAAGTTGGGATGGATGATTGTCAATAACTACTAAATTGGTGTGTGTTGGGATTGATGGTGCATTAATAATGTAGGGGAATAGAAATGATCTATGTGTTTGACTTCAAATAACACTTATCCCATATATGATTATGATTAATTGTATAGATCATAAGATGAATCTTGCATATGAAATTGTTAGCACATTTGCTAATGTCATAAAAAGTAGAAGAGCTCATTCGTGACTTGCATTCTTATATGTCAAGAGGTCCAAAAAGTTTTTGAGTTTCAAAAATCTGTAATAGGAATGACTGATGATAAAAAACTATTGAAATAAGTTGACATAAGATGGATTTATATGTATGAACCTACATGCATAAATTTTGAACAATATCCATTGTTAGTATGTTTTATATATAAATATTGTAAGTTGACAAGAAAAAATATCTATTGTACCATTTAATAGATTTAGAAATATTACTAGTATTATGAAAAATTATCCTAATGTTAAAAGAAATCAAGTTTTAATGAAACGTGTTCAGGATATATCCATATATA
Organism: Torreya grandis; assembly: GCA_037957365.1. Classification (NCBI taxonomy): domain Eukaryota; kingdom Viridiplantae; phylum Streptophyta; class Pinopsida; order Cupressales; family Taxaceae; genus Torreya; species Torreya grandis. The sequence goes on from JARHVA010008324.1 coordinate 281,279, forward strand.
TTGTTGACTTCATATGGTTGAGAAAATGATTATGTCATTCTCTAGATATAATATACATGTCGAATGAAAAGTTTCATGGACCAATTTTCAAGAGTAAGGAAATTTTGATAGAATTTAAGAGTCCTAGAAGCTATTTGAAATTCAATATCAATGATCAGCTTTATGTCATCATTAATGACATGGAGATACCAATGCACACTTCATACAGAAGACTTGATTTTGTGGGAGTTGAAACTGAAGAAGTGCCTACAACACATCTTTTATATGATATTGTTATCTCTAAAATGAAAATAAAATTGAGTATAATTTCACAAAATTTATCTTTTGAGATCAAAGATCATTTTCAAAGGGATGATTTGTTAGAGGCCATGGTAGTTGTGAATCCCATATTTTAGAATAGTGATAATAGTCAACAATGAATGAGCAATTAATTTCAAAAGATGAGCATTTTAGTAAATCTGTAGAGGTCAATGGATTCAAAATTAAAGATATTTTGGGAAAGGATTTACTGACATACCAATCAATTTATCTTTGGAATTACAATGGTTGATCAATATCAGTGTCTAAGTGAACCAACATAAAATAGTGCAATTACACAGTTATGGAATTTTTTTTATCCTAGTAGCATCCTGTAGAAAAATATTAGTGAATATTTTCAATTATATGAAAATTTTCAAACAATGTTTTTGGGTTCAATGGAAGATGAAAGCATATTTAGTGTATTATATTTCATTAAATCAAAACTTCAAAACAGATTAGATAAAAATCTAGACACCTATTTTAGATTATACTTTTTATGTTATGCTATGGACATGTTTCCTTATGAAAGAGCTATGGAAACATGGAGTTATCTAACTAAAAGAAGAGGTGTCAGTATTATGGTGACCAATAGAGATGATGCAAATATTGAAACTGAATATGGCACTAACACAATATATGCTAATGCCACTTGCGATGAACAAGTTTATCGAGGATTGTTTCAACTCCTAAGTTTTAGTTTTATAAATATTGTAATTATCATTTTTTGAATTCCAATTTCATATAAATTTTGATACTATAAAACATTTGAAAAATTTAATTCATAAAAATTGTTGATAGCTGATTTATTATTTTTTAGGAAATTAGATGTTTAATTCCTAAATCATAAATGGTTATGAGTAGATAAAATCAGTAAATAATATTCAATAAATAAGCTACTAATTTGTAAAAATTGAATATAGTTAGGGATTTTATAAAAATAGTAGTAAGAGAGATAAAATTAAACTTATCTAATTTTATACTATTCCAAATGAGATAGGCTCTTGAAATTTGTATGCAGGCTTGGGGGAATATCACAAACAAGAATCTAGAATTCATTTCTTAATTGGATAAGAGCATCAAAAGTGAGACACCTTGGGTTCTAGTGTTGTAGTCTTATCTTGGAACTATTGTCTAGTGATCTAAGCTTTTTGGGTTTTGTGCACTAGGTCTGTGTGACCCTAGCTGTGAAATATTGAAGCTTGAAAGTCCACAGAGCTCATTGTGTACCTAATTTAGTATTTAATACCCTAGGTCCTCTTTGTGCTTAAAATTGAATGTAAAATTTGGAGAAAGGAGAGGAGGGGTTAGTGTGTAAAGGATACATTAGACACACTTCACACCTCATTTATGGGCACACTGCCTACATACTAATACTCTAAGGAGGGATCAAGATATATGTAGTTCTCCCATTGAAGTGCTTGGTGCAATAGTGTGATGAAAATGTAAGTAAATTAAAAATTAGGTGTACTTGGAATGACTAAGGATTGGTGTAAAGGTTTGAATAAGCCTGAAACACTATTGAATGGCTGTATGTAGAGAATAGGGAAAAGTGCTTGAGTATTCTTGCTTGTATTCTTTCTTCTCTCTTGTAAATGAGTGCCAACCCTTCTAAATGGACTTTGAATAGCATTTTATAGGGGATTTAATGATCATGGGTTAAATAAATTCACATTAGGTTGACATGAATTAAGATAAAGATTCAAAAGAATCAAAATGGATGACAAGACCTGGGGGGATAGATTAAGTAAGGAAAGAGAAATCTGGGTCTGCAAGGGTTCAGTCTGGAAGGCTATAAATGACTAGGAATCAGTGAAAACATGCCTATGAGGGTCATGAGAGAAAGCAAGATGGATCTATGGATTGAGTGTCATTAGCCACACTCAAGTTACAAAATTTTGCATTTTATAAACTACATTTTCCCCTTCTTTATTCTAGTGATGCAACAAAGCAAAATTTTAGGATAAAATAAAAATAGAAAGTGTACCTGAACTTACCTGTAAAGGTGAAGCTCATAAAGATGTGTAATGTTGAGTGTGTATAGAGAGAACATGATGTGAAGTGTGAATCTATAAAAAAAACAAAGAGTAGATAAATTCTTACTATATATGTTATATCTAAAATAAGAACGTACAAAGCTAAGTAATAGAGAGAAAGAGAAAGGAATGAATACACCTCACCAAGTATGAGGACCAATACAAAACCTATTGTGATGCTTAGTGATGCTGAGTAATATTGGATGATGTTATACCAAGAGTAATATCATGAACAAACTTGAGTGCTCAATTCCTTAGAAAGTGGCTCAAGAATGTAGAAATTAGCCCTTTGGCTCATTCATCACCCACTAAGTGAAGCTAGGTGGTCATGCGTGTGTTGATTGATGTTTGGACTGTGTGTCTAATCCCTTTGAATAGGTGGCTCAAGAATACAAAGGCTAACTAGACCTTTGGCTCCATCATTGCCTACTAAGTGAAGCTAATGAATCATGCGTGTGTCAATTGATATTTATATTATGTGTCTAATCCATCTGAATAAGTGGGTCAAGAATATAAAGGCTAGCTATTCCTTTGGATCCATTATTACCCCATGAATTGAATCTATGAAGTAATATTGGTATGGAATAGATGTCATATGAGATAGCTCCTGAAGCCCATGAATGTACTATTATATGACAATGTTAGTGTGGATAGTTGAATGTATGCTATAAACTAGGCCACTCTTGGCCATTTTGAAAGATGGAGATTAGGCTTGTATAAAAGCCACTCTAAAACTAGTGCAATAGGATTATGTGGAAGCCAAATCAAAAACTCAGGTACTTAGAAAGTTAAGATTGTATGTAAGCTAAAATTGAAAAAGGATGCCAACCACCTACAGATGGAGTAAGGCACATAACTGTTGAGAAATGCTTGGAAAATAAACTGAACTCAAAAAAGGGGAGGATTAATGTGCTATGCACATTACCCCCAATCATTAGTGTCTAGAGTATGGATTTTAATCTATAAGTTATATCAACTACCTAATCTTAAACTAGAGGTGAGAGCCATCATGCTGTGCATGATTCCCCCTATATCTGGATTATATGAGCAAAAACTATATTGAAACATGATGAATTTGAACTGTACTAAGATAACAAACCTATGATTAAACTCACTTTTTTGTATGTTTCTATACAAACTTATTTTTTTATCTAGATAGGAGTGCCAAAAATAGGACACCCTATTGTTTGACACTATAGTCCAACTTTGGTGCTGTTGTCTAGGGCCAAATCTAGTAACTGTTCTAGATTATCTATTGTCTACCTAGTCTGTTCTACTTGGTCTAATATCTGAATTATGTTTTGAGTGTTTTGAAAACTACTTTTCTAACTGTTAGGAGCTCTAATCTCTATGACAAAACCCCCATTTCCCCCCCCCTCTTCTAAGGGTAGGAATGAAGATGTAATGATTGTCTTCAGAAGAAAGAGCCCTACAATTGTGTTAAGCTAAAAATATACATGATATAGCAATGATAATCAATAAGATATCTCAATATATAACATGGTTTCATTTGAGAGATTGTTAGATCAATAGGGGTATTCCTAGATAGATATAATAAAGTAATAACATGTGCAATGTACTAAATTGGAATCAAAAGCATTATTTTTTAGTTATTATTTGTTATCAATGAGGGATGAAGCATGATTCCCATCATGGCATCCAAAAAATCAAGGAAAAGCATGATATGGATCATGGCATTACAAACAAGAAAAGTAATCTAGAAATAAGCATATAAATCAAGAAGCATACAAGAGTTTCCAAGGGGCCAAGCAATCAAGGGATATGGGCACATGTCACTCAAATTAAAAAGCAAACAAACAAGGCATGTTCAAATTCCACATACACATATAATTTGAAATGAACAAAGTTGGCACAAGGGCTATAGGCACATGGACGAGTACAAACAAAGGACATTTGTAAATGTCCTAAAACACATACAAGGCATGAAATAAGAACTGATAAAATGCAAACATATTAAACTACACTAATAAATAAAGGAAACCATGTATATATTGGAAGTGCAATCGTATCTAACTAATCAAAGCAAGAAGTGAAAATAAGTAAGACATGTTAGTACAAGACTAGGTATATGCTAGGAAACACACAAGTGCAAGATAAAAGTGAGTGTCGATATGGTAATCTATGTAATCTTAGTAAGTAATGTATGTCAAAATGATAACTAGAGTGTGTGGTGTAGGAATGACATAACCTGGATGGTGTAGTCATGTAGAAGATGCCCCTAGTGGGTATTTATATTGATGTGTGTCTCAAATGTAGAAGTAGGATGCCTGCTCAATGGGTAGAGTGAAGTAATCAAGGATATGGATGTTTCTACACACACTCAAATAAAATAAAGTAAAGCATGTTAATGAGATAAATAAATAAATAAGATCATAGAACAACAAATGTAAGTCTAGCATAGTAATAATAATTTAAAGCATGGATGATGCATATAATCAAAATGTTTTTGAATTTTTTTAAAATAAGATATGTACAGGAAAGACTGAGAAGAAATGATACTAACTAATGATTTTTAGATGAGACTCCTTGTCATTGTGTCTTGTATCAAACAAAGGTATCATGTGTGGTCGTGAAGCATGATGGAAAAGCTGAGACTGTGATTCTAAAAGCTGTGTGCATTATAAATCTTTTGATATCTCTAAAGTGGAAATCGAATGTGGGATTCCATTGTAACTATGAGAAGTGGATACAACTAAGGGAATCTTAGGGACCCATATGTAAGTAGGAGAAGGAGTTCTCTAAAAGTGTGATTTATGTTTAGAAGCATGAGATCTCAATGATATTACTCTGGGTGTGAATATTGTAGTTGGAAGTTGTCTAGAATTTTAAAGCTATGGAGGTGTATGAAATCTCTATACTGGTGATGGGTGCCTCAAATGTGTCTAAATATATATTAGATGAAGACTTGTAACTGGTGGGGAAACTAAAACTAGTGGAGAAGCTAGAACTAGTTATTACAAAGGAGATGGATCTAAAGTGGGGAATGGTAACTCATATGAAACTCCACCAACTATAATAACCTATTTAAAATGAATGAATTCATGCATCTTTGAACTATAGATGGTACTTATTAATATTTATAACTCCATGGGTGACCACGTAACATATCAAAAACTCCCACACTGGGAACTATGGTGAAATGTGTGGTCACATGTGTTAGACTAGTCTACAAAGGAAGTATAGTCTTACCCAATGAAATCTATATGTGTCCACTAAATCTATTGATAACTATATCTATCAGATTGATATCCTAATTTAAATAGCATAAATGCTATAATAATGTAATGGTGCACATGTTGACACTGGAACCATTATCGATGAGAACACTGTGAATGGGTTGATTATGAATATGTGCTTTAATAAAGAGTGCATTATAATCTAAATTATCTTCAACAATATCCCAATTTGAGAAGGATATCGAAGGTCTAGTTATAAATTTGGACTCATACATACCTATCATAACACTCAAAGGATGTGACTCAACTGAAGGTGTCTGGTATGCAACTGGTGGAAGATGTGCATGGTATGTGTACTGAACACCTAATGTGTCTCCTTTCTCTTATTTAGAATGTTGTGGAAATGGATCTAAGAATATTTTCAAAGATTTATCTTGTGTTGGATTTTCCTGTGGAGACTCAATTAAAGTGACAAGATCAACTAGGTTGTCATCTATCAAGTCCTATATCTTATGTCTCAAAATTATTTGTAATGTGGCTTGGTGCCCTATGAAAATCATAAAATGCATACTGATCATATTTTTGTGGAAGAGGATTTGTTGGGTCAACTTCTTGAATAAGAGGGAGAGTGATGATGTTACATTCTAATAACTACTGTAAAACTCTGACTGGAAAAATTGGTAGGTTGGTAAATGCACATTGAGGAGGTGCTAATAAAACTACACATTGAGTGGGCTCTAAATCCATATTGACTGTTGGTTGATTTTGATTCTTGGTATCATTGACTTTGACCTTTTATGGGACTTCGCTATTACTCTTATTTATTATGTTTGGGATGCTTGTAACTTGAGTTTACACATTGAAATGAGTTTTACTTCTCTTTCCTTTAGTGTATGCATAATTTAGTGAATGAAGAGAATATTTTGAACATAATAGATTCATGTAATGTTGATAGAAGGCTCTATTTGAAAATATCTTGTAACTCTTGATCTGTCATGGGGATAGTTATCTTAGCCAAGATGGTCTTATATTGAATCACATAGTCTATGAGATGCTCATTTGATTTCTTTTTTTATTGTGCAATTTGTGCATAAGAGACCTTATTACCAATGTTGATACTGAAATGTGCTAGGAACATGTTAGCTAAAGGATTGAATGCATTGACTGACTGATTTGATAGACTTTAAAACCATTGTAAAGCATAATCCTTTAGATTTCATGGGAATAACTTGGTTAGTAACCAGTCATTTGGCAAATAATCCAAGCATGTTACATGAAAATCTCTCAAGTGTGTCTCTAGATCACTATTGCCATCATAAAGAGTGAGCTTGGGTTAAATAAACCTGGTGGCAAAGGAGTAAAAGCAATATGTTATGCCAATGGTGTATACAGTAGAGCAAAAGAATCCAAAGCTTGTGTAGGTTTAGAGATACCTTTCTCAAGATGTTGCACCTTGGATTAAAGAGATCTTTTCTCTTGCATAAGGGATACCAAATCAGGATATAGGGATGTACTTGCTGTAATTGGTGGCATAGAGCCAGGTTGGGTTGTTATAGGGGGTTGTTGAGATAAAGTTGCTCTTGTAGTGTCATTTTCAACTGGTTACTCTAAGGTTTGAGAAGATTGACCTTTGTTTTTTATTTGTTTTTCCTCTTGTAATATTTTAAGCATGTCATCTTGTATGTCTGGGATTTTGGTTAAGAGTTATTGAAGATATCTCTTATCAGTTTCATCAAAACTAGTGTATTAGGCCATTATTAAAGTAAGAAAACAATTTGATAAGTGTTTGAATTTTTTTCAATAATTTGTTATAGGCCAAGTGCTAAAAAAGAAAAATACTAAATATAGGAAATGTAAAATCCTAAAAATAGTTAACTAGAAATTACATGAAAATGATACGAAGTGCACAAACATGTAAGGTGATACCTCAAGAAGCAATGGGACGTAGTAGATGCAACTAAGGTTTGAACAATGATTATGTGGAAAATTTACTATGCATGTTTGAAATTGAAATTTGAATTTCTGAGTTAAATATACAATTGAAAAATAAAAAATTTAGTGGAAAATTAGTGATTTAATGTTGCATCTACTAGGGCACGCACATCACACCCCATATATGGGCATGCTATCTACATGTCAATACTCTGAGGGATAAAAATATATGTAGTTCTCCCATTGAAGTGCTTGGTGTAATAGTGTGATGAAAATTCAAGTAAATGTGAAATTAGGTGTACTTGGAAAGGCTAGGGACTGGTGTAAAGGCTTTGGATGGCCGTATACAGAGAATAGGGAAAAGTGATTGAGTAGTCTTACTTGTATTCTTATTTCTCTCTTGTAAATGAGTGCCAACTCTTCTAAATGGACTTTGAATGGCCTTTTATAGGGGATTTAATTATCATGGCTTAAATGAATTCATGTTAGGCCTACATGAATTAGGATAAGGATTCAGAAGAATATGACCATTAAAGATAAAATGCACTTGGACAACAGTGCCAAAAGTAGGACACCCTAGGTTTTAGTGTTGTAGTCCAAGTTTCGGTACTATTTTCCATGGATGACAAGACCTAGCGGGGATGGATTAAGCATTGAAAGAGTAATATGGGTCTATAAGGGTTCAATCTAGGAGGCTATGGATGACTGAGAATCAATGAAAACATGCCTATGAGGGTCATGAGAGCAAGCAAGATGGACCTATGGATTGGGTGTCATTAGCCACACTCAAGTTATCAAATTTCACATTTTATATGACTAAAATAGCATATTCATTTGATTAATAGATATTTTCCATATGTTAATTATTAATCCATTGACCATGAAACTTACCCTTTTATGTAGCTATTTCTTCAAATGGATCAAAATTTCCTTGTATTTTTTAAGATGGTATTATTAAATATATATGTTTATTACTTTTGAAAAAACATAAATTTGATATTATAACATAATATTAATAGTTTGCACCTTAAAATTATGAATATTAAAGTTAAATACCAAGACAAAAGATGTCTACAAGCTTATTGAACAACAAGACCTAATTGAGAAGAAACAATATAATATTTAACCCCTACATCATTATAGCTGCATATCAATAATATAAATTCATCAAGATTCAAGTTTAGAATAATAACCCAAGAAACACTTTCATCATTGAATTGGATAAAATCATCATGTAAAAAAATTAATCCATTGACCAAAGAGATAAACCATAATTTTTTCATAGACTCCACATCCATAATAATCCATACAAGCACAACATGTTCACTTCTTAAAAAAATTGACTCATAATTAAATTGAATTATCAAATTCTTAACAGAAGCTTTTTCATTATCTACAACAATGATTTTAATTGAGCAAGATGAAATCACATCAAATTCAAATTGACGCTAAATCCAAATCCATAAAAAAAAATTTGCACTCCACATCACCATGTTATTTGAACTACATCAACTCAAAATATACAACACTAGTATAGTCAATTCAATGCATATAAGATATAAAATGAACCATAACTTAGTAAAAAAAGAGTAATTGAAACATTATAAAGTGTTTTTAAAAAAATTAAACTTAACATTGTCATTTCAAATTGTTGTTTAAAACATAACATTATCTTTTGAAACATAACAAATAGTTTGCAACATAATAAAATATCATTTTTTTGAAAACACCCATCATCCACTTTCTCATAGCCATCATTTGAAATTATTACCTGCACTTCCTCTATACTATCCTTTAATATGCCTAAATTTTTAAGATCCTCTATAACATAATTACTATTAGCAAAATTCTATCTTTCTTCATTCTTTGCATCTCCTACTAAAAAAAGACTCAGATCTGCATCTGTTTTCTACTTCAATAAAATATCAAGGTCTATTTCATGCTCCTTAATTATTTTCTTGAGTGTTTTGTTCTAGTTATTTAGCAAAAAAAAAAAATTATTTGAATATAATGATAGCATTAAAGTTTTTCATACATTTTTCAAATGCACATTGAGGACCAGGGCTTCCTTTTTCAAGTTTTCATATTTTGATTGCAATTAAAAATGAAATATAATTAGATAAAAACTACAATAACTATAATAAATCTACTAAAAATAATAGTAACTTACCAAAGTTTTTTGCTTCTCCCCATTTATAATTATGATAAGGTTTATATATCTTTCCCATTTATTAAAGTATGCATGGGATTTTGCATTTAAATTCTTCAACCTATTTAACATAATACTCAATATATTGACATTGTAATCATTATAAATTGAAATTGACTCAAATCTTTCTTGATTGAATAAAGTGTCAATATTTATGGGTTCATGTTTAACTAATCAAAACAAATTAACTCTCTAGGAGTAGTTTGATAATGGGCATTTATTTCTTTTCTCAATGCTTTCTCTCGAAACTCCTAAACTCTTAAATTATTCATCTCATCTAGAACACCCTCTCAAAGATTTGAAATTGTACTTTATGATAATAAATTATTTAATGTAAAATTAGCATTATCATCATATGAAAACTCAATATGGCCTGTAGTTGGTGGGCTAGGGGGTGAAGAGGTAAACTTGAAACCTAAATAAAATCATGGGGATTAAAAGCACTAGCACCAAAGTCTCCAATTTCGATCCATAGATATTCCTCATTAAGATCAATATGATGTAAACATGTTAGTCCCTATGCACTAGACACACCTTTGAGAGAGAAATTAGGGAAGTTGAAACCTAATAATTATAGTGTTTCTCTATTCTATGCTGAAAAATAAATATTTTTACCCCTTGTGCAAATTGGGTTCGGTGGTAGTGGTGGTGGCATAATTTTCCTCACAAATTGAGGGTGTCCTACAAAAAAAAAATTTTAAAAAGAAAATTCAAAAACAAAACATAATGCTAATTTTAAATTTAACATTTAGTACTTATAGTTATAGAGAGTATGCCCTTCAATATACTTATCATATTTGGAGTCAAGGTGGTGGTTTCAACTCCAAGAGGCAATCACTCAGTCAATAAAATCTTTAATTTAAGAAAATTCAATTCAAAAACCAAAAGTTAGAATGTAAAAAACCTTGACCAAGTGGTTGAGAAGACTATGACACATAAAATTTTGGGGTTTGTTGAGATCCTTCAACTTCAAGGTCAAAAAATTTAGAGTAAACTATAAAAATCAAAGAAATAAATGAAATAATAGAAAAATTAAATTTTCATGATGCATCATTTATCATTGAAATTTGAAAGTATGAAAACCTTCATGTGGAGATGATTCAGAAGAAAGCCTCAGATGTTTCAAAATTTGAAATAATGATTCTACTAACTCAAAATCTCTAGAATCCTTAGGGGCATGATGCCCTTTTAAAGTAGCTTGTCTTTATGTGCTAAATGCATGTAGTCTTAACTGTAACAAGCAAATAAATATTAAACTTTAAATTTGTAATAATTTTTAAAGTAAACCATTTAGGTGATTCATTTTAATTATAAACTAACCTCCTTCTCATCAACAAACAAATATTTTTTACTCATTTTAGGATGAATCATAATTGGAATTAATGTTTTTAAAAGGTCATACAAGGCCTAATAGTACAAGGCTAGAATAAAATTGGAACATGAAATTATTGAAATATGATTGCAACAAGCATAATTCAATTCTAATTTGATCTTAGCAGAAATAAATGTAGACTAGTCATATTTTAAACCATAAAGAGTGCAAATAATGTAAACAATATCCCAAAATAGAATGTCTCCTAGTCTTCCATGTAAGACTATTCTTGCAAGAAAAATTTGAACCATGGCTTTCAAAAATAGTTTTGATATTTTGTCAATTTGGAGGCCCCTTTGAAGGTGACTATCTACAATGAAAGTGAAAAATATGTAATTAGTGAAAACTAATGGCAATTTACAAAACATTGAATTTTAAATTTGAAAAATAATGATATACTTAGCGATTGGACTTGATCTACAAGTTATAGGTAGACTCTAAATATTTTTTATCATCATTAGTCAACATCACTTTTATGGTTACAAGGTTAGCATTGTAGTGTAAAATCCCTATCAAATTATGGATATCGGTAGGCAAGGTACCAAATGAGATTAATTTTGAGTTCAAACTAACATTGAACCTTGTTTTGCTATTACCATAACAAGACATTAAATATTTCAAAAAGTTTGTATCACTTTCATACAATGGCAAGTAAACAAAGCCACCAAAATTACACTTCAGAATCTAATTATTGTATATGTCTACGTGCTATAGTAGTTTAAAAATATCTAGGCATAATAAATTGTTGAAAAAGTATGTGTGTGTGGAATCCATGTCATTTTAGCCTGTCAAATTCATAGGTTAATTGTTTTGAAAAACATAAGAGAAAGAGAAAAATATTATGCAAGAGTGTAAAAATGAGGGCAAAGGAATTATTTATAAGTAGAGAAGGCATCACCTAGAAACTAAGGTAATCAGTTACATATGAAATCGAATGATTTCTTAACCATCTATTTATATTGAATAATCAACCGAATAGCTACACCATCCATGTAACCAGTGAATGATATCATTCAGTTGTATTATATAACCAAACAACAAAGTTACTGACTGGTTTTATAATGTAATCAATTGACATCCTATGTCAAATGGTTGTGCAACATAACCAAATGACAACCCTTACTATTTGATTACATAATGTAGTTGACAGGAAGTCTTTACTATCTAGATGGATTTTATAATCGAACAATGGTCTTTATCATTCAGTTACATTTTACAACCAAATGGTGGCTTCTTCCAGTTAGTTGCATTTTATGCCATTATATTTTTGTCATTTAGTTTCATAGTGAAATTGATCAGTGATGGTTGTTGTTTGACTAGGCCATACAACTGAATAATTATACGTAAACATAAAAAAAACTATTTATCAACCCTGCTCCCAATGGATTCACAACCGTACCTTAAATTTATTTCCATGCTTGTGAATCATTAATCTATAGATTTGTCAATGAAATACATGGGGTTTTATGATAATGGTTCTTAAAATTTACCCTAGTTCTAGAAGCTTGTGTGTAATGACAGAGGTGGATTATGTAGTTAATGTTAAAGTATGATGCAATAGTGTCACCAATGAATTTAAGTATTTTTATTTTTAACCTTAAGCTATGTTGATTTGCCTTGTTTATTAGTATTTGTTAGTTGAATTCATTCACTATTTTAGTTTATCATTTTTATCTATTGTTATTATTTTGGGCAACCAAATGCACATTGGGATGAGAACATGTTTTTTATAACATCAATGTGAAGATTTATAAGAAGGTTGGATGCAGTTAGCATCTGAATGCAAATATAAGTTTTTTGAAGGTTATAATACCTTTGATAAGTTTTATGATTATATACTTGAGACCAATTTAGTTTTGGGTGGAAATTACAATGTGTTATCAGAAAATCTAACACCATAACCTTATAAGTTCATTTTAGACTGAGGTAAGTTGTTGGAAAATATTGTCATTGATGTCAAAGGTCTAACATTATTGGTGATAAAGGGCCCATTACATTTAATGATGTTTATAATAGTTATATCTTGGCTAATGTGTGTTAATATTTATTTAATATTAACGAATATATTTTTGGTTGCATATAAGACAAAAGAAGGGCCCATGGAGAAGTCAAAGTGTCACGAGGTAAAGACAAATGAAGAATGGAACACATTTTCCCATGAAGAGTCATCTTCAGGAATTCCAAGAGTCACCAAGTGAAGACAAAATAGGAAGGGTGCAATTTCTCATGAAGGGACACTTTGAAGAATATGAAAAGTCACCAAGATAAGGACAAAAGAAGAAAGGACACTTTTGCTTATGAAGGGTCACCACATGAATTTTTAAATGCAAGGATACAAAGGGTCATGCAAGTTTGGTGCCATTTTCCATGATGATTAAAGGGTCACAAAGGGGGAAGGCCAAAGGTCATTTGAAAATCTATAAATAAAGGCTTGAGAAGCCATTTGTAATATGTGTGATAGGGTTTGATTTGATATAGTAATATCTAGCTTATAAGAGCAATGAGAGAGATGAGTATGATTTGTATTTGTTATATTTAGCTTAGAAGAGCAAAGGTGAGAGAGGAAAGAGATATTGTAATGAACTATCATTTGTTGAGATAGCAACATTAGGAGATAGTTGTGTGGTATACAAAAAGGGGTTGGTGCTCCTGTGGGTTGGTGCTCATGAATAGTTACTATGTTGGTACTCAGCAAAGGGGTTGGTGCTCTTACAAGTTGGTACTTACAAATATTATGTTTTGAGTTGGTGCTCATTCATATACTTTAGATTGTTCTCCATGGTTTTTCCCACATTGGGTTTCCACGTTAAATTTGGTGTCTCTCTCTATCTTGTGTGGTGTTTACTATTTTAGTTTTATTACATATCTTGAATGTATGTTATTATGGAATTTTATTAAGGGAAAGTTTATAAGATTTATGATATACTGATTCACCCCCCCTCTCAGTATATCTCGTGCTTAACAATTGATACAGAGCAGGTTCCTTTTGAAAAAGTTTTACAACTTGAAGGTAGATTGAGAAAGCATGATGGCTGGATCACATGAAGGATTTTCTACAAATAAGGCCCCTTTATTTAATGGGATGAATTATGATTTTTGGAGCATAAGAATGAGGACTTATTTGATGACCCTTGGATTTGACATATGGCAAGCAGTGGTGGAGGAATATGAAGAGCCACATACACTTGTAATAACTCCAGTAGAAAAGGAGGCAAGTGAATGTAATGCTAAAGCTTTAAATGCTATTTTATGTGGTTTATGTGAATATGAATTTGTTAATGTTATGCAATGTAAATATACTCATGAAACTTGGGTAAAACTTGAGAATATTTACAAAGGTGATGGAAAGGTTTAACAAGCTAAGCTTCAGACTTTTAGAAGATAGTTTGAAAGTTTGAAGATAGAAGAAGAAGATATAACAAGTTATCTTTTGCGAGTTGATCAAATATTAAATCAGATTTAAGGTCTTAGAGAAACATTGGAAAAGTCAATGGTGGTACAAAAGGTTTTGAGATCTCTACCAATGAGATATGATGCAAAGGATTTGGCAATCGAGGAGATGAAGAATTTAGCCAAGCTAAAGCTGGATGAGCTTCATGGTATACTCAAAACATATGAGATGTAGACTCAACAAGATAAACCCTCAAAGAGAGAATTAGCTTTCAAAACATCAAATAAAGAGAAAGATAAGATTTAAGAATCAAGTGATAGTTCTAGTGATGATGAAGATGATAATGGATCTCTTTTCATTCACAAGCTGAAAAGGGGAATAGGTAAATATCAAGGAAAATTACCTTTTAAATGTTTTAATTATGGAAATATTGGACATTTTTTAGCTAAATTCCCAAATAAGGGTAATGATGATGAAGAATAAAAGTCTACATACAAGAAGAATTTCAAAGATAAATTCAAGAAGGGATTCAAGAAGAAGAGCTTGTATTCCAAAGATCCTAGCTCAACCAAAGATATTGGAGTCAATGATTCAGAAGAAGAAGATATTCTATTCATGGCCATACATGAAGATGCCTCTATGAGAAAAAGTATAGATGATCAAGAAGAAGAAGAGGATGAAGTTGAAGTGAATCTGGAAGGAGAACTCATTTGTGCCTTAGAAGAGTTAGAAGCCGTTGAGAAGAAGAATAAAAGATTGATGCATTGGATCGAGAAAAATGAAAAGGAGTCAAAGGAAATAATTGATTATCTAACAACACACTTGGAAGAAGCCAAGAAGAATGAATAAGGTTTAACAACACAATTGAAAAAAGTAAGAAAAGAATGTGAAAGGTATGTTATTGAAATTGCCTCTTTAAAAAAAGATATTGAGACAACAGTCAATGATAAAGTAGTTAGTGATTCAAAATTTGAGGATAGCACTAACATATTGAATAAGATATTAGAAAGTCAAAATGAAAATTCAGATAAGATAGGTATCAGATTTGAAAAGAAAAAGAGCTATGTTGAAGCTCTTACAAAAGAGGAAACAAAAAGGGAAGAAGTGAAGAATACAGAGGACATTTCAAACAAAGAAGGCTGGAGGGAACAAAGCTACAAAAGGCAATCAGGTCAGAGATATACAGACATGTCTTATTTTTATCATTACTATTTTTATTGTAATGGATATGGTCATAAGAAATTAAAATATCAAAAAAGAGCTAATAGTTTCAGAAATAAGAAGAAGGAAAATCATGTAGAGTCAAGTAGAAGCTACAACTCTTTTGCTCCTCTATCAAGCTTTGATGAAGAGGCCATAATATGTTACAAGTGTAACAACTTCAGACACAGCTTAGTACTGTAGAAGCATGTTTGAGTCAGTCAAGAAGGATTAGAGTTTTAAGGTGACATTCATTAAGAAGAAGGTTCAGACATGTTCATGGCAGAAGAAACAACTTGAAAATTCTATGATGGTTTAGACAGCTTTGCATGTAAGAAATGAAGATCAGACATGGTTAGTTGATGGCAGATATTCAAGGCATATGATAGGAGATAAGAGTAATTTCATAACTCTAAAGAAGATAAATGGTGGCATAATGAAATTTGGAGATAAAAACACTACTAGGATAGCTGAAAAAGGTACTTTAAGTTTGGATAATGGTAGAACCAAGACTAAGTATGTTTTGTATGTAAAAGGTCTTAAGCATAATCTATTGAGTGTAAGTCAAATATGTGACTAGGGATACACATTAAAGTTTTATGTAAAATGTTATGAGATTATAAGAAAAGATTCAAATGAGTTGATTGTAGATGCTCAAAGGATAGGAAACATTTTATATGTATTGTAAAATATCTTCTCAAAGGCATGATCAAAGTACACATTTAAGGATCTGCAAGAGGAGTTGGGAGTAATTTATATTACTTCCTACCATTGAGGTTCAACATCAGTTGAGGGGGAGCTAAGTATTAGCTCCAAGTAGGCCCTTTGCCATTGATGTCAAAGGGGGAGAATAAAAGGTACAAGTATAGGTGCAAAAATAGGTATAAGGAACAAGTATAGGTTGCTACAGTAAGGGGGAGTTACTGTATGTTTTTAGATGATAGTATGTGTAGGTTTTAAAATGTGGTAGTTTTAGGATTGAGGTTACCATCAATGACAAAGGGGGAGATTGTTTGAAATATTGTCATTAATGTCAAAGGTCTAGCATTATTGGTGATAAAGGCCCCATTGAATTTAATTATGTTTATAATAGTTATATCTTGGCTAATGTGTGTTAATATTTATTTAATATTAATGAATATATTTTTGGTTGCATATAAGACAAAATAAGGGCCCATGGAAAATTCAAAGAGTCACGGGGTAAAGACAAAAGAAGAATGGGATGCATTTTCCCATGAAGAGTCATCTCGGGGAACTCCAAGAGTCACCAAATGAAGACAAAAGAGGAAGGGTGCAATTTCTCATAAAGGGACACTTTGAAGAATATGAAAAGTCACCAAGATAAGGACAAAATAAGAAAGGATGATTTTGCTTATGAAGGGTCACCACATGACTTTTCAAATGCAAGGTTATGAAGGGTCATGCAAGTTTGGCACCATTCTCCATGAGGATTGAAGGGTCACAAATGGGGAAGGCCAAAGGTCATTTGGAAAGCTATAAATAAAGGCTTGAGAAGCCATTTGTAATATGTGTGATAGATTTTGATTTGATATAGTAATATCTAGCTTAGAAGAGCAATGAGAGAGATGAGTATGATTTGTATTTGTTATATCTAGCTTAGAAGAGCAAAGGTGAGAGAGGAAAGAGATATTGTAATGAACTATCATTTGTTGAGATAGTAACATTGAGAGATAGTTATGTGGTATACATAAAGGGGTTGGTGCTCTTGTGGGTTGGTGTTCATGAATTGTTGCTATGTTGGTGCTCAATAAAGGGGTTGGTGCTCCTGTGGGTTGGTGCTCACAAATAGTTGTTGTGTTGGTGCTTAGCAAAGGGGTTAGTACTCCTACAAGTTGGTGCTTGTGAATATTATGTTTTGAGTTGGTGCTCATTCATATACTTGAGATTGTTCTCCATGGTTTTTCCCACATTGGGTTTCCATGTTAAATCTGGTCTCTCTCTCTATCTTGTGTGGTTTTTACTATTTCAATTTTATTACATATCTTGAATGTATGTTAAAATGGAATTTTATTAAGGGAAAGTTTATAAGATTTATGATATATTGATTCACCCCCCCTCTCAGTATATCCCATGCTTAACATAAGTAAATAAGTTTGAAGTTATTATAAGAACTAAAATGTTGGTTAATTGGTAATAGTTCATGAAAGGAATAAGATTAAAAGGATACTAAGCTAAGAAATGGCTAAGGCTTAGAAGTCCTAGGTGATGGTAATATTTGGATTCAACCATAATTCAAAGAGACTTAGGCCGATGGCATTTTATTTTACTATGTTTGAGTAATCTAAAAATGAAAGGGTTTGGTGGTTGATTTTGGGCATACTTGATTAGGGTTAATCATTTTTATTGATTCACTTGAGGTCTTGGTGGACTGTGTGCATGGTAGTTTTAGGGACTGCATACAAGAAGCCAAGGGTTTTGGAATTGACTTCATGAATACAAAATTTGGGAATGATATTTTTGAGATGGGAGTTCCATTTGGTGGAATGAGGAGTACAACTAGTTAGAAATTCAACAACATAAAAATTAAGTATAAAATAAAATAAAAGGAAAGGAAGAAGAGAAGATGATGGAGGTGGAAAATAAGAAAATAAGAAGCAAGAGGATTTTGGGTCTGAGCCTTTTTGGTAATACATTACGTCTTAAGACCAAGTAAGTGCATTCTAAATTTTTGTTTTATGAAGCAATATGTTTATTGGGTGCTTGATTATTTTAAATAAAACATTAGTTTAAAGTTTGTAAGCATATGGGCTCCTGAATAGATCTAAATCTATTTATCATTTTGAAAAATTAGTCAATAAAACCCTGTAGGGTGAGACCATGATGATACCTTTCCCATAAACAATGAATGGTAAACTCAAATGCTAAAAAGACTCTTTTGGTTAATTTGCTGGTTTAGTTTTGTGTCTTGTGGATGATTTTGGGTGTTTGGAGTTTTGAACCTTGGTCCTTCTTGGATGATTATTTATTTTTTATTGGATATGTATGTCAATTCAATTTTTGCTAGAATAAACTTTTAGTTTTTATTTTGTGCTTGGATTATATATTTAGTTATTTATAGAACCCATATTTAATTTGTGACACTATTGCATCATGCTACAAGTTTGTTTTTGGGTACTTTCTTCTACCACCAATCTATGGTTGGGGTAGGTAGGGATAATTTACAATGGTTAGGCTTATCTTGCACATGAGGATGGGTTACATGTTTGATATCCGTCATTTGAATTAGTTGGTGGTGAATGAGATTAGTTGACTATACTATTTGTAACAAACTGTAGATTTAGTTTAGCAATGTTTATGTGACTATATCAAAGAATGTTTTTATATGAAATTATAGAGTCTTCCATTTATATAATATTGAGCCTTTATGAAGTAAAAAATTTACCCCTTGTATTACTTATTCATTCCTTTTATTGTATACATTCATTGATTGAACAATGAAGAAATGCTTTGGGAAATGAATGACTTGTGTTTAATGTGTGTTACATCATGTCTGCTAAGAATTATTATATTAGATTTAGAATTTAATTGATCTCTTTTGGTTGACATATTACTTCCTTTGTTTTGATCAATGACAAGTTGGTAATGTTTTCTTAAGTTTACTATTCTGTGTATTTGTATATTGGGATTAATTTTTAATTATGATTTGGAATTTGATAAAAGAGATTAAACATTTAATTATAAATTTTCAAAGCTCAATTACTTAGATTATAAGTTTGGTTTTGATTTTCATTCAAATATAATTGCTGAGATTCAATACTTAGATTATAATTCTATATTTTAACTTGTATTCAAATATAGTTATTGACATTCATTACTATGATTTTAAGATGATTTTGTCTCTACTTAATGAGATGGATCATAGTCTCAAACGGAAATAAAAGAGAGTGTTTAGTCTTAATTAAACTTGTAGTGGGACACTAATTAAACTTGTAGTGGGACTTGGCTATGAGTCATTTTTGGATTCATAGTGAAAAATTAGCTTAAGGGAATCATTATATTTTCCTACATAATGTCAATATGGATATGCATTATTTTACTTTTATCATTCAAATAATTCAACCTCCTATAGGTTTGAAAATAAATGTTTGAAAATATTTATATTAGTGTTGATTGATGTTCATAATATAGATATATATTTTAGTGTCAATCTGTTAATTCTTTGATAGTTATATATGCACTTAGAAACAAATTGAAGTGTCTCTTCATTTTGATGCATTCCAATGAGTAGGAATGTAATCTGAGTTTTATACAAATGAAAATGGCTTTAAGGGTTGTGTGTTTATTGTAATTGGAATAAGTTGGCTATGTGTATTGAAGAATTATATATTAAAAATTGATAGGTTTGATAATGCAATTCATTTATGGATTCGTTAATTGGGTTATTGCTTGAAATTTTTTATTAACATTCAATATGGATACATTAATTATGTATCATTAACATTAGGAAATGTTGACGGGGTTTTGGTATTGATTACCATTTTTAAATAGACTTGAATAATATTCTTTAAATTATTATGGATTATAACTCAGTTGTACTTGATGTTTGCTTCAAGGGCAATTTAGAAAATAGATACCAAGTTTTTAATTTTGGGATGTGAATGTGAAATGTAATATAGTTGAAATAATTATATATTTATCACTTACATGCTATCTTTAGAATTATTTTTAGTATTGGTAAAATAGGGTTTTAATGAGGGACCCTACCCTTTACAAAAATAGAGCATTTTAGGTCTTAATACCATATATTACAATAAACATGCCATGAGAGACAAAAAAAAAATAGATTGCCTAAAAATAAAATAAAAGTATAAAAAAATTAAAAATTAGGTTCTAATTCCCATCCAATCTTCATACACCTTGGACTAATTTTGAGTAAGATTTTCCAGTAGGAGATTTACATTTGGTACAACTAGTTATTTATATACTGTCATATATTTATGATTTACTTATTTTAAAATATGAGTAATCAATTATTAATATTGGTTGTCTTTGAAATTTATGAGTGTAATATTTTGGGAACTTAATTAGTGATAATGACATGATGTTCTCATTTCATATTGCTTTAGCATTCTACGAGATCATAGGGAATCATTAAGTCGACTAAAAGTAATGAGAAAAATGTAATGACTTGGGTTATTTAAGATTATTATTTGAATGTTAATTTGATTTCATATAAGTTGAGATCTATATTTGAACTATATGTTATCTATGCTAGGGAATATTTTTCTTATTTATTGAAACATTGATACAAATACTGATGGTTCATATGCATTAATTGGTACTTAAAATTTAAGTGATAAATCTTGGTGTATTTATGTTATAGTGAGAATTTACGTAGTAAATATAGATATTATATAAGATTTTTATTAACTTATGGTTTAGATTTATTTCATCTTTCTTTTGATATAATATTACAAAAGTTGAGTATAAGTGAGTAAGTGGTTGAAATTACATATTGGTTAAGAAGATCATTATCAAACTTGTATATATTATATTAATTTAGGCTATTATCCTTTGTGATATTTAAATTTATAACTAATAATATGTTGATGAAATAAACATCTAACTAAAAGCCTATGTCATGGTTGTAATTAATATCAGTGCAAGGGTATACTTGAATATTAACAAGATCTATCTTTATTGAGTTATTTTTGTTTTGTATTTAATGAGAATAGGTGATGTATGGTTTATAGACTCATCATAATCATCGGTAACTACACCATAGGTTTGTAGGGAATTTAATGGGGTCACGACAACTTAATGAATGGTTTTGTTGTGTTTCACTTAGATTTATTTGGTAGTTATTTGATGTAGTTTATTCTACCGATCGTTTTACCTTTTTGAACAAATATATAAGTCTTGAGGATCCATAATTGGTCATATGACCTAATAATATCTCATGGATAGATTTCAAGATGTATAAATGATTACACATTTCAAATACGATCCAACTAAGTATCATACTTATGCATGTTTTGAGTGAGCATGTGTAAATCAATTTAAATATTTTGGAAAGTAATTTGATGTTACATATTAAAAATAAATAGTCTATTTTTTAATTTATGGCTCTATAATGTAATAAACATTTATTGGATTCATTGAGTGATTGGATGTGCTAAAACCAATGAGAAAGGTGGTATAATTTGTGGTTACAACTAAATAAAACATTGATGACCTCATGTAAGTTTTTTAGGCATTCAAGCTCAAAAAGACACTAACATGGAGTTCAAAATTTATGAATGAGTGTCTTCCTACTCTTCTTGAGTAAGTGATTGATGCTAATATTTGGATGTAACAGAAAGGTTTTGTTCAGTGTATTATTCACTCATTCTTTATGTCATAGTGATCCTGATTGCTTATATTTCTATCATGACTCATTGTAAAATCCAATGTATTTTTTCATTATATAAGTTAATTATGCAAATGATTTAGTCACTAACTGACTTTATTTTTGGTTTTTATGGGCATGACTTCCTTAAAGTAAGGTTTTTAAAAACTCATAATTTTTGGGTTGTGACAAATGGTATCAGAACCTTTGTTAGATTAAATTAGGAAAAAAATTACTAAAATTTTAATTTAAAACTACATGTTTAATGTATCAAGATGGTTAGAACTAGATAAAATCATAAACCTCAAAATATTATAAGTGATCTAATTGATAATCATGAGCCAAATCAACATGATCATCCTGACACAGATGTAGAACATAGTGGCAACTATGCTATAAATTAGGATTACCCTAAATAGTAAGTTCCCAAGAAATAAAATGTTGTATTGAATGGCATCTTGGGTACAATACAAATAATTTAATGATAAAAGGAAGGCTTCAGTTAAGGGTTGACCCATTTGGAAAATTTGCAAGAGGGTGGGCAAGAAGAAGATATTCTTAATGAACATCCATGGTAATAAGAGGTCATGAAATCCATTATTAAGGAGATAAAAAGATTATTCCTCTCACATTCTCTAGTGAAGACACTGGGGATGTGGATGAGGCAAAATTGATTAATTTATAACAATATTTTACTTTTCACAATATGAGTTCTAACATTAAAGCACACATTAGAGCTTACCAATTGGTAGGTGATACTAATTTGTGGTAGAATCATTTGTGTGCCTTAAAAGGATATGATATTATTTCTCTTTCAGGTAAAACCTTTGAAAAATGGTTTAAATTTTTTAATCTAAACAACATTTATAAAAAGAAGAAAATTTTAGAATTTTAGTTGCTAAACCAAGGAACTATGATAGTTTATGAATATAAGAACAAGTTTCTAAGACTCTTACATCATTTAAATTATATACAAGATGAGGAAACGAAGGCAACTAAGTTCAAACTTGATTTTAATAATATACTCATACATGATGTAAACATAACCAATCCAAAAATCTTAGCTGCTACTTTGGAATCAACACATCATGCTGAAAAGAAGGTGAAGTCTCACCAAAAGTCAAGGCAAGAATTTTAGAATAACTATCAAGGAAAGTCTAAGTTATCAATTCTTCTAGTAAATAATTATTTGAAGCAAAATGACTCTAAGAGGACTATTTTAAAATGTTAAAATTTTGGAAATAAATTTTAGAATACAAAAATTTCTAAATCACACTCTTTTGTAAAGTAGAATGCTAAAAATAATAATCAACAAAGCTTTCGTGGATCAACCACAAGAGTGAAAACCATTCCTCTTATAACTAATTCTATTTTGACATGTTGAGACTGTAGATACAATCGTTACTATAAGTACTACTCTAATTTTAAGAATAGCCACAAGGTCTACACAATTGTAGATAATAGAAATACAAAATTTTAGTCAACACCTATTGAGACTAGAGGCATATTTTCTAGATTTTCATTATCTATTTTGATTGATTCAAGAGCAACATATAGCTTTATTTCTCTTGTTAATTATTTTAAGTGTAAAATCAAACCAAATAGAATTAGAAAAGGATGGAAAATAAAGTTTGGCACTGAGAGTAAAGTGGTTGTTAATGAATGCTTAAAGTAAGCTAAACTTAATTTGGGAAATTTCAAGACTTGTGTGAACCTATTCCTTACCTATTTGATATCTTATGACATTATTCTAGGCATGAAATTGTTACAAGCACATAAAGCTAAGTTGGACTATTTCAATAAAAGAGTTCAATGTTTAGATGTTGAAGGAAAGCTTGTAGTTATTTAAGGAATCAATAAACCTTCAAATTGATGAATTATTTCAGCTATACAACTAAAGAAGGTTATTAGAAAGGGATGTCAACTATATGCCCTCAAATTAAATGAGATTGTGGAGGAAACCATCTATATGATCCAAAAGTACCCAATTTTTGATGAATTTATAGATGTTTTTTTAAAAGAATTACCATGATTACCTCCCAAAATAATATTTGACTTTGCAATATATGTAACCCCTATAATAACAGCTACATCTAAAACACCTTATAAGACGAACATAGTTGATATTATGGAACTTAAGGTTCAAATACAATAATTACTAGACAAGGGAATGATACACCATAGAATGTTACCTTAGGGAGTTCTAGTGGTGTTTATAATGAAGAAAGATGGGATGTTCATACTATGCATTGACTATAAAATGCTTAAAAAGGGTCAAAATCAAAGAATAAGTATCCCATTCCTCACATAGATGATCCTTTTTATCAAATGAAAGGAATAACTATATTTTTAAAGATAGATCTTTAATTGGGTACCACCAACTCTGAATCAAAGATGAAGATGTCTATAAGACTACATCTAGAACTAGATGCCATTTGGACTAACGTTCCTATACCATTTATTAATTTAATGAATAACGTATTATAATATTTTATTGACAAGTTTATGTTAGTATTTTTATATGATATTCTATTATATTTCAAGTGTGAATAAGAGAATGATCAATACTTAAGGCCGGTACTACAAAGTTTAAGGAAACATAAATTATATGGAAAGTTATCTAAGTTCTCTTTATTCAATCTAAAATTCACTGCATAGGGAATATAATTTCTAAGGATAGAATTCAAGTAGATCCTAAAAATATTACAATATTTATGAGTGGCTAGCTCCAAAGAATGTACATGAAGTGAGAAGCTTCATGGGCTTGTTGGTTACTACCGAAGGTTTGTGCAATATTTTTCAAGGACTACTCACCCCATAAATTTATTGCAAAGGAAGGGAAATAAACTTGATTGATATCCTAATGTGGATTTCCTTTCAAGAACTAAAATGTTTTTTAACTTCAGCTCTTATTTTGACTATACCAAATCCAAATGGAAACTTTGAAAATAAGTCTAATGACTGCAAGTTAGGCATTGGTGATATTTTTACTCAAGATGGAAAAGTGATTGCTTATAAATACAAAAAACATAAGACTCATGAGAAAAATTACCCCACTCATTATTTATTATTAAATTATGTTGTTAATGCTTTAAAACAATGGAAGTATTTCCTGCTAGGAAAGTAATTCAATATTAAATTTGACCTTCACAACCTTACACACTTACTTGTTGAAGATGAGTTAAATGCAAGGCAAAGAATGTGGTTAGAATTTATTAGTAATTTTGATACGAATATTTATTATGTGAAATTTAAAGAGAATAGGGTGGCCGATGCTCTAATTAGGAAAATCTACATTGCTACCATAACTATTCATCAATCTTGTGTAAAAAATTCTATGCTTAAAAAAAAAAAATATAATTCTAAATACCTTAAAATCTATGCTAAATTATAATCAAAAGTTTTAATTCTAATTTTCAATTGTTATAGATGGTCTGTTAAGACACAAAGGTAGAATTTTTTCTCGAAACTCAGGAAAATTGATGGAACCAATTTTGAATGAAGTGCACGATGCACCTCATTATGTTCATCCAGGTGTTAATAAAATGATATAAGAGCTGACCGAGTTATATTTATAGCCTAATTTAAAGAATTATGAGGCAACCTCTACATCTAAGTGCTTAGAATTTAGCGTGTGAAAGTTGAGCATGGTCATCCCAGAGGATTGATTTATCCTCATTCCATTCTGGAGAGGAAATGAACTATAATACCTATGGATTTCATCAAAAGATTACCTAAATCTTGTAATAAACATGATTCAATCTTGGTGGTGATTGATAAACTCACTAAATTGGTACATTTTATTACTGGAAATATCATAGATGATGTTACCAAACTTTTCAAGAGGTTTGTAAAATAAGTGTTTCTCCTTCATGGAGTGCCTGAAGTGATTATATTTGATAGGGAAAAATTATTCACTTATATGTTTTGGAAAACCATGATGGTTTATTTTGTTACAAATCTAAATTTTAGTTTAGATTATCATACATAAATAGATGGGTTAAATAAAATACTGAACATGATTGTTGAGGATATATTGAGAATGTCTGTCATGGATCAACAATACAAGTGGAAAGATTTATTGCACTTGGTAGAGTTTAATTATAATAACACTTACCATTTTTTGATCAAGATGGCACCATTTGAGGCCTTGTATGGGAAAAAATGTATAACTTATTTGGGTTAGAACATCCTAGAAAACCATGTGTTTTCAAGTCTTAAAACTATGTAAGAGTATGACAAGAAAATGGTTATCATACAACAAATATTTAAAGCTACCTCAGATCTGTATAAAATCTATGTAGATCTAAAAGATCACATAGATAATTTGAAGTTTTGGACAAAGTATTTTTGAGAGTAAGACATTATAAAAGTTTAGTTAAGTTTGATAATGCTTCTAAATTAGCACAACATTATGTTAGACATTTCAACATAGTGGAAAAGATCAACTAGATGGCTTATCAACTTTCCCTTACTCCTCTAACTAAAATCCATGATGTTTTTCATGTAACCTTATTAAGAAAATATGTCTCAGGCTCCTCACATGTTTAAAATTGGAATGATCTCTAGGGGTAAGACAAAGAGATAATTCATTTTGAACCTATTAAAATTCTATCTCAATGCAACATTGAACTGAGAAAAATAAATTTATGACAAGTTTTAGTCTAATGGGATCAAATGGGAGAAATGAGTGTTATTTAGGAAGATGAAAATCTTTCCTAGCAACATTGTCCTCATTTATTTTAAGGCTTTGAGGATGGTGCCATTCTTAAGGGGGGTTAGATGTCATGACCACACCTACCCAGTACATTGATTTTGACTAATTATTGATACTATTATGATTTTTAAACATTATATTGTGAATATTATGATTCAATTCAGGAATGCTAATTTAATTTTAAATATATATTTATATAACACTATATCTATGTACTCATATAATTTTGATGATGATCATATATTATTGATGTCTTTGTGGGTTTGATTGCAATTTTTTTACAGATACGTGTAGGTTGGTTTTGGAAAATTCTATGCAAGCATAAAGGTAGAGTACACATTTAATGTTGAAACATGATGCAATAGTGTCACCAACCAATTTAAATCTTTTTATTATTAACCTTGAGATATGTTGATTCACCTTGTTTATCAATCTTGTGTTAGTTGAATTCCTTTACTATTTTAGTTTATTATTTTTATTTATTATTGTCATTTTAAACAACCAAATTCCTATTGGGATGAGAATGTGTTTATTCTAACATTTATATGAAGATTTATAAGACTAGATATAATTAGCATCTGAATGAAAATGGAAGGTTGTTGAAGGTCATAATACCTTTGATAAGTTTTGTGATTATATACTCAAGACCAACTCAGGCCTGAGTGGAAATTATAATGTGTTATCAAAAAAGCCAACACCATACCTTATAAGTCTATGTTGGACTGAGGTAAGTAAATAATTTTGAATTATTTAACAAAAATAAAGTGTTGGTTAATTGGTAATAGTCCATGAAAGGACTAAGATGAAAAGGATACTAAGCCAAGAAATGGCTAAGGCTTAGAAGTCCAAGGTGATGGCATTATAAGGATTCAACCATAATTCAAATAGACTTAGGTCATTGGTATTTTGTTTTACCATGGTTGAGTATCCAATAATGAAGGGATTTGGTGGTTGACTTTAAACATAATCATTAGGGTTAATCATTTTTATTGATTCACTCAAGGGCTTGGTGGACACTATGCATGGTAGTTTTTGGTGTCTACATATAGGAAGTTGAGGGTTTTGAACTCAAATTTATGAATGTAGAATTTGGGCATGATATTTTTGAGGTGGGATTTCCGTCTGGTGGAACAAGGAGTTCAACTAGTCATAACTTTGATAACAAAAAAAATTCAATAT
The DNA here is from genome assembly GCA_037957365.1 of Torreya grandis. Lineage (NCBI taxonomy): Eukaryota > Viridiplantae > Streptophyta > Pinopsida > Cupressales > Taxaceae > Torreya > Torreya grandis. The sequence continues at coordinate 309,158 of JARHVA010008324.1, forward strand.
AAAAGAAAAGAAAAGGAAAGGAAGAATAGAGGATGATAGAGGTGGAAAATAAGAAAAGAAGAAGCAAGATGATTTAGGGGCCAAGCCTTTCTAGTAAAACATTGTGTATTAAGACCAAGTAAGTGGATTCTAAATATTTATTTTATGAAACAATGTGTTTATCAGGTGCTTACTTACTTTATATAAACTATTGGTTTAAAGTTTGGAATCATATGGGATCCTGAATAAACCTAAATCTATTTATTTTTTTTAAAAATTGGTTGAGGAAACCCTATAGGGTGAGACCATGAGGATACCTCATGCATAGATGACATATGGGTAAAATCAAATACTTATAAGACATTTTTAGTTTCTTTGTTGGTTTAGTTTTGTGTTTTGTGTCTTTTAGATGATTTTAGGTGTTTGGGAGTTTGAACCCTAGTCTTTCTTGGATGATAATTTTCTATTATTTTTGCTTGGATATATATATTGAAGAACGTTTGGCTGGAATGAAATTTTAGGTTTTGTTTTGTGATTATATTAGATCTTTGGTTCTTTATGAAACTCATTTTAAGCTCTAACACTAGTGCATTATGCTTATTGGATTATCTGGGTGTTGAAAGTTTGTCTTTAGTTATGTGTTTCTACCACCAACTGGTAGTTGGGGTGGGTAGGGATACTTACTGATGGTTGGGCTTATATTTTACATAAGTATGGGTTGCATACTTGATCTTCATCATTTGACTCAGTTGGTGGAAAATGAGATTGGTTGATTATACTGCTTTTAGCATTTATTTTTAACAAATTATAGGTTTTGTTTAGTAAGGTTTATGTGATTTTATCAAAGAATATTTTTGTATTTAACTATATAGTCTTCCATATAGATAATATTGAGACTTTATGGAGTAAATAGTTTACCACTTGTATTGGTTATTCATTCCTTTCATTGTGTATATTCATTGATTGAAAAATGAAGAAATGTTTTGGGAAATGAATGACTTGTGTTTAATATATGTTGCATTAGGTCTGGAAAGGATTATTATATAAGACTCAAACTTAAGTTAATCTATGTTGGTTGATATATTACTTCTTTACCTTGTTTCGATCAATGCAAAGTTGGTAATGATGTCTTAAATTTGTTATTTTATGTATTTATATATTGGGATTATATTTTAATTATCATTTATAATGAGATACAATAGATTAGACATTTCATTATAATTTTTTGAATCTTAATTACTTAGATTATAATTTGCTTTTGGATATAATTATTAACATTCAATACCTAGATTATAATTCTTGATTTTGACTTGAATTTGGATATGGTTATTGACATTCATTACTATGATTTAAAGATGATTTTGTCTCTACTTAATGACATGGGTCATAGTCTTGAATGTAAATAAAAAAGAGTGTTCAATATTAAATAAAATTATACTGGGACTTGGATGTGAGTCATTTTTGAATTCATAATGAAAAATAAGCTTAAGGGAATTGTTATATTTTCCTGCATAATGTCAATATGGATATGCATTATTTTATTTTTAAGATTTCAATCATTCAACCTCCTGTAGGTTTGTGAATGGATGTTTAAAAATATTGTTGTTATTGTTGATTGATGTTCATAGTATGGACTTTTTTTTAGTGTCAATTTGTTAATTCTTTGATATTTACATATGCAGTTAGAAAGGAATTGATGTGTCTCTTTGTTTTGATGCATAACAATGATTAAGAATGTAATCTAAGTTTTATACAAAGGAAAATGAATTTAGGGGTTGTGTTTATTGTAATTAGAATAAAATGGATGTGTGTATTGAAAATTTTTATATTACAAATTGACAATTTTGATAACGTATAACATAATTCATTTATGAATCTATTAATTAGGTTATTGCTTGGATGTTGACATTTAACTTTCAATAAGAATTCATTAATTTTGTTTTATTAACATTAGGAAAATATAGATGGGGTTTTAGTATTGATTACCATCGTTAAATAATATTATTTAAGTTATTATGGATTATAAATCAGTTGTATTTGATGTTTTCTTCAAGGGAAATTTACAAAATCGTTATCGAGTTTTTAATTTTTGGATGTGAATGCAAAATGTAATGTAGTTGAAGAAATTTTATATTTATCAATAATGGGTTATATTTTGAATCATTACATGCATATGGGGTGGTGATTTACATTTGGTATAGTCAACTATTTATATACTCTCTCTTTCTCTCTCTCTATCACACACACACACGCACACACACACACACACACACACACACACACACACACACACACACACACACACACACACACACACACACACACACACACACACACACACACACACACACACACACACACACACACACACACACACACACACACGATTTAATTATTTGTAAATATGAGTAATGACTTATTAATATTGAATTTATTTGAAAGTTGTGAGTGTAATATTTTAAGAACTTATTTAGTGATAATTATTCAACATTCCCATTTCATATTCACTCTAGAAATCTATGAGATCATGAGGACTCATTGAGTCAACTTACAGTAATGGGAAAACCGTAATGACTTCGATTATTTAAGATTATTGTTTGAATGTTATTGTGTTTTCATATAAGTTGAGATATGTGTCTGAACTATGTGTTGTCCATGCTAGGGAACATTATTATTTTTTTCTCAAAACATTGATACAAATACTTATGGTTATCATACATTGATCGATACTCAAGAATTAAGTGATAAACTTTGGTGTATTTATGTTATGGAGGGAACTTATGTAGTACATATATAAATTATGTAAGAGACTTATGGTTTAGATTTATCTCACCTCTCTTTTGGTATAATATTATGAAAATTGAGTAGAAGTAAGTGGTGAAAATTGCATATGGGATAATAAGATCATTATCAGAATTGTATTTCTTGTATTTATTTAGGCCGCAATCCTTGTGATATTTGATTTCATGACTAATAAGTTATTGATACAATAAACATATAAAATTCTAAGTTATGGTTATAATTGATATCAGTGCACACCATAATAACGTAATGAGGTAGCCTCTAACATTTGAGGATCAGTGAAAGACTTCTCCAAGGCACGAGTTGCTAGATATTTAATTTTATAACAACCTATTAATGAAATAGAGGTGAAAGATATATATTGTTTATCATGGATGAGTTGACTATGAATGAACCTAGATCTACTTGAATTAGGTGGAAGGATGATGGTTTTAACTATAGTGGGGAATATTTTAAAATAAACTCAAAAAAAGAAGGAAGGGTAAGGTAGAAAAGAGGCCTATGGACTACAAAAGATGAAGACCCTTTAAGACCAACACTTGAACTAAGGTAGGATAAGAAATAAAAGGATCAATATTTGTTTTAAGCTTTTGTATCACACCAATAGTTAAACATGGTAAAGAGTCAAGGGAACGTAACATAATATAATTAAACATCCATGAATTAAAGGCTACCAAGTTTGATAGATTACTATTACACATTAACAAGGGGGATTATAATTCACATGTAAAATACATCTAAATAGGATGTATATTAAAATAAATAATTTTATTAAATAATATAAGTCATACATAATCAAAAAAGAAAAATATCAAAATGATAACATGTCCCATATAGTCCACATAATTAGAGAAGAATCAAGATTTTCACACAAAGACTAAGTTAAGAAAAACTTCTCATAATTTATTATTAATATTAACAACTAAATACCTCCTCCATTTTTAATTGGAAGGATACAAATATATATATATATCTTGGGATGGGGATGCCTCATCTCTTCAAGCCTTGTATAAAATTACAAGTTCAAAATTAGAACAATGCCTAGGATTATGCAAAAGATTCATGCCTTATGTACATATTTAGAATAAAATTTTCAGCTAAAAATACAATATACATGCATAGTAAATGGATTATGAACCAAAGTTCCAATTTAGTAATAACATGCAAATACATGTCTATTTTTACATCAAGGTGCTATTGTGGCATCATTAACTAAAGAGGTCAGTGGGGTGAGTGTAGTTACAATTGATGTAACTAATAGAGGTCCTTATGGAATAAAAATTAGGCTTGTTAAAGTTTGCATGATAGCAAATCTAGGGAATTGAGTACTTTTTGATGTTGAAGAGACACTAACAATTAGTTATGTATGTGGAACTAAACCTGAAGCTACTTCCTTGGTTCTCAAATACTCGAATAATGTATAGGATATGTAAAAATAATTATTTATAATATTAAAATTAATAAATGAAGGATGAAAAATATTAACACCCTCAGCCATCAATATTTCTTACTCAACCTCTAAGATTTTGAATTTAGCTACTAAAGCCTCTACCTTTGTTACTCTATCCTTTGTAAAACTAACTAACTATAATATTTATTTATTAGTTCTCATTGTCACCAAATGTCACACCCTATAGGAGGTTATTCAATCCTAATCTAATATTTTGGAAATAGTGGAATACCTGTAGGCCTATGGGTTGCCTATAGTAGAGGTAGACCTCTAGGTTTAAGGGCTAGTTCCCTATATTGATACTTAAGTGCTTATCACCTACACTAACTGATTTCTTGTGTTAAAAGGGGTATAAATATGTATGAAAGTAAAATATTATAATGGGGTGATATACCATAAATATATCCACAAGATTATCATACTCCTACACTAAGAGATATGACTTACAACACTAGCTTCAAAGTCCTATAATACTCTAACATTATTATTTCAATATGGAGGTGATATACATTAAAATAATCAAGGTAAGTGGAATATAGGTCATATTTTATACACTAAGGGAAATTTTACACTTGAATGTAATTAAACATATTAGATACACTCTAGATGACCTGTTAGAATGAAAACTTCTTGCACCAAATATGACAGGACAAAGATAAGGCAAGGATAGATGTTTATCATTAGAATTCATCATACATCAATTCAAACACTTATAAAATATATTTGTCAACTAAAATAAATATTTAAAATATTATTCAAAGGTAAATTACATCATGAAACCAATAGGGCTTTACCATACTAGGTGTGGAATAAGAATAGAAGAGCCAAAATTGCTAATATTTATAGAATGCATGAGAGGATAGAGAGAAGTGGAGCTCAAGGGTCACAATACCACTTGTCAAGGAATGAGAATCAATTATGTTTTAGGATAAAGGAGTATTAAACATACCATTAAATTTATATTGGGACAAATTTCCCTCTAAATAATGAAATCTCCTCAAAACTGGCATAGAACCCTGCAGTTACCTTCTTGGAAAATGCCTTCATCATTAGGCCTCTTTTGAGTGATCTAAAGCAGAATAAGAAAAATTGAAAAATATGAAATTTTAAGGGGGGGTTATAAATAATATTCAACATGCATTATATGTGTCCCTAATTATTGGTCTTCTTCTAGATAAGTGTTCTCATCATCTACAGTTTCCATGACTAGCTTCATAGGTTTGTCTTCACATTTGGCACCAAGATGGTCTTCACTTGTTAAATAAAATACATGTAAGGGATGATATGACACATTTTAAGAGTCATATTATCCTTAAATCCATTAGGTAGACCTTAAAATGTCTCCTAATTGGACTTATCACTTTCTCACTTGGTGGTCACCCACCATTCTTATTGTCTTCCACAAATTTTTTGAAGTGAAGGAGATTGAAGAGGTGTTTGTGTGATTTTATAAAGAAAGGAATGCACATGGATATTTATATTAGGTCTTTATTTACCTTCCCAATTTATTTTAATCCTTCAATTTTCCTTTGAAACTATAAAACACATAAAATTTGTCAAGAAAGCCTGTTTTGCATCCTATCCATACAAGTAGTGTATCAACCAACTGGATGGGATGGATCTTGAGAGATTATTATTCAATAAAAAAATCATTTACAAGTAATAATATCCCTCTTGGATTAATATATAGCCATTTATTTCCAATCAGGTTAGAAATAAGAGTTTTGGAGGGTTTTAGGTGGTTTAAACCCTTAAGGATTGTGCATATAATCCTAACTTTGAAACCTTAGACTAATTACAATAGATACATGTCAAGGAACTTCTTAAAAATATCCCATCTCCTTGGGTCTCCATTCCAAGTGTCCATACTAGTGTGAACATCTAAATATGGCCTCTTGAGTTTGGGAATGCATTTTAGATAGGTCTGATGTGTCTTTTTGGCCAAAATGACTTTCTTATGATTTCATATAAAATAAAATGGAACAAAAAAAACCTTACACCTCCTTTAATATATGATCCAAATCATTTTAATTTTCACTTGGTGTTAGGAATGAGATTATCCTCCTTTAGGGCTTTAGGCTTAATTTAGGCCCAACATGGCTAACTATGTTCTTGATGTCCAAAATCACCCGGTGTAGTTTCCAATGGTTATGAGGTCTTAAAAATATCTATGGGTATTCATCACATCTATATATACCCTTATAAAATGTCTCAACACTTCCCAACTCACCTCTTGATCACTTGATTACCCTTGCCTATAGTTTAGGACTTTTTGAGAGTGTGCTCTATTTGAGATAGAATAGAGGGAATCTACCCTATCTACTTAGGAAAAATAAAGGTATGAGAGTCTTAGGTAGGTCATGAGGGTATTTTTTTTTATCAATTTTTGGAACTAGATTATACTCATAGACCTTCCAAATCTTCAAAAACCTCAAAATAGGCTTCTCAAACATGATGATTGTGCATGGACTATGAACATGGTTGTAGGTTAAAAATTTAGAGATTGGTCCTTATTATACTGCCTTGTTTTGAGTATCTCATGGGGTGGATATCAAAATTTTTAGGTATTTTAAAACATGTCCATCATCCCAACTATCAACTCTCTCAATGTACACTCTCTATGACTAGGCTTGATTTGTAGACTATGAGACTAACTTAGGAAAAAGACACACTTGTAGGTGTCACTTAGTGTTAGAACTTATGTCTCATGATATAAGACCTTCTTGAAATCTCTAAACTCATTTAATATTTTTTGGATTCCATTCATGCCATTTATTATGGTTTGTTCACATTTCTCTTCTATCATATTGGCCTGAGTTGGTTTCTCTTCCACAACAAGCTATAAGTGGCTATCTTTTAGGTCATAGAGACCCCTGTAGGATGTTATACATAATATAATTCATTTTTAGGCTTTATTATGTCTTTTAACTCACCTTTATATTCAAATACACTCAAATCAGGCCTAAATTTGAACCAATAGTCAAACTACCAAATTTTAATGTGTCATCATTCTATAGTTAACTATAGGTGCCTATTTTGAAGACAAAAGGAGCCCCTATGGGTGGTAAGATGAGTTAAGACCTTGTAATTAAACAAATTTTAATATTATTTGAACCACTATTACAAAGTCAATTGTATGTATACTATACCTCCATAGGTCTCATAACATTGTAAAGCCATTTGGACTCAAAATACTGTAGATAACTATATCATTCCATAGTGAGGGAATGTTCAAGATGGAGGATTCATCCACATTACCTCTTAGGACTAAACATTCATACTATCATATAAAATTATTTCCCCTATGCTTGGGATATTTGATGGAGACTAAAAACCAATTTATACCTCAAGATGTTCCATCATGGAAAGATCAAAATAAATTCAGAGTCCTTATTTGAAGACTAAGGTAATTTTTAACTTAAGTGACTTTCTCCTCATGTGAACATGATTCTCAAGTCTACCTACAATCATGTTACCTTTAGAATATATCAAAGGCACTTTTAAATTATTTATACCTCAATTGAGCTTAAAATAATTTAAATCATCTAATGTTAATTATTCCTCAAACATTTGTATGAGTTTCTTATAGGTGACATTGTAGTAAACTTGTAGGTGAAGGAAAGGTGAGTGACTGTGTATTATATTAGTTCTCAAAACCAGCCTTAAAAATATTTAATATTTAAATATTTGTAGCTCAAACTTTTAGAGTGTATTAAACACCTTGAAAACTCTTCATCCTACCACCATGATTGCTCAAAACTCTCTTTCTCTTAACTGTAGGTGCACATGCAGGAAAACTAAATGCACATATATGTTCCTTGACTATGTTTCATATGAAACACCATTAAGACCAATATTTTCAAGGGAATGTGATTACCATGACATATGATAAGTGAAAACATCATATCCTCCTTTGTTTTAAACCACTATGGGAGAGAGAAACCTCTGTAGTTGATGAAACATGCCTACAATCTAGAAATATAACTCTCACTAGAAGAATGAAGTGCTTGTAATTTTATCATCCACTCCACATGTGAAAAATAATTTGAGAACCATGTGAGGAGTATGTACACACTATCTAGAAACACTTTCATTAATTATTTTATATATAATAATACAAACATAAGAGAAACCTATAGGGCATGGGAATGAGCAGGCATAAAAAGGTAGTAGACTTCTAAGCAATGGTTCATAGAGTATAAAAAACCAATTATTGAAATATAACCATGAAATATAATTACACTAAGAGTAATATATAACACCAAGTTTATTTGAATTGAATCAACCCCTATTGTCTGTACTAAACCAAAACCATTTAGTCATTTTTGCCTATGTAGTGGAGTGATGGAAGAACATAGAAGTTTTAGGCCATTATCAAGAGTATCAAAGTTGATAAAATGTGAGAGTGAGTTAAGGGGAGTTAAATAGTAATTTTATAATCCTAACACACATGCCACACTCCTACATAAGCCAACAATTTCCCAAACTTCCTTTTTTCAACTATCTTCTTATTTTCAACATAGATCCATGCCAATTTTTAGTTACAGGATTGAATAATAACATATTATGACATAATAAACATTTAAGGACACTTTGAAACACTTTTATTTAATTGTAAATTTTAAAAATCTCACTAAATGACCAAAAATGACCTCAAATGATAAGAAATGACATAAGGGACTTCTTTCAAACTGTTTTCGCTTTTCTACATTCAAAAGAAAGTAAGAAACTAAGGAAAGTGGTCTAGGGTTAGATGTTACCCGGATGAGGTCTACGCACCGTTATCCAGACGTTGAGAGAACTCCTCTTTGGTTGTGGAGGATGACACTTGTAGAAGAAAGAGACTTAAACACAGAGATTGTTAGATAGGTAGATGGTGGGTTGCCAAGCAAAAGCTTGATCCCAGAAGTGCGGAGACTTCTATGAAGGATGACAACCCACTAGTAGATAAAAAAGAATGTCTGATAAAGAGAAAAATGTTGCTAAGAATAGAAATGATAAAAGACTAAATCAAAAGAAATAGAAGCAAATGCGTATCTGAAGGCTGATATCAGTCTGGTCACAATCGCCGACGTCAGTTAGTCTGCCGACGTCGGTGGAGGCAGTGGTCGATGTCAGTCAGGACAATGGTCTGGGACAGGTTTTGGATGGGTTTATGGTCTATGGATGGGTCTGAGAAGGGGTCTAGGAGTCTGTGCAGGGACTGAGAGTCTGTTTCAGGGGTGCGAGATAATGGATAGAAGGTCAAAAAGGGACAGAGGGGTAGAGGAGGCCTTTTAGCCTCTCTGAGAAGGGCAGGTCAAGTCTATGGTCTGGTTTATAGTCTGGTTGATGATGGCTGAGTCTAGTTCATAGCACTTAGAAGTAATAACTAGAAAACATGATGAAAACATAGAGGAAATACTTACTTGTGGCTTGCTAAAGGAGTGTTGCAGATTGGTTGTCCCTGTTGTTGATGCTGCTAGTGTGGAAGAACTATTACTGATGTTACTAGTGCAAAAGACCTATTGCTGATGCTTGGTGTGTGCCTAAGAGAGAGAGAGAGAGAGAGAGAGAGAGAGAGAGAGAGAGAGAGAGAGAGAGAGAGAGAGGTTTGATTTGCATTCAGGGAAGACTGGAAGATTCATCGATTGAAAGATTAAAGATCGGATTATTGAAGATTGAAAAAGGTGAAATCCTACATTTGGGTCAAGAACATAGTTTTGAAGGTAATCGACACTTACAAAACTGCCGACGTTGGTTGAATACTGATCGACATCAGTAGCTGGAAGGTGGGCAGAAAGGCTAAAAATAGCCTTCTGTCCATTTTCCCAACTACCAGGTCAGCGGGTCAGGGGAAGAAATTGTCGAAGGTGGTTTAAATGAGTACGAGAGGCTTGAAATGGGGTCTTAAGGAATTTAAGACTTGGCATGGGGTAGTGGAGGGCATCCAAGGAGAGGCATCCAAGGAGGGGTGAGGTGTTAAGGGAGAGAGAGGGAATTATTAATTTAAAATAGATGATTATTTTAAATTAATAAGACATAGGTTAGGCATGGTTAGAAGTGGAACGAGACAAAGGGGACTAAAGGGGAGTCGACCAAGGGGTAGACATGATTTCGGTGTCTACATTTGCCCTTTTTTGTCTTGTTGGTTGTTCTTGACAAACTGTAAGACAAAAATAGGAGTTGGTTGCCCCAGGTATGGGATGAGGTCATTTTCATCCTATTGGTTGTTCTGATGAACTGTAAGACAAAAATGAGAGAGTTAATTGCCTCGATTATGGGATGAAGTATTCCCCCCTCAAAGTAGGAGTCGAGGGAAGGGAACCTAGAATCGGGTGCTGATTTGATAGATAGTGGATTGATATGGTGAAGTTTGAGTGTGAACACTGCAAAAGTTGAGATTACACACATACCACTTCACGAGATGGTTGGGTCAAATTGTCACAGGTCAAGGGTCGATGAGTGCTAAAATTGAAATAATCGGGCCCCAAAATTTAGTCATAGCTGATTGGGTTATTCGATACAAGCTATAGCTCCAATGGTCATCGTGTTCCAAGTATCCCAGGCTCAAGAAGTGCTATTGGAAAACATGAAAATGTCACAAGTAGTGGGGATCAACTTGCTTGCGATCCTATACTTGTGAGGGTCAAAATATGGGTTGCAGACAATTTTGCTAACCATTCGTGAGGTAGCATACATACAAAACAACTAAGGCAACATTGTCTTAGAAGTGGTCATGGTCAGAGGAGATAAGCATGATCTCCAAAGGTGATGGTCGAGGATGGACAAAGGAATGGCTGATATAACCTCAGAAGACCTCATGTCGACTGAGTGCTGCCTACATAGCCCCTGTTTGAAGGGCCTCAGGCCGATGTAGTTCTCCCCAAAGGGGAGGAAGGGTCAAAGTGGTTGATAGTTGGTTTGGACAGGTTAGGTCATGGTGAAAGGTTGGTTTGGTCAGGTTAGGTCATGGGCAAAGGTTGAAAGGTTGGTTTGGTCAGGTTAGGTCATGGGCAAAGGTCAAAATGGTTTGTCTATCAGATAAATGAATAAATGGATGTGGTCGAGCTAACCCTAGAAGATGTCTTGTCATCTGAGTGCTGCCTACATAGCCCTTGTTGTTAGGGCCTCATACCAATGTAGTTCAGACTAAGAGTCAAAGTGGTCGATGATTGAGTTGGTCGTGATTAGAGGATGAGGGTAAGATGATGTTACAACCTTTTCCATATTAGGTGATGGTGTATTTTGTAACATTGGTTGAGTGGTCTTTCATCCCTAGCAAGTTTCCATATTGGTAATGGTGTATGCTAAAAATGAATTGAGTATGTTTATGCTTCAACAAGTAATGGTTTATGCTTAACATAAATTGTGTCTGGTTGATAGTTTCCATGTGTATTGTTGTCCATAGAAACTATGTGAATAGGCTCTGAGAACGTCAGTGGTCAAAAAAGGTTTGAGTTGGGTTGGTTTGGTTCGGAAAATGATTTGGTTGGATGTGACCAAAGTTTATAAAGTGAAAGGCATTATTTTTGCCCTTTCATTGACAAGGACCATAATGATGGCATAGATAGGGGTCATTTGAACAAAAATCCCCATTCATGCATTGCATCGTTGACCATTGGTTGTGTTAGAGAGGTAATCAAATCACTTGACGTTAAGTGAGATCAAAATCCCTTGAGTATGTTATGTGATATGGTAGGAGAGGGTAACCCTTATTAGGTAGAGATAACTTTGCCCCTTTTCATAGGAAACCCAGAAGATGACTACAAGTCAAGTCCATGACCCCCCCCCTTTTTTTTTGAGCAGACTGATCAATGCGGGAAGTCTACATAGAGATGTCATTTTGTTTTGTGGTCATTTGTGAAGCTAATCAATGCGAGAAGCTTCCAAGAAAGTGCTGTTTGTATCAAGATTTTAAGCATAGCCATCCTTCGAGGGAGTGGTCTATATTTTGCTTTATATGCTTTTGATATGACTTTGGCCTAGCTGTCCTTCAAGGGAGCAGTCTAGTAAATACAAAAATGATGATGCAACTGTCCTTCGAGGGAGCAGTCTACATTTATAGTTTTATGACCTTTTGATAGGCATCCCAATTTTATATATATTTTTATTTGTTTTTGACTGGACTTGTTGGTCATGGACTTGACTATAGAGGTTTAGAGGGTTTCCCTTTTATTAGGACAAAGCATTCATGCTTGATAAAAGGGTTGACTGATGTTTGCAGGGTTAAGGGTTGAAAAGGAATAGGAATGACAATGACAGGGAGTGCTCAAGGGATTGAGCTCAAGTTAACATCAAGTGATTGAGTACGTGACTAACAGTGGACTGGTCGAAGATGCAAGGCATAAAGGGGCTCAGGTTCTGATAAGTCCTTGATCTATGCTTGTGTGTCATGATGCAAGTTCTGAGTCAATTAGGAGGAAACTTGCCCCATTTGCTTCTTTCCAAATTGGTCACATGTTGGAGATGAGTAAGAAGTTAGTTGATGTTTGGTTGGCATATTTGAGGTTGATGTTTGGTCAAGGCTTGGTCGAGGCTTGGTTGAGGTTGATGTTTGGCCGAGGTTTGGTCAATGTTGGACATGAAGTTGGTTAAGGTCGATGTTTGGTCAAGGCTTGGTTGAGGTCAATGTTTGGTCGAGGCTTGATCAATGTTGGACATGAAGTTGGTTGAGGTCGATGTTTGGTCGAGGCTTGGTCGGGGCTTGGTTGAGGTCGATGATTAAAAGGTTGGTTGATGTTTGGTCAAGGTTTGGTCGAGGTTGGGATAAGGTCAAATTCCCCTAGTTGCTAGGGAGAATGTTTGACCAATTTAGTTTGAGAGGGCGAGATCTTGATCTGCTAGGTTGGAGGCAGGAATCTCAAAATCACGGATGGTGATGGAGGCAAGGGTTGGTAATGATTTGATTAAAGTGGCTAATGGTTGGGGGTCATCAAGCTGGACCTCCATAGATTATAAGGCTTGGATCAAAGTTTGATGATGCTGTGGAGAGTTTTGTATGAGATCATACAAAGACATCTTCACAGGGGTCGTGTGGTGAGGTTGTTTCGCCACGGAGTCAGGGATTGTCTTTGAGGATGCTAGTCGAGATGTGCCCAAGACAGTAATCTTGGGTTTTGGTTGTGGTGAAGGCTTGGTAGATGGGGATGTCCAAGGGATAGAAACATGTCTTTTCCCTTTATCCTTTTGGGTTGGTGGGCTAGTGGTCAAGTTGACTGTGTTGATTTCAAATAATGGGGTTAAAGGTGGTGGAGAGACCATAGTCTGGTGTTGAGATCCTGATTTAGGTGATGATGTTTGAGAGGTATATGATGGTGTCAGTGGTTTGGTTAAAGGGTGGTCAAAAGAATCCTTGATGAGAAGGGTATCCTTTTTCTGGTGTTGATGAATGACAACTTTAAGAGTGCAACAATGCTCAGTGGCATGTCCCGGTGTGTGATGATAGTGACAAAATTTAGTGTTGTCGAACCAAGATGGTCTTGATCTGAGAGTTGATGAGTGTGAAGGTGAGGAGGTATGGGAAACATGGGATGGTTTGTTGATAATATGGTCAAAAAGAAGGGTATCTTTCTCCAAGCATTGGCGAATGACAACCTTGAGGGCATAAAAATGCTCAGTGTCATGTCCCGACGTGTGATGATACGCATAAACTTTAGTGTCATTGAACCAGGGCGGTTTTGGTCTAAAAGATTGGTATGGTTTAAGAGGTGGAAGAATGATGCGAGAAGACCACAACAATTGTCGTAATAGCAAGGTATAAGAACTCGCCAATGGGTCTGTGTGTTTTGTTGCAATAGGGGTTGGTGACTTTTATTTTGGAGGCATAGGAGGCATTGGTCATTTTGGAGGAAATATATGTTTAATAGGTAAAGAGGATAATGGAGGCAATTTGCCTCTATGAGGTGTTGGAGTAGGAAGCACTCCTATTAATGTGGATGGATGTGGGCCCAAAATAGAGGGCAATGATGAAGGTGGGGGAGGAATTCTCCGGTGTGGTTTAGTGGCCTTCTTTGGTTTGGTTTGAGGGCCACTATTGTGTGAGGCAAGATTAGATATGGGGAGAACACCAAGATATTTAATCTCTTTTGGCATGGTGGATGCCTGCGTGGGTTTGGGTTCAGATGTGGATGGGGGTGAGTGAGATGTAGCGATGTCAGGCAAAAGGCAAGAGAAAACCATCACTGGGTCTTCCTCGGTTGAAGTGGGTGAAGATTCAGGGTCTTCTCTTGGTGTAGAAGAAATTGGAGAATGTGAGTCCTCAAGAGGATAGAGGGCAGGGATGATGGTGCCTTCTACTTGTGGTTGAGGAGTAGGAAGGGTATGGTCTTCCATTGGTAGGAGGAAGGATGAAGGTGGGGTTAATGGCATTGGTATGGTCGAAGCATCCTTTAATATAAGAGAGGTCGATGGAGTACCAATAGGAGAAGAAGGATCTTCTACCTATGATGGACGAATAGGAGAAGAAAGCTCTTCTACTTGTGGAGGAGGTTGGTCAGGGACAAGAGGCGAGACTGTGTTGACCATGCGTATATTAGCTCTTGGGAGCTATCGGCCATGGTCTGGACATTATTTTGGCTAGGAGGATGGTTAGGAAAAGGTTGTTTAAAGATGTTGATGTTTTGATTGGGTGGTGCATTTGGATTGTCCAAGACGAGGTCACCCTTAACTAGCATGTCTTGGACAATATTCTTAAAGGTTTGGCAGTTGTTTATGTCATGGCCTTGGACACGGTGATAGTGATAGAAGTCATTTTCCCTATACCATATAGGGATGGATTTTAAAGGGTCGAATTAAAGTGGTCAGATTTGAGGGAGATTGAGGACCCCCTGCTTGACAAGTTTATCCAAAATGGAAGAGTATGATTCTCCTATACGAGTATACTGACGCTGTATATACCGTTGTTGGAATTATTTTGTGATGCTTTGAGATGTTGAAGGTTGAGATTGGCTGGTTGTTGTTGAAGATGGTGATATAAAGACCATAGTGTTTGCCACTCCCTTATACTTGGAGTGGGAAGAAGAAGGTCTGGAAGAAGAAGGGTCATCAATTTTTGCATTGGTATTATGCAATTTGACCCTGTTTTCTTCAATAGCACAAAGTTCAAGCTTTCGGGCCATGCTGAAAGCTTCGTCAAAAGTGCGGAATGTTTGAACCTGCAAGGTGGATGAGTTTTGCATGGCACATGCTCGAGAGAAAAGCTCAATGAGCTTGGGTTGAGGTAAAGGGAAGGAGAGTTGGTTGATTAGGCCTCTCCAACGGGTGACAAAATTGGCTATGGATTCATCATCAAATTGTTTGATAGAGTATAAGTTCGTGATTGAGACCTTTTTGGTGATATTGATCGAGAAGTGGTCAAGGAAAAGTTGGGCTAGCTGAGTGAATGTGAAGATAGAGTGACTGGCAAGGGAGCTATACCAATCGAGGGCAGGGCCAAAAAGTGACATGGGAAACGTGCGTAGCAATAATGCAACATCATGTGCTATGAGGTAACGAGCATGTTTGAATGCTCGTAGATGTTGCTATGGGTCCTCCTTACTCTGGAAGTGAGTTAACTTAGGAAGCTCCCACTGAATGGGATACGGTCAAATTGGGATGGAGGGATGGATGGGTTCATTGCAAATTTGGTCATATGAAAGGACATTGCTTGAACCAAAAATGGAAGCTTCAAGACTAGACATTTTGTCCGTCAGCATCTTGATGAGATTGGATGATGGATTGGAAGATGGGGTGCCCCCTAGGTTGTAAGGCGCTTGAAAGGTGCTAGAAGAGGCATATGACGTATTCGGTTGCGCTTGTATAGGTGCAACATATTGATGACTAGTCATAGGGACAGAAGTGGAAGCCAAGGGTGATTGTGTCATGGAGGTAGAAGGCATAAGTTGACTAGATACCGCCAAAGGTGGTTGCATGGTGGCATTGATAAAAGGGGAGGTAGACACTCTTGCATTTATAGGTGCATGAGTGTGTGGAGTCGAGATAATCAAGTTCTGGTATGATGTAGAACTTGGTTGAATTGTGTGTGGTTGAGGGGGTAATGAAACCCTAATGGAGGTCGGTCCGAAAATAGATGGGGAGGCCAAAATTTATGTATTGGCCATGGTTGGGTTAATGGTTGAGTCAATAGTCTAAGTCATAAAAGGCTGGGTAGCGGATGGTGTTGATGTCATCGCCGCTTCACCCGAAAGGTCTCGCATTTGGTTTCTTACGAGATAGTGTTAGAGAGCCTTGACGTTGTGGTCAAGGAGTCTCTCAAAGTTTGAGTCCCCTTTAGGGACAATTGAAAGTTGATTGGGAGTTGGTCGGGTAGGAGTTCATTCGGTCTCTGAATGATACTCCATTAGAGGACTAGGCATAGATGGCAAAGGTGGGAGTGGTCATTGCCTTGCGTGGTCAAGAAGAGTTTTGGTTTGACTACATGTCAAAACCATTCAAGGCAAGAAGGGTCAGGTTCTAGAAACTGTGTTTTTCAGTCTCAAAAAACTAGAATGGGTGTCTTGGTAGAAAAAAGGGTTGAGTTTTAAGCTTGCTATTTTGAGAAGAAAAAGATGGATAGTGACCGACGTCGGTAGAAAAACCAATGTCAGTGAGAAAAAGTGGTCGACGTCAGTCAGATAACCGATGTTGGTGGAATAGGCTACCGACATCAGTGGTAAAACTGATGTCGGTCACTGTGTCTTCTAGAAAATCAAAGAATTTGAAAGTTTTTGGAAAGATAAAAATGTCCTCACTAGCTCAAAAAACCAGATAAGAACAGAAAAATAGATGGAGACAGGCAGAGCCTAAGCGTTAAATCCTAAGAATAATCTTTAGAATCTTGTTGGCTTATGCCTTAGAGTGAATGTGTTTGGGAAGTTGGCTTGCAGAGCAGGTCCTAGAAGAGGTAGTCTAAAGTTGGTTTTAGGTTAGTTTCAGCACTCGAGAGTCTGTATTAGGTTCTGTATGTGGCCTGGTGCTAAGGAGCAGGCTCCCCTCACCTCACGAGCCCAGTGATAAGCTGGTCTCGCTTAGCCAGTATATACTTCCCCTAGAGATTATCCTCTACCAGAGAATAGAGTGGGCTTTCCCCTTGGTAGTGAAGTCCAAGTGGGATTGCCGGGATGGGTAAGGTATCTGCTAGGTGATGAAATCCTAGTCGGGCCTTGTCTCAAGTGAGTTAAGATGTTTGATTTGTGCAAGTGATTTAGTCGTGTAACATAAGTGTGCTATGATTAATTCATGATGCAGTTTTTAATTACTAGATGTGTGGACTAATAATGCAAGCACGCAGAAATGAAATGTAAAATATTTTAAGCCCAAGTTGAAATGTGTCGTTCGGATGAAAACAAGTTGAAAAAGGGTTGAAGAGTATGACTTTGACTAGTCTAAGATGCAAGAAAGAAAGAAGGGTTCTTTTTAACTTTGCTAATAGTGTCTTTTGGAAGAGATAGAGGAAGAGAGATGCAAGGGGAGACCTAATGCACCTATATGAAAGGTATACTTAGAAGAAAAAAGTATGAACCCAAGGAGAATTCCTAGGGTCCCACCGGGCATGCCAGAATGTTTCAAACTATTTTCGCTTTTCTACATTCAAAAGAAAGTAAGAAACTAAGGAAAGTGGTCTAGGGTTAGATGTTACCCGGATGAGGTCTGCGCATCGTTATCTAGACATTGAGAGAACTCCTGTTTAGTTGTGGAGGATAACACCTGTAAAATAAAGAGACTTAAACACAGAGATTATTAGATAGGTAGATGGTGGGTTGCCAAGCAAAAGCTTGATCCTAGAAGTGCAAAGACTTCTATGAAGGATGACAACCCACTAGTAGATAAAAAAGAATGTCTGATAAAGAGCAGAATGTTGCTAGAAATAGAAATGATAAAAGACTGAATCAAAAGAAATAAAAGTAAATGCATACCTGAAGGCTGCTGTCGGTCTGGTCACAGTCATCGATGTCGGTTAGTCTGCTGACATTGATTGTCAAGTCTGCCAACATCGGTGGAGGCAGTGGTCGATGTCGGTTAGGACAATGGTCTGGGACAGGTTTTGGATGGGTTTATGGCTTGTGTATGGGTCTGAGAAGGGGTCTGGGAGTCTGTGCAGGGTCTGAGAGTCTATTGCAGGGGTGCGGGACAATGGACAGAATGTAAAAAAGGGACATAGTGGTAGAGGAGGCCTTTCAGCGTCTCCAAGAAGGGCAGGTCGAGTCTATGGTCTGGTTGATAGTTTGGTTGATGATGGCTGAGTCTATTTCATAGCACTTAGAAGCAATAACTAGAAAGCATGATGAAAACATAGAGGAAATACTTGTGGCTTGCTGAAGAAGGAGTGTTGTAGATTGGTTGTCCCTGTTGGTGATGCTGCTAGTGTGGAAGACCTGTTACTGATGTTGCTGGTGTAGAAGACCTGTTGCTGATGCTTGGTGTGTGCCTGAGAGAGAGAGAGAGAGGTTTGATTCACGTTTGAGAAAGACTGGAAGATTCGTTAATTGAAATATTGAAGATCAGATTGTTGAAGATTGAAAAAGGTTAGATCCTGCATTCGAGTCAAGAACACAGTTTTGAAGGTAACCGACGCTGGCAAAACCGATGACGTCGGCCGAATACTGACCAATGTCAGTGGCTGAAAGGCGGGTAGAAAGGCTAAAAATATCCTTCTGTCCATTTTCCCAACTGCCAGGTCAGCGGGTCGGGGGAAGAAATGGTTGAAGGTGGTTTAAATGAGTGCGAGAGGCTTGAAATGGGGTCTTAAGGCATTTAAGACTTGGCATGGGGTAGTGGAGGGCATCCAAGGAGGGGTGAAGTGTCAAGGGAGAGAGGGAATTATTAATTTAAAATAGATGATTATTTTAAATTAATAAGACATAGGTTAGGCATGGCTAGAAGTGGAACGAGACGAAGGGGACTAAGGGGGAGTCGACCAAGGGGTAGACATGATTTCGGTGTCTATAGGACTAAAGATGGATATGAAAAAGGTAATGACACATAAAATGACATTTATAGGACCATGACACACCATATAAGACCCTAATAAACCCATATATAAGTTTTATACTATAGGGGGTTGACCTATTTTGACTTGTGATCAAAATAGTCACCATTATTGGTGATTTCCTAGGGGTGGCAAGCTAGCTATGCCAAATACCAGTAGCCTATTCCTATTGAATGGGATATGGAGTCACCTATACACAATTTTGACACTCAATTACCTTTGAAACTACACCAAAAAATAAGGAAAGACACACAAAACAAGACACAACAAAGGAAACACAAATGTTCTCAAGAACACTTATGTAACACACACACATAATTGAAACAAAGACACAAACACATCTATCCTTATATTTACAAGACCTCAGAATTGAGGTGAATAAAAACTCACCATGATTTAACTAGGGTCAAAGATGGTTCCTCTTGCATCCTTTTTTCTCCATGAAAGCAATATAGCATGTGAAGCATGCTCATCATCAAACACTTAACTATGTATATGGAAAAATGACTTACCATCCTTAGGTATTCTCATGCCTACAAGTCTACTATCTTGAGCTCTCAAAGATGCTCCATTTTACCTCATAAGGATCTCGTATGAGTCTAAAAATTGCTTTATCCCTATCATATCTAATTGGTGTTCTTCAAGCTACAAGTTGGAAGCCATGACAACTATCTCAACCTTACTCTCTTCTTGGGCATGATGCGCTTAATGTATGAGACCATCAAGTCTATCTTATTTCTACTCCAACAACTCTAAGAGTGGATAAATATTAGGTTGAGGTGTTAGATGATCTTCCATGATAAAAAATTCTCTTTATATTGATTAAACTCCTCCATGGTTGTAACTTCTTGAATAGTACCTTCACCAAGTCTCTATGTGACTGTAAGCTCTTTGATAACAACTGATTGATGCTCATCCTGATTCTTGATAAAATACTCAAATTTATGTTTGATAAGATAGTTGACACCTAATTATTAGGTTCATCAACAACCTCATTATTGGATATACACTTCTTAGGAGGAGAAGTAGTCTTAATCATCTGATCAAACTCTTGACTTATGGCATTGAACCTTTGCCATAGGTCATATTACTCTTCATGACTGTCATGTTCAATGTCTCCTTCATCAATTGCATGAAAAAAGACATTGTTATCTTCACTATAATAATCTATCATAGTATTAAAATTATCATCATCATACATCTGAATCAATAAATTACCTTCAATAACTTGTGAGATAGAATGTTCAATGCTTACCTTAGATATCTGAAATGCTCCCTAATGGATGATATAGGTGCTAAGGTCAGTTTTATTAAAATAGGTTTATGGGTCATGTATATATGTATCTACACCATACTCATCCAAAAATAGATAAAAAATGGCCTCAATCTAGGAAGAAGCACCATCATCTAAAATAGACTCATCTTTATCATTGATGACATAATTCAAATTAGAAATTGCTTCAACATAGGGTTCAATGCAAAATTTGGAAAGTGGTTGAGTCCTAATGGTTAATTTTATTCCATAACCTGTCCTAAAGGCAAAGAAATACCAATTAGTTGAGAGTTAGACTCCTATATTGGTTGTAAAATATCTTGAGAGGCAAATAACAAAGTGGGCAGACAAGTCAACAACCATAATATATTGGAGGATGGGGAAACTAGGAAAATCATGCAAGAAAACCTTCAAACCTTTGATCAATATCATTGAATTTATAGGTGTACCATCTAATTAAATCACCCATTTACTATGTACTTCATACTTTAGGCTAATTTTTCTAGCTACAACCTTGGGTATCACCAAAGTGCTTTTTATCTCGAGATCTTGCACCCTAGAAGAGGGTGTTCAGTTCTCTCCTATATTTGGGCAATGTTAGAACATTTCTAGGCCATTGGGTATGCCTATGGAGGAAATGGACCTCTATATTATATGGCTATCTCTTTGAATATGTCTCTACACGATAATCTCTACTAAAACAACTTGTTTAAAAGGAAAAGAGTTAGAAACTACAAAAAAGGAAATATTATTATAAGAGTGGTGATACACCAAAACTATTTTTCCACATGAATGGAAGATTTTAATGCACATTAGAACAAAATCACAAACCATTCCTAAGATCTAAAGACTTTAACAATAGTATTTCAAAATAGAGGTGAGATGTGCAAGATAACACAAGGTAAATGAGCTGAAAGGCAAACTTTGCACATTCAAGATAGTAATACACATGTAAAAATTCTATACACTTGGGTACACATTGTGTGACCAGTTAGACTAATAAATATTGTTTAGGTATGAAGGATAAATGGGGAGGAGGATGGAAAATAATCACATGCTACCACTATACATCTCTTTCATAGTTAGACAATTATCCAAAAAACTTGAAAATAAGGGACTGTACTAGTGCATAAAGGCAAAAATATAACATCAATCTAGTAGGGCTTTGCCTTACTATATGTGGTTGTCATTTACACTATCCAAGGGACTGTATATATAGCTAGAAGGAAGAGAGAGAGGGAAAAAAATTTGCACCAAGGAGAGGAATCTTTTTGTTTCCTATCAACATCTTTAGTTGTAACTATTTTTATAAAAGATGCTTGCTCAAGTCATTTATTGATCCATTCCATCATGAGTTATTACACATCGATATTTCTCTCTCAAATTCATGCCAATATAAAAAATGATATTCGTAACTGAGTCATGGCATCAAAATGGTTATACACCTTTTGTATATTTATTTTGTTCCATTTTTTTTGGCTTTGTCCTTCTTCGTTGATTGGTTATCATGAAATGACATGGATCTTGGACCATCAATGGTGATGTGAGCCTTCTCACCATTATCTTTAGAGAGGCCTTATTGGGGATCCATATGCATAATGATTTATCTTTCCATTGGCCATCCATAATGACTCAGATCATGATCTTATCAATGGTGGAATGGCCCTTTGGTATGCTTCTTTAGATGGAGAATGTGAGCTCTTGGATGCATAGGATTATTCCTATTTGAACACAAATGAATATTCCATGATTATAATTTTGACATCCCTTGACCCATCACTTCATTAACATAATTCTTTTAGGAATATTTCTTTCGACCTTTTTGCAAGCTCTATTCATGTGGGCACTTTCCATCAGACATTGCTCTTGAAGGAATTCCTTCGCGCAATTGCTTCAAAATTTTTGTCTGCCACTTTTATTTACCTATTTCCTTCAAGAATTTTTTCTAAAGGAATTATTTCAAACAAATTATCTTAAGGAATTCCTTTAGACAATTTCCCCAAAAGAATTCCCATGTCTTTTTTTGGGGCTTTTGTCTTTGGCCTGGGAAGGTGTCCCTTTGGACTTTCCTGAAGGGCACTTGGAAGAAAAAGTGTCCCTTCAAAAAATACTAAAGGCCACTTTTGAAGGGAAGTGTCCCTTAAAATGTTTTTGAAGGACACTTGGAGGAAGAAGTGTCCCTTCAAAAATCTCGAAGGGCACTTTTGAAAGAAAGTGTCCTTTCAAACTTTTCCAAAGGGAACTTTGAGGAAGAAGTGTCCCTTCAAAAAATCTTGAAGGAAAATTTTTAAGGAAAGTGTCCCTTCAAATTTTTTTGAAGGGCACTTTTAAGATAAAAGTGTCCCTTCAAAAAATCTTGAAGGGAACTTTTGAAGGAAAGTGTCCCTTCAAACTTTTCTAAAGGGCACTTTGAAGAAAAAAGTGTCCCTTCATAGAATATCAAAGGGCACTTTTGAAAGAAAGTGTCCCTTTGGACTTTTCTAGAGGGAAATTTGAGGAAGAAGTGTCCCTTCAAAAAATCTCGAAGGGCACTTTTGAAGGAAAGTGTCCCTTTAGAATTTTATGAATGGAACTTGGAAGAAGGTGTCCCTTCAAAAATTTCTGAAGGGCACTTTGAAAATAAAAGTTTCCCTTCAAATTTTTTTGAAGGTCACTTTGAAGATAGAAGTGTCCCTTCAAAAAATTCTAAAGGGAACTTTCAAGAGAAAGGGGGAGGAAGAAATGTCAAAATAATTCAATCTTGGGGAGAGACAAGGAAGGTTTATTTAAAAAGCTGAATAAAAGCTTGAAAAGAGAAATACCTGTGCAATTTTTTGGAGGGGACAGACAGATAAAAATATTGCACTTAGCCAATTTCCAAGGGTGCAAAAATTGGCCAACATTCTTGGTGATTCCTAAGGGAGGATAGCTTGCTATGCCTAGGAACAGTCACCTTAATCCTTCCATTGGGCATAGAGTCATGCATAAGGAACTCAAAATAATTGAACAATATTTGGCTCAAAAACACACTAGCTGGGTTTATTTACACACACAAAGTAGAGATGTAAACCAAATAAAAGGAAGGAAAACACACCTGTGCTACAAAGCACTTAGGGAACAAAACAATGAACAAAAATAAACACACACATCTAAATTAGTATTTACAAAAGGATGAGCAAGAGCTAATAGTAGAGTTTTAGATGTATCCCATTCATAGGGATAGGCAATTCTTCTCCATTCATTTTGGCTAGCTAAAAAGAGTTGCTCTGCTTGCACTTGATGATGATGTAGGGTCCACTCCACAAAGTGTCAAACTTTCTATGCTTGCCTAGTTTTTCTCTATATTCATCCCATTGTAAAACCAAGTCACCATCTTTAAACACTCTTTCACTTTTACTTTTATCAAAGGATCTCTTCATGACCACTTGATGGTGTTCCATGGCCTTGTGGGCATCATTCCTTGCCTCTTGTAGCTACATTATTTCTATCAACCTAACTTCTATTAGAGTGTTTTTAAGTAATTATAGTTGCTGTGTAAGTTCTAGGGGAGGGAGTTTTTGGGATATGGACAACCTAGATTCTCTCCCATAAACAAGTATAAAGGGATAGTTACCAATTGATTTCTTAAGAGTAATTCTATCTACCCATAAAGCTATCTTCAACTTGCTATGTCAAGATCTTTGATTATTCTCCAAGGTTCTCTTGATGATCTTGATGAGGTTATTATTGGTAGAATCAACCAATCCATTACCTTGAGGGTAATAATTTGATAAGGTACTCAGATGAACCCCATTCCTATATGCCCAATCAAAAGTCTTAGCACTTATGAAAACAAGTGCATTATCAGAAATGATGATGTGAGGAACTCCAAACCTTGTTATAATTCTATCATATAACTCAAAGATAGCATTTTCATTTTCCTCTTTTAGTGCAATAGCTTCTACCCACCTTCTAAAGTAGTTAGTGGTAGTCAATATCCATTTGTGCCCAACACTTGATGGAGGGTCGATCATGCTAATGAAATCGAGACCCCATTGCATGAAAGGCTGGTCCACTTGGATAGATTTTAATGGAAGGGATACAAGTTTTTGTTTGCCTACAAAGAAGGCACATTGAGGACACTTTCTAACCCACTGGTAATAGTCATTAAAAAGACTAGGCTAATAGTAACCATCCCTCATTATCTTTACAACTATCATCTTAGGAGAGAAATGACATGCATCTACACTATTGTGAAACTTATCCAACAACATATGAAATTGATCATTGTTAACACATCTTAACAACATACTATTTATGTCCTTTTAAAAAAAACACCATCCACAAGATAGTAAGGATTGGTCTGTAGTCTAAAATATCTCCTTTGAGACTTGTTCAAGCTATTGGGACACTCACCATTTTAAAGAAAACTAATGATGTCTTGTGTCTAACTTTGAGATTGCATTTGATTAGCTAGTTAGGGTTGAACTTGGTTAACCAAGGCTTTCTCTTTCGGCTCTTGAAGATCTGAAGCTAAATTCTCACACAATCCTCTTCCTCTTACCAAGCTCATTACTTTAATGTCCATGTCATACTCCATCACCTTTATAATCCATCCAACTCTTTTTTCATTGAGGTCCTTACTTAGGAGGAATTCTTTAGTGTTAAGATGAGGAACCATGACATGTATCTTGTCATTGGAAACCATGTGTCTAAATTTTTTTAATCTTCTAATCACTGTTAGAGACTACTTCTCAACAAAAGAATACCTGACCTCATAATCCTCCAATCCTTGGTTGAAGATACAATTGGCTACTCAACCTCTTCATCATTATTTTACATAAGCATAGCTGAGATTGTATCAAGGTTATCAAATGTATATAGTATGAAATCATTGGAAAAGTTTGGTTTAAGAGAGTAGGAGATTTTACAATTGCTTGCTTGATTTCTTCAAAACTACTCTTTCCCTCTTTTATCCAAATAAAAACTTGGTTCCTTTTGATCATGGATGTGATAGGCTTTACCATAGTTTCAAATATTGGAATAAACCTTCTTACAAAGTTTATTTTCCCTAAGAAGCTTTGTATCCTTTTCTTGTGTTGAGGCAAAGTTAAGCCTAAAATAGCCTCAATCCTCTTGGGATTAATAGATAAGCCTTGTTTGGAAACAATATGACCCAACAACTTACCTTCATGGACAACAAAGATGAATTTATTTGGATTAAGGGATATTTTATATTACCTACATTTATCCAAAAACCTACCTTAGATGTTTTGTGTGATTAGTATCATCCTTTGAAAAAATGGTTATATCATTAAGATACACCAGTAGAAAATTATTAATAAGATCTTTAAAAGCTATGTCCATTACCCTTTGAAACATGGCTCCAGCATGTGATAAACCAAATGGCATCTTGTTATAGGCAAAGGTCCCCCACTTTATAGTGAAGGTTGTATTGAACTGATCTTCTTCATTGACCAATATCTGATTGTAGCTTGAATAACTATCAAAAAGTGAGAAATGTTGAGAACCTAAAACAACTTGTAGAATTTTCTCCATGGAAGGCAATGGATAATGATCCTTAAGAGATAATCTATTAAGATCTAAAAAATCCACACAAAGCTTGATTTCTCCATTCTTTTTTTAGACAGGTATAAGATTAGACACCCAGGTCAAGTGCTTGATAGGAAAGATAATCCTAGACTCAATCAACTTGGTTAGATCCTTCTTCATTAGTTGTTCTATCTTGTGATTTATAGGTCATTACTTTTGCTTGACTGGTTTAGCTCCAAGTTCTAGCTCAATGGTGTGATGAGCTAGACTTGGATCAAACCCTTTCAAATCTTTGTATTCCCAAGCAAAGATATCATGGAATCACTTACATAGTTCAACAAAGGCCTATCTTTGAAACAAAGAACAAAGCTTACCAATATTCAAGAGCTTATCCTTATAAATCATGACTCTCTCATAATTCTCTTCTTTTGTGGACATGCTCACTCTTTCCTTCTTATTTTGATCATCTTCATTGAAGACACTCTCCAAGGTAATTACCCCCTTGGGTATCTTGTTTGTCTTTAGCTATATACTTTATTTTTCATAATGATCATGCAATCTCTTTTGGTTCCTTGAGGAGAAACCTACCTCATTTTTAAATAAGTGTGCAATGTGTTCATCACTTTCAAACACTTGCCATCACACTTCATTATCTAGAATAGAGGGTCTCAAAATGATCTTGATATGAGATTGATATTTCTCTTATCGCACATCAGTAGCTATATCAAACTATGCACCTATGGTAGCCAATTTGTCAGCATGTTTATTGGAATCCCTTAGTATAGGTTGTATGTTGAAGGCATCAAAGTCTTCAAGTAGGTCCCATACCCTATGATTTTAGGATTTAATCAAGGGGTTCTTAGATGTAGCCTGATTTCTTAATTGGTGGATAACTAGCTCACTATCTGCATAGACCTTCAAATTCTTGATCCCTCTCCTCTTTGCCCATTGGAGGCCATGAACTAGGCCTTTGTATTCTACCACATTATAGGTACAGCTGAAGTGGAATCTATAGGAGGAATAATATTGATTATTTGATGGAGAAAAAATCATGATGCTAGCTCCTACACTTGCTTTGCTCCTTGAACCATCAAAAAATAGTTCCCACATCCCTTGAAGCTCAAGATCTTTATTAGTGAGTGAAAGGGTTGAAACATCCTTTTTATGGATACAGTAAACTCCCAAATCCGTCTCTTTTATAAAGGTGTAAGGATCTAGTCCATGTGTCTCAGTGATATATTTAACAAGCAAAAGATTAGAAATACCTACCTTCAAGGGGGGAGGATGTTTCACCATCTGTGAGCATTTATTCTTCTTCTTTGCTGATTAGATAATTCTGACTTGAATATATCTCCATGTATGGCTCAATATGAAACCTTGCTAAGGGTTGAGTCGTTATAGTTACCTTGGTTCCATATTGTTGTTCCCCAAAAATATTGCTCAGTTTTTGGACAACATTTGAACTATTTTGGTCCTACAGACCAAAATTGTCTCTTCCCTTTTCAAAATTTATCCTAGGCATTCAAATTCCTCATTTTTCAAGCTTCTCAAAAATCTACAAACTCTATAGGCTTAAATCTATAGACTCAGCAGGAAGAGAAAATCTACAGACTCAGTAGGAAGAGGAAATCTCTAGACTCTCTAGGCTTAAATCTATAGACTCTTTCAAGGTTACAGAAAACTATGGACTTGGTTTCTATAGACTCTGCAGGCAAGTTCAATTCTATAGGTTCAAAGGCTTCTACAGGTAGGTTCAACCAAAAGAATCAGTTTCTAACACTTAGTCATTTTTAGGATTGGTTCATCCTTTGGTTCAATCAAATGGTTTGTCAGTCGGATCAAGGCTTTGTTTAAACCATTAAACCAAAACTTGGTTCAACAATTGGTTCAACATCTTTTGGTTCAATGGTTAGTTCATCACTTTAGTTCAATCAAATGATCCATCGGCTTGAACCATTTTGGTTCAAAGTCTTGGTTCAACGAAGAGGTTCAACATCTTGTGTTTCAATGGAGCGATTCATTGACTTGGTTCATTCAATTGAACCATCAGCTTGAACCATTTTGGTTCAAAGCTTGGTTCAATGGTTGGTTCAAACAAAGGGTTAATCAACTTGAACCATTTTGGTTTAACCAAGTGGTTCAATCAAACGGTTCAACAGTTGGTTCAAAGCCTTGGTTCAATGAAGAGGTTCAAAGCCTTGGTTCAACGAAGAGGTTCAAAGCCTTGGTTCAATAGAGTCGTTCAATAGCTTGGTTCAAAGGAGCGATCCAATGTAAAAGTTCAAAGATCCTCCTGAAGGACAAGTGCCCTTGCGGAGGGCACTTGGTCAACAAAAGTACCCTTCAAAAGGGTCATTTTCAAAAAAGGCCGCAAAGGTAATTTTTTCAGAATTCAAAAGAGACTAAGGTAGATAAAGGCACAAATTCCTTTAGAATTTTTGTCCAAAGGAATTCCTTCAGACAAAAAGTTTGAAAGAATTCAAGAACCGGCCACGGGCGCAGGAAAACTCGAAGGATTTTACAAAGGTGGGAAATTTCTGTGGACTTTTTGTCTGTGGGAATTTGTCCCCAAAATTTTTGTTCATGGGAATTTGTCTGCAGAGAAAGCCCGGGGAAAATACTCACAGAAATTGTTCGCAGGAAAGCCTGATGAATAGTTTGATAAAGAAAAAAGTCGTGAGAGACTCTTAAGGAAAAGGGCACTGAAGGACCCCAAAGGGCAGGTGCCCTTGTGGGGGACTCTCAGCTGCCAAATTTAAGAATACTTCCCTGAAGCCAAAGGGTCACCTTCCCTTCAGGAAGATGTAAAACCAAAAGCCCAAAGGCCATCTGAAGACTGCTTGAAGGGCAGATACCCTTGCAGGCGACCCAAAGTGGATCATTTATTAAGGCCCAAAAGGTAGGTTCCCTTCGGGAGAAAAGCTCAAACAAGAAATCTGAAGGACCAAGGGGTGACATGCTTGAAGACATCAAATTAAAGCTCATAAAATAGCCATTGATCCTTTAAATCTATAGACCTGAATGCATTCATAAACTTCAAGGCCAAGACCAACACAAAGTGAGGAAGGAACAGAACAACAAATTAAATCCAGGACTTGATTCAATTAACTAGAAAAGGGGGAATGATGAAGGTAGGATCAAATCTCCAGGTGGATATTGAAAGTTGCAAACTTTTAATAGCGTGACTTGTTTCTCTGCATTGATATAATCAAATGGGTAAATGCCCCTAAGTTCCAACTTGTCTTCTTAACAAATTCTAATGCAACATGATGTGTTACTATTCTTGAGTCCTTCTTGAAAAGGCTATAAAAGGGACTCTCTTCTATTGTAAATGGATATCTTTTTGACAATTAGAACAAAACTCTGCCCAAATTGAAGACACTTCTAAGACTTTGACCTCAGTTTGTTTATCATATTTTGTTATTGGAATAAGAAAGCAAGTGGTTTTCAGACTTTGTGCTGTAATATCTTTGTTGTTGAGGAAACTATTTTTATGTATTTTTCTTTAATATATTTTTTGTTCATTTAATTCAACAAGCAAAATTAGTGAAATTAGTCAAGAAGGTGTCTTGAAGAGTCAATTATGGAGAGACTTTGTGCCCCCATAATTACCTTTCAGTGTGTTTTCTTTTAATTTCTGTGTAAAGGACTTTGGGAAGACTTTGTGCCCTCATTGTCCTTCGTATCTTACTCTTGAGCAATTTAGGTGGAGACTTTGTGCTGCATCTTGATTTGCTGGTTAATACGTCCTTTACTACATTTTTCATTTACTACCAGGAGTATTCTTGTGGTTTGCTAAATAGTAATTCTGAAAGAAGAGGAGTACTGTCTGTTATTTCCATTGAATTTTTCCTTTGATTTGTATGCATCATCTCTGAAGAAAGAGAGATGTATGGTTTGTCCTACCCTTGAGTATTATTTTCCATATATATATATATATATCATACCTATAGGGAACCTCCCCTTAATGAGAGGAGAGATCAGTGTCCTTATGTGGTAAACTTACACATTTAAATGACTAATCTTCTTACTTTGGCTAATCAGACCTATTTTTTTTATCAGTACACTAATCGATGAAATATTCAACCAACAATTTCTGGTGACGCTACTGGGGATCTAAAATCCATTATCCATTTACAATCTATCCATTCACCTCCACACTAATTGGGAAAGAACACACAGTTTAAAGCCTCAAGATTTAACTGAAGCAAGGTCAATTTTTTTCTTCTTTTGTTTCATAATCTGGCAGATTCAAGGTATACACGAAGCCAAAGGGCTAAATGTATCATTGATCCTATAGTCGAGTTGGTACAACAAAGTGATTTTGATCTATTTTCTTCACCATCTTATCTCCAATGAACCAAGAGCTTTTCTCCTACTAAAGTCAGATCTCCATTGCTAGACAAAGTATCTACTTCTGCTATTGATAAAGCTTTGCTAATAATTACTCATTTGAGATTTGTTATCCCTCCTTTTCATAATCCTACAATGGCAGTTCAAGGGCCCTGGGGTAATGATTTTGGTCCTCTCAATCTTACTCCACCTCTACATGAGCTTCCATACAGTTCAAGGAAGAATTTCCCTAAATTCTATGGTGATGGAAAAGTTCATCCTGATGAACACATTGCAGCCTTCAGCATAGCTTGTGGAGTAATCGGAGTAGAATTTGAAGGTGTAGCAGTCAGAATTTTTGTGGAGACACTACAAGGTGCTGTTGTAGATTGGTTTTATCATCTACAAGCTCAGTCAGTAACTGATTGGAATACTCTCAAAGATAAATTTGAAGCCAGATTTAAACCTATAGAAGATGCACATGCACTTCTGGCTCAACTTACATAGATGAATAAAGAGCCTTATGAGCTTATGAAAGACTTCATAGCCAAATTTTACAAATTGAGGAATAGAATTCCTGTAATAGCTTGACTTACATATGAGAATCTCAAATGTTTTTTCATTAATTCTCAGCTACCTGAAGTAAGTTTTCTCTTGAGGCATGCTAGTCAAATAGATCTTGCTGCAGCTCAACATTTGGCCACTGAAGTAGAAGATGATCTCATCTTAGTAGGGAAGATAAGAAGAGATCCAAATAGAAATAGAGCTTCATCATCTTCTGAATATGCATCTATAGGCACCATAGATCCAATGGTGTAGAAATTAGCAAATGAGTTGCTTGCTCTCAAAAAGCAAATGGCTCAAGGAATGACTTCTGCTCCTTCATACAGAAAGACATTCTCAAATCAATCATATTAAGGCAATGCTGCCAGAAATCAAGGGCAATAGAATCACCTTCCTCCCCCACAAGGGAAACTTGCCCTGGAAGCTCCTCCAACTAATTCAGTAACGAGATATCTTGAAGCAGAATCAGAGTTTTCTTTCCAGCCTAAATTGAGTCAAGAAAATGATGCTAATCTCTTTGAATAAAATCAAGAAGAATCAGCTAGCAACTCCCACATTGGTTTCCTAAACTACCAGGATGAAAATAGAAGCAAAGGAGAAGCTATTGATGGATCATATGTAGTGTTTACCAAGTCCACAAACCAATTAATCCAATAGGCTGATAAAGAGAAGATAGAAGAGCAACTGCAGCCAACAGTCATGATTACTAAGCGTGGAACCACTCTGACTTTTCAGTCAAAGGATCCGATAATCACCCAAAAGGCAAATACATCAACTTCACCTTCCCTTTCTACTTTAAATTCGCAAACTAGCCCACCTCCCATCCCTCCTAAAATTCAGAAAGTTGAAGTACCTTTCTCTGTACCTAGCTCGATTCAGCCATTTGACATAATTGATTATATCAAAAAGATAAAAATACAAATGTTTGAGTTCGAATATTTGTAGTCCAATCTTGATCAATTGAATAAGCTAGTCTAATATGTCAAAAACCAAACCATCCCTATAGGACAAAAGGCTAAAAAGGTAACTCTTGATTCTCCAAAGAACATGCGTATTCCAAATAATCTAGTCATTACTCCCCCAGCTGCTCCTAGAAATATAACCTTTCTATGTTTCCCTATTAATTAATGGCCACAAGCTGAGTAACTGTATTATAGACTCAAGTGCATCTGATAATGTCATGCCAGCTAAAGTAGATGAGTCTCTTGGTCTCACATTGACCAAAACCTTTGGGAGATGTTTTTCCATGGAGAACAAGCAAGTACCATTGCTGGGGCAAATCAAAGATGCCCAATTTCCATTTGCAGCCTTTCCAGACAAGAGAATCAAGATGACTGTCTTGGTGGCTAACGTCCCAGCATCTTATGGCATTTTGCTTGGATGATTTCTGCAAGGATGTGGGAGGATAACTAAGCATGGATTTGTCTGAGGCAAGGATCCCTATCCAAGGCGTAATGAAGAGGTTGCTCCCTGAAAAGGAAGAAAAATATGTGGTCACCCAGACATCAGCCCCTGAAGCTCAAATTAGTTTTGAATCCGTAGATATGGGTAACTATTTTTTATACACAAATGAAGTACATAAAACATCTAATATTCTTGAAAAGATCAACTCAAAAATTAGTTCAACTAGAACAATAGAAAAACTAGTAGGCTATAATATAGATGAAGAAGGATCCTCCATCTCTGATGAAGGAAAGTTTAAAGAAAAATTAGTATCAGGTGAGATATGGACTTTGGAATTTGATGGTAGCTATTCCTCTACTAATTCAGGAGTTGGGATTGTTTTGATATCTCCTCAAAGAGATATGTTCCCTTCATCTTACAAATTATAGTTTAGCAACACTAACAATATAGCTGAATATGAATCTTTGCTACTGGGCATGAAGGTTGTTCAAGACAAAGGCATCAAGTTTCTTCATGCCAAAGGGGATGCTGAATTAGTGGTTTTTCAACTGAGAAACTTATACCAAACCAAGAATGAAAGATTACGCCACTACTGTAACTTGGTTTGGGATCAAATTGAAAGCTTTGATGCTTTCAACATTTATCCATACCTAGAGAGTCTAATGACAGAGCTAATACACTTGCTATTTTAGAAACTCTCTTAGTTCCTCATTCATATTTCAAAGAAGATAGGTATACTATTGAGCTGGTCTATAGACCAAGTGTTCCTGACAATGCCAATCATTGGCAAGTATTCAATGATGATCATCAAATCATTGCCTTCATAGAACGAAAAGATAATTTTGAACAACTATGTTTTGAAGGCAGTGAATCTCAAAAGAATGAATATGTGTCTAAATCCAGTTCAGATATAAATAAAAAATTCTTACAGTTGAAAGGAAACAAAATTTCCAAAGGCCTGGTTTCTCTTGAAAAAATATTTGACAAACATGATAGATTCATCAAACAACAACAAACAGATTTGAGTTTCTCTCAGAGATTCAATCAAGTGAATCTGACTACTGAAGAAAATCCTAAGATGGTCAATATTGGGAAGTGCTGCACCCCTGAAGAAAGATTCAAGTTCACCTCTTTACTCTATCAATACATAGATGTATTAGCATATTCTTATGAAGACTTGAAGTCTCTCAAACTAGATGAAATCAACCATGAGATTCCTCTCAAGGCTGACTCAATGCCTTACAAGCAAAAATCTAGATAGTATAATCCAAAAATATCAGGTACTATTTTTTTCTGAGATACAAAAAATGTTAAATTCTAGAATCATCTTCCCAATCCATCATTCGACATAGATTGCAAACATAGTGCCTATAAAGAAGAAGAATGGAAAAATTTGCATTTGTGTAGATTTCAAAAATCTAAATCAAGTATCTTTGAAGGATAATTATCCTTTGCCAATTATGGATCAAGTGCTTCAAATAGTGATAGGTTCAGAGATGTTATCAATGCTAGATGGCTTCTCAGGATATAACCAAGTTGAAGTTGGTGAAGCAGACCAACACAAGACTACATTCACCACACCTTGGAGTACATTTTCATATAGGAGAATGCCTTTTGGTTTAATAAATGCTGGTGCTACCTTTCAAAGAGCAATGGATCTAGCTTTTAAAGATGAGATTGGTAAATTCATAGTGGTATACCTTGATGACTTGACTATCTTTTCAAAGCATCGATCTGATCATGTACACCACTTACAACAAGTGCTAGAGCACTGCCGCTAGAATGGTATTTCCTTAAATCCTAAAAAGTCTATTTTTGGAGTAACAAAAGGGAAACTCTTGGACACATTATGTCCAAAGAAGGCATAAAGATTGACTCAGACAGAGTCAAGTCTATTCAAGAACTTAATTTGCCTACAAGTAAGAACGCTATTCATTCTTTCTTTGAAAAGGTGAATTTTTTATGGAGATTCATCCCTAAATTTGCTGAAAAGACTAGACATATTATGAACATGATGAAAGGGAAGACCATCTTTAGCTGCACTAAAGAAGGTAAATCAGCATTTTAGGATATCAAGATCACCATTGCTCATGCCCCTACCTTGGTTTGTCTAGATTACAACAAAGATTTCATCATACATAGCTATGCGTCTGAACACACTCTTTTATCAATTCTTGTTCAATAAGACAAGGAAGGTATGGAATCTCCTATCTCTTTCATGATTTTCCCTCTCAAAACCCATGAGATGAAGTATTCAAATATAGAGAAGCATGCTTATGCCTTGGTGAAAGCAGTCAAATATTTTTGCTTTTATATTCTGAATTCACATACTACTGCCTTAGTGCCTGACACTACAGTCAGGTATATATTAAATCAGTAGGAATTTGGCATGAAAAGAGGTAATTGGATTGCAAAAATCTAAGAGTTTGATCTAGACATCAAGCTGACAAAGCTGGTTAGGGGTAAAGGCCTATGCCAATTAATTGCTGACAATAAGCTAGAAGACACATAGCGTGAAGAAATTGAAGTGGAAGAGACACCGACAGTCTTTTTTGTCTCCACTACCAATGAGTGGTATTCAGGTATCACTCATTTCCTTATGGTGAATGTCCTACTCATTTGTCTTACAAAGAAAAGAGGACTATCAAGTTAAAAGCTACCAATTTTGTCCTTTGGGACAACAGCTTGTACAAGAGAACCATAGATGGAGTATTCCTTCGCTGTGTAGATAAAGAGCAACAAAGCCAACTTTTGAAATCTTTTCATAATCTAGCTTATGGAGGACATTTTTTTGATCCTATGACTGCTCACAATACTCTATGAGCTAGGTATTACTGGCCAACTCTTTTTCAAGATGCACATAAGTGGGTGAGAAAATGTGAACTCTATCAGCAATTTATTGGAAGACCCAAGTTAGCTGCTATGCCTCTCAAGACAATGATCATAGAATAACCTTTTTACCAATGGGGACTTGATTTGATTGGGACAATAAACCCATCTTCAAGTGCTAAACATGATTATGTCCTTACAACAACTGATTATTTCACCAAGTGCGTAGAAGCAATCCCAACTAAGCATGCTACTTCAGAAGTTGTATGCAACTTCCTCAAATAGAATGTCATTTCTAAGTTTGGAGTTCCAATCAAAATTGTTACTGATAATGCAAATTGTTTCACCTCTCAAGAGATTACACAATTTTGTTTCCATTATATAATTATACTCTCTCATTCTTCTGATTATTTTCCACAAGGGAACGAACAAGCTGAATCTAGCAATAAAAACCTGGTAACGATCATCAAGAAGTTAGTAGATGACAATCAAAGGACATGGCATAAAGCATTGGTTAATGCTCTGTGGTAGATAGAATCACACCAAAGAGGGCAATTGGTATGTCTCCTTTTCAACTTCTTTATGGTATCAATGCTGAGATACCAATCACCTTAGAATTGCCAGCCTTGAAATTGGCAAAGGTAATTGAAGATTAGACATATGAAAGCTCTTTTGAAAAAAGAATCATGTGCCTGACTGAGCTGGAGGAATAGAGAACCATGGTGGTGGACATAATTGCTGCTCATCAAAGTTTGATAAAGAAACTCTTTGACCAGAAGGCCAAAAATCATGATTTCCAGATTGGGGATCAAGTCCTACTGTGGGACAAAAGGAGAGAACCAAAGGGGATGCATGGAATTTTGACTCCCTTTGGAGAGGCCCATTTATAATTCATCAACACATTGGTGAAAATAGCTTTCTATTGAAATATCAAGATGGCACACTCTTTTCTCTGCCCCACAATAGGCAACATCTAAAACACTTCAACTCTTGAAGTATCAGATCATTGCATCTGTATATATGTATACTTGTACAGTTTTTAATTTTATTTTGCTTTGTTTGTTTCCTTTTTTGATGCATTTCATTTCTAGGTAGCATGACTCCATAACCCAATGGTACACATGAAGACACTGGATATTTTGGATTCTACTCCTTTCAATTCTTTTTGCAATTGATAGAAGTTCCCCAACTGGAGCCAACTGTTGTCCCCCAAAAAAAATCACTCATTTTTGGGACAACATTGAACTATTTTGGTCCTACAGACCAAAATTGTCTCTTCCCTTTTCAAAATTTGTTTTGGGCATTCAAATTCCTCATTTTTCAAGCTTCTTAGAAATCTACGGACTCTTCAGGCTTATATCTATGGACTCAGCAGGAAGAGAAAATCTACGGACTCAATAGGAAAAGGAAATCTATAGACTCTGCAGGCTTAAATCTACAAACTCTTTTAAGGTTAGAGAAAACTATGGACTTGGTTTCTATAGACTCTATAGGTAGGTTCAATTCTATAGGTTCAAAGGCTTCTGCAGGCAGGTTCAACCAAAAGAATTAGTTTCTAACACTTGGTCATTTTCAGGATTGGTTCATCCTTTGATTTAATCAAATGGTTCATCAGTCGATTCAAGGCATTGTTTGAACCATTGAACCAAAACTTGGTTCAATGGTTGGTTCAACATATTTTGGTTTAATGGTTAGTTCATCACTTCAGTTCAATCAAATGAACCATCGGCTTGAACCATTTTGGTTCAAAGTCTTGGTTCAATGAAGAGGTTCAACATCTTGTGTTTCAATGGAGCAGTTCATCGACTTGGTTCATTCAATTAAACCATCGGCTTGAAACATTTTGGTTCAAAGCTTGGTTCAACCAATTGGTTCAACAAAGAGGTTCAACAGTTGGTTCAAACAAAAGGTTCATCGGTTTGAACCATTTTGGTTCAACCAAGCAGTTTAATCAAACGGTTCAATAGTTAGCTCAAAGCCTTGGTTCAATGAAGAGGTTCAAAGCCTTGGTTCAACGAAGAGGTTCAAAGCCTTAGTTAAACAAAGTGGTTCAACAGATTGGTTCAAATGAGTCCAATGTAAAATTTCAAAGATCCTCCTGAAGGACAAGTGCCCTTGCAGAGGGCACTTGGTCAACAAAATTACCCTTCAAAAGGGTCATTTTCAAAAAAGGCCACAAAGGTAATTTTTTTTAGAATTCAAAAGAGACTAAGGTAGATAAAGGCATAAATTCCTTTGAAATTTTGTCCAAAGGAATTCCTTTAGACAAAAAGTCTGAAAGAATTCAAGAACCGGTCGTGGGTGCAGGAAAACTCGAAGGATTTTACAAAGGTGGGAAATTTCCATGGACTTTTTGTCTGCAAGAATTTGTCCCCAAAATTTTTTTCCATAGAGAAAGCTCAGGGAAAATACCCATGGAAATTGTCCACAAAAAATCCTGACGAATAGTTTGATAAAGAAAAAAGCCACGAGAGACTCTTAAGGAAAAGGGCACCGAAGGACCCTGAAGGGCAGGTGCCCTTGTGAGGGACTCTCAGCTGCCAAATTGAAGAATACTTCCTTGAAGTCGAAGGGTCACCTTCCCTTCAGGAATATGTAAAACCAAAAGCTTGAAGGCCATTTGAAGACTACTTGAAGGGTAGATACCCTTGTGGGGGACCCAAAGTGGATCATTTCTTAAGGCCTAAAAGGCAGGTTCCCTTCAGGAGAAAAGCTCAAACAAGAAAGCCAAAGAAGGACCAAGGGGTGATGCACTCAAAGATGTCAAATCAAAGCTCATAAAATAGCCATTGATCCTTTGAATCTACAGACCTAAATGCATTCATAGACTTCAAGGCCAAGACCAGTAGAAAGCGAGGAAGGAACATAACAACAAATTGAATCCAAGACCCAATTCAATTAACCAGAAAAGCGGGGAACGATGAAGGTAGGATTAGATTGCCAAGTGGACATTGAAAGTTGCAAAATCTCAATAGCATGACTTGTTTCTCTACATTGATATAATCAAATGGGTAAATGCCCCTAAGTTCCAGCCTGTCTTCTTAATAGATTCTAATGCAACATGATGTGTTACTGTTCCCGAGTCCTTCTTGAAAAGGCTATATAAGGGATTCTCTTTTATTGTAAATGGATCTCTTTTTGACAATCAGAATGAAACTCTACCCAAATTGAAACACTTCTAAGACTTTGATCTCAGTTTGTTTATCATATTTTGTTATTGGAATAAGAAAGCAAGTGGTTTTTCAGACTTTGTGCTGTAATATCTTTGTTGTTGAGGAAACTGTTCTTATGTATTTTTCCTTACTATATTTTTTGTTCCTTTAATTCAACAAGTAGAATTAGTGAAATTAGTTAGGAAGGTGTCCTGAAGAGTCAAATGTGGAGAGACTTTGTTCTCCCATAATTGCCTTTCAGTGTGTTTTCTTTTCATTTCTGTGTAAAGGACTTTAGGAAGACTTTGTGCCCTCATTGTCCTTTGTATCTTACTCTTGAGCAATTCAAGTGGAGAATTTGTGCTGCATCTTGATCTACTGGTTAATACATCCTTTACTACATTTTGCATTTACTACCATGAGTATTCTTGTGGTTTGTCGAATAGTACTTTTGAAAGAAGAGGAGTGCTGTCTATTATTTCCATTGAGTTTTTCCTTTGATTTGTATGCATCATCTCTGAAGGACGAGAGTTGGATGGTTTGTCCTACCCTTGAGTACTATTTTATATTTATATATATATATAACATACCTATAGGGAACCTCCCCTTGATGAGAGGAGAGATCAGTGTCCTTCTGATGTGGTAAACCTACACATTAGGATGACTAATCTTGTTACTTTGGCTAATTATACCTATTTTGTTTATCAGTACGCTGATCAACAAAATATTCAACCAACACATATCTCATTTTAAAGGTTATAAAAGACCAATTAGTAGAAAGGAATCCTCTTATCTTTGTCATGAAGTCCCTTGATAATTAAATAGTCAAATGTACTAAAAGGTCTACCACCACAATGTCCTAAATGATGGGGAAACTTGGGCAGCCATGTAGAAAGAATTTTAGACCTTTAACCAATCCTAATGTCTTGGTTGGAGTCCCATTAAGTTGAAACATGCCTTTGCTATGTGATTTCAACTTCAAACCTAATTTGTTAGCTACCACTTTAGGCATGATAGTGGTACTTGCTCCATTATCCATAATATAATTGTGGACCAACTTATCTCCCACAATGAGTGTGAAGTAGAAATGTGGAGGATTTTTGGATTTGCTGGAGGGATCCAAGATATGATTTGAAGAATTGGTAAGAGCCACACCATTGTGTTTAGAAACTTGAGGGGCTACATGAATGTTTACAATCTGCTCTTGCAAGAGCTCTTTTTGACCAGACATATGTAAGACTTCCCATAGAGATATGCTTGCCTTAGCATTATTCAATGAATCAACAATGTTTAGAGGGGAAGAGTTCACTTCTCTTGCATTTTTGATGGTAGTGAGGGAGTTTAAGCTTGCTACATTGTAGGCTTGAAAACCCCACTTTCATTTTGATTTTGTTGAGTAACATGACTAGTAGTAGGTGCTACATTAGGATTCACACTTTATGGCCTTAGAAAGGCGTCACTTAGAGTTACTTATGATTATTGACCTTCTCACAATGCTCTCTTCTTGGCTCTTGTGTTGGCTATAATTGACATGATTTTATTCAACACATAATCATCTTTTGCTTGAAAATTCATCATTCCTATACTTTGGCTACTACCTTCTCTATGGTTATCTCTTTGCATAAGGTTTGCTTCCTCTAAAGTTATATAAGGAGTAGTCTCATCTTGTTCCACCAAAGCTTGGCTGCCTTCTCCATCATCATGCATGAACTGACCTTGAGGCTATCCCCATTGGTCTAAATGATCATCTCCTTAGACCAAGTGTGCATGAACTGGGAAAACAACCTTCATGGGAGGAGTGGAGTTAGGATTATAGGCATTGGGCTACATATTGTAACCTTACTAATTTTTTCCTCTCCTTTGGTAGTTGTATTGGGGTGGATATCTATATCCTTGTTAAGGATAATATTGATGATTAGGTGGAACACTCTTCTGAAACTAAGATTTTTTGAGTTAAGTTTGCAATGATCGGATTTCTTTAGCTTTTTCCACAACATTATCCATCTTCTTAGGAAAGGCTCTTGGATTCACATTGGTGTTAATAACTTGTGATACACTTGTAGATTTAACTAAATTATGAGAAAATAAGGCATGGAAACTCTTACAGGTAGATTTCTATCATGTATCAAGCTATTCTTAGCTTCAACGGATATGTCATATGCATTAAGTAGAGTAAATCCTCCCATATATTGTAACATCATAACCACATCAGTACCAATACCTTTGAGATATGTAGGGAACACAAAGTTGGGAGGAGGTCTCATGATAGGTGGAAACCTATGCCATGTCTTTTGAAATATTTCATTGAAATCCCCCACAAATTCGTTAAGACCTCTCTTTATCATGTTCAACTAATGGATCAATGAAGTGTGGTCACTCTATTTCTCAAATCTAGTCACCAAAAATTCCCCAAAGCTATCCCAGCTTGTAATGCATCTACCTTCTAACATTCTGTACTAGTCAAGTGCCTTACCTTTTAAAGACATAACAATCTAATGGCTATATTGGATTGGGTGAGATTAAGGAAATTAAAAAAGTTTGAAATGTCTCTAATATGCTCAAATGGTGTAATATGACCTTCACCATTGAAACTAGGGACACTCTTGGTAGCATTGGGAGGAATAGTGTCATATGTAGGAAGGTAATCAAATTTTTGTGTGTTAAAGGCTGGAAAAGGATGATATCTTTCCATTTGTCTTCTTTCCTTTTGATCTCTTATTTCTCTAACTTCCTCAACTTCTTCTTATTCTTCTTCTTCTCCAAATCCTCTTTGCTAAGGATCTCTAAGTATTGGAAATGATTTAGGGAATTTTTCTTCAAGAAGAGCTTCATCTAGGGGGCTTGGTTAGAAGTCTTAAATGACCTTGTGAGGACCATGAAGTATAATGTGGGGAAATTTATCTACAACTAGATATTCTCACCCTTTTGGAGTCGTCAAATGTTAGGTTAAGGATACTTATACAACCTTAGGCTTTTCAAGACCATCATTCACCTTGACATGTCAAAAAATTTGTCCCACTAGGTGTGCTAGAACTATTGTCTCCAAATCTTGCACCTGAGAAGAGGGTTTTCAATCCTCTCCTAGATTTGGGAAATGTTGGAACATTTAAAAGCATATGGGTATGCCAATGGAGGAAATAAACCTCTAGATTATAGGGTTAACTCCTTGAATATGTCTCTGCAAGATAATCTATGCTAAACTAGCTTGTTTAAAAGGAAAAGAGTTAAAAACTATAGAAAATGAAATCTTATTCTAAGAGTGGTGATATGCCAAAACTATTTTTCCACATGAATGCCAGATTATAATGTACAATATAACAAAAACACAAACCATTCCTAATGTCTAAAGACTCTAACAATAGTATTTCAACATAGAGGTAAGATATGCAAGATAACACAAGGTAAATGAGCTGAAAGGCAAACTTTTCACATTCAAGATAGTAATACACATGCATAAATTCAATACACTTGGGTACATACTATGTGACCAGTTAGCCAAGAACTCTTGTTCAGGTATGAAGGATAAAGGGGGAGGAGGATGGAAAAACATCATATGCTACCATTATACATCTCTTAAACACTCAGATAATTATCTAAAAGACTTGAAAAGAAAGGATTGTTCTAGTGCTTAAAGGAAAAAATATAACATCAATCCAATAGGGCTTCACCATACTTTGTGTGGTTGTCATTTACACTAGCAAAGGGGATGTATATGTATCCAGAAGGAAGAGATAGAGAGAAAACATTTTGCACCAAGGAGAGGAATCTATTTGTTTCCTATCAACATCTTCAACTGTGACTATTTTCACAAAGGATGATTGCTTAGGTCATTTTATTGATCCATGTCATCATGAGTTGTTACACATCTAGTCTGCTCTCTCAAATTCATGCCAATAGAAAAAAAGGATATTCTCAGTTGAGTCATGACATTAAAATGGTTACACACCTATTACAGAT
The DNA here is from genome assembly GCA_037957365.1 of Torreya grandis. NCBI lineage: Eukaryota > Viridiplantae > Streptophyta > Pinopsida > Cupressales > Taxaceae > Torreya > Torreya grandis. The sequence continues at coordinate 351,358 of JARHVA010008324.1, forward strand.
TTGTCTTATTACATTTTGTTTGGCTTTATCCTTCTTCTTTGATTGGTTATCATGAAATGGCATAGATCTTGGTCGATCAATGGTGATGCAAGCCTTCTCATAATTAGCCTTGGAGAGGCATTACTAGGAATCTATGTGCACAATGATTGATCTTTCCATTGGCCATCCAGAATGACTCAGATCATGATCTGATCAATGGTGGAATGGCCCACTGGTATGATTCTTTAGATGGAGGAGCTGTTAGATGCCTGGGATTATTCCTATTTAAAAACTAATAGCTAGTCCGTAATTCTGATTTTGACATCCCTCAGCCCATCACTTCATTGGCACAATTCCTTTGAGAATATTTCTTTCATCTTTTTTGCAAGCTCTATTCACATGGGCACTTTCTATCAAACATTTCTCTTGAAGGAATTCCTATAGACAATTTGTCTAAAGAAATTCCTTCAGAATTTTCATCTGCCACTTTTCTTTGCCTATTTCCTTTGAGCATTTTTTTGAAGGAATTCTTTTGGACAATTTGTTTGAAGGAATTCCTTCGAATAATTTCCCTGAAGGAATTCTCATGTATTTTTTGAGCCTTTTGTATTTATTTTGGGAAGGTGTCCCTTTGGAATTTTTCAAAGGGCACTTGGAAGAAAAAGTGTCCCTTCAAAAAATCTTAAAGGGCACTTTTGAAGGAAAGTGTCCCTTCAGACTTTTATGAAGGGCCCTTGTAAAAAAAAATGTCCCTTCTAAAAATATGGAAGTGCACTTTTGAAGGAAAGTGTCCCTTTAGAATTTTTTGAAGGACACTTGGAGGAAGAAGTGTCCCTTTAGAAAATCTTGAAGGGAACTTTTGAAGGAAAGTGTCCCTTCAAACTTTTTTGAAGGGCACTTTGAGGAAAAAATGTCCCTTCAAAAAATCCCAAAGGGAAATTTTGAAGGAAAGTATCCCTTTAGAATCTTTTGAAGGGAACTTTGAAGACAAAAGTGTCCTTTTGGAAAATACTTAAGTTCACTTTTGAAGGAAAGTGTCCTTTTGGACTTTTCCAAAGGGCACTTTAAAGACAAAAGTGTCCCTTCGAAAAATCCCAAAGGACACTTTTGAAGGAGAGTGTCCCTTTAGACTTTTTCGAAGGGCACTTTGAAGACAAAAGTATCCCTTCAAAAAATATTGAAGGGAACTTTTGAATAAATGTGTCCCTTCAAACTTTTCCAAAGGGAACTTTGAGGAAGAAGTGTCCCTTCAAAAAATCTTGAAGGGCACTTTTGAAGGAAAGTGTCCCTTCAGACTTTTCTGAAGGGCACTTGGAAGAAAAGTGTGCCTTAAAAATTTTTTGAAGGGCACTTTGAAGACAAAAGTTTCCCTTTAAAATTTTGTGAAGGGAATTTTAAAGAAAAAAATTTCCCTTCAAAAATTTTTGAAGGGCACTTTGGAGAGAAAGGGGAAGGAAGAAATGCCGAAAGAATTCAAGCTTGGGGAGAGATAAGGAAGGCTTCTTTAAAACACTAAACAAAAAAGCTTGAAAAGAGAGAAATACTTGTGAATTTTTTTGGAGAGGAAAAATGGATAAAAATATTTCACTTAGAAAATTTCTAAGGGTGAAAAAATTGGACAACAGTGCTAGCTCCACTATTAACTATGCAATTATGAACAAGTTTATCCCCCATAATGAGAGTGAGGTATAAGGGTGGAGGATTCTTAGAATTGGAAGAGGGTTAAAAAATGTTATTAGGATCATTGGTAAGAGTAAAATTATTATGAATATGGCTTGATTATGGAGGGTTAGCATGAATAGTGGACAATTGCTTCCATAAAAGCTCTTTTTGGCTAGGTATGTGAAGGACATCACAAAGAAAGATAGATGCCTTAGCACTTTCCAATGAATCCAAAATGTTAAAGGTATAAGTATTAAAATTTTATTGTGTCTTTAGAAGCAAGTAAGTGGTTAGAACTTGAGGTATTGAATAACTTTGACTAGGCCTTCCAACATTCTTATTTGAATAAGGTGCGAGAGTTGTAGGGACTGCTATGGTTACAATCATGCTTTGATACCTTATAAGAGAACTATTTGCACTAGTAGGAACACCATTAGAATATTCTAGAGCCTTCCTTTTAGATCTAGTATTTTATACAATAAAATTCCCTTGGTTGAGTAAATAGGTATCTTCAACTAGGAAGTTAGTGAAATTTACTCCTTGAGGCTACCATCCTTCACTTGCTTGCATGAGGACTTAATCATCTACTAATATTTAAGGAGTGAATCCTCCTTGAGAAAATATATCTTTCTATCCACCTTCATTTGAATATGTGAATTGAACTTATTTCCATTCCTCTCATTGGATTAGCTTGTTATGCACTGGTACCATTGATCTTGTGTTGGAAGTAAAGGCTAGATTATATGCATTAGTAGGCCTATTGAAGTTAGGATACCATTGGCCTCTCCCTTGCCCATATTGTTGACCATATTTATGATGATAGGGTTAGGAGTTTTGATGAACACCTTACTATATATTAGGCTACCTAGTTTGAGCCTCTAAGAATTTATATATTGCCTTCTAATCAATTTTCTCTTCTACCTTTTTAAGAGTTATCCTTAACTTGGCATTCACATTAGGAACTTGTGCAACACTTGGAGTATCAAAATACATATTTGATAAAAAAATCATGGAAACTTTTAAAGGTAACTTCCTAGCTTGTATGAGGTTATTCTCAGCTATAATGTCAAGGTTATATGTTTTAGGTAAGGTGAAACCATCCATGGATTGTAGCATGATGTATTTGTTAGTACTAATGGCCCTCAAGTATGTGGGAAACATAAAGCTAGCAGGTGGTCTCATGGGGGGAGGAAACTTATGCCAAGTCTTTTGGAATATCTCATTAAAATCATGCATTATTTCCTTAGGGGCTCTTTGAATTACATTGAGTTGGTGAATGAGTGAAGTATAATCAATCTTGTCTTCAAACCTTGATGTTAGTAACTCTCCAAAATCATCCCAAGTTATGATACATCCACTGGGAAAAGTCATATACCATTCAAGTAATTTCCCTCTAAGGGACATGGAAAAGAGTATAATAGAAATTTTGACCTTAGTGACATTGTGAAAACTATATAAGTTTTATATATCCCTAATGTGCTCATTAAGAGTGACATGGTCTTCACCATTGAATGTAAGAACACTATTTGTATCATTAGGGGGAATGTCATCATATACCTAAAGATGGATAGGATTTTTAGTGTTAAAGGCTAGGAAGGCATGCTACCTAGACATGTTATCTTCAAGTTATTATTCACTTTCTTAGTCTTTTTGGCTATCAAAGTCCTCTTGCTCTGTAAAGGGAAGAATAGGCTGAGGATGTTGAACTTCAAGAGGAACTTCAAGATGAAGAGGTGGATTGATGGGATTAAAGACTCTACTAAAAGATGACCTAGTAAGGTCCATGAAGTATGAGCACAATAATATGACAAAAATGGTATAAAACTAGATTTTACCTTGAATGGAGTCACCAAATGCTGACTAGAACACCATATGTAGTTGTGATGTTGTTAAGACTAACATTCACCTTGACAAGTTATCTTTAGGAAAATGGTCTGACCAGGCATGCCAAAACTATTTTTGCCAAATATTTCACCCTAGAGGAGGTTTTTCAAGCCTAATATAATATTTTGGAAACAATAGAATACCTCTAGGCCTATGGGTTACCTATTCTAAGTTTAAGGGATAACTCACTAGATTAATCCTTAAGTGCTTATCACTACATTAATTGATTATTTATCTAAAAAGGGGTAGAAATATGCATGAACGTAAACAATTATAAGAGGGTGATACACCATAAATATATCTACAATATTATCATACTCCTTAACTAAGAGACCTATGACCTACAAGACTAGCTTCAAAGTCCTAGAATACTCTAACATTAGTATTTCAATATGGAGGTGATATACATGAAACTACTCAAGGTAAGTAGACTGGGGGTCATATTAAAAATAATAAGGGAAATTTTACACTTGAAGGTAATTAAACACACTAGCTACACTCCATATGACATGTTAGATTGAAAACTTCTTACACCAAACATGAAAGGACAAAGAGAAGATAAAGATAGATGTTTATCACTAAAATTCATCATACATCACTTCACACACTTAGATAAGATGTTTTTTAACTCAAATAAATATTAAATAGATTATTAAAATGCAAAGTAAAACATTAAAATAGAATGGATTTGCCATTCCAGGTGTGGAATTAGAATACAAGATTCAAGATGGCTAGCATTTATAGAATGTGTGATAGGAGAGAGAGAAGTGGAGCTCAAGGGTAAAAATTCCACTTGTCAAGGCATGAGAATAAATTATTTTATAGGATAAAGGAGTATGAAATATAACACGAAATGTCTCTTTGGACAAATGTACCTCCAAAGCATGAAAAATCCTCAAAACTAGTGTAGAACCCCTTATATACCTTCTTAAAAACTACCTTCATCATTAGGCCTATCTTGAGTGCTACAAAGTAGAATAGGAATAGTTAAAACATATGAAATATGAATGGGGTGTTATAAAAAATGTTAAAAATTCATTAGATGTGTCCCCAACTGCTGGTCTTCTCCTAGAAAAGTGTTCTCATCATTTGCAATTTCCATCACTAGCTTCACAAGTCTATCTTCACATTTGGCACCAAGATAGTCTTCAGTTGTTCAATAAAATACATGTAAGGGGTGATATGACACCTTTAAAGAGTCCTCTTATCCTTAAATCCATAAATAATACCTCAAAAGGTCTCACAATTAGACTTATCACTTTCTCACTTGGTGGTCACTCCCATTCTTATTGTCTTCCATAGACTACATGAAGTGAAGGAGCTTGAAAAGGTTTTTGTGTTCTTTAATGAATCAAGGAATGGGATTTAAGAGTTATATTATGTCTTAATTAACCTTCCTAATTTATTATCATCCTTCAATTCTCCTTTGAACCTATAAAACACATAAAATATGTCAAGCAATCCTATTCTATACCCTATCCATACAAGTAGGGTATCAACCAACTAGATGGGATGGATCTTAAGAGAGTATTTTTCAATACCAAAATCATTTAAAATTAATATTATCCATCTTAGATACATATACATCCATTTATTTCTAATAAGGGTGTTGGAGGGTTTTAGGTGGTTTAGACCCTTAAGGATTGTTCATATAATCCTGACATTGAAACCTCAAATCAATTGCACTAAAATAATGTTAGGGATGTAATTAAACATATCAAAACTCCTTGGGTCTCCATGATAAGTTTTTGTATTGTGTCAGCATCTAAAGATGGCCTCTCAAGTTTGGGAGTGCATTCTAGATAGGTCTGAGGTGTCTTTTAGGCCAAAATTAATTTCTTATGATTTCATCTACAATAAAATGTAACCCAAAAACATTATACCTACTTATAAATATGATATAAATCATTGGAAGTTTCCCTTGGTGTTATGAATGAGATTAGCCTCCTTTAGGGATTTAGGCCTAGTCTAGGCCTAATAAGCCTAACTATGTTCTTGATATCCAGAATCACCCTATGTCATTTCCAATGGTTATGTGGTTTTAATAACATATATGGGAATTAATTAAATCTATCTAAACCTTTTTAAAATGTCTCAACACTTCTCGTCTCACCTCTTTATCACTTGCTTACCCTTGTTTGCAGTTTTGCACTTTTTAGGAGTGCCCTCTATCTGAGATAGATAAAAGGGAATCTCACCTACCTAATTAAGAAAAATGAAGGTTTGATAGGATTAGGTGGGTCATGAGGTTATTATGTATCAATTTTTATAGCTAGATTATACTCATAGATCTTTCAACTCTTTAAAAACCTCAAAATAAGCTTCTCAAACTTATTAATTATGCATAGACTATCAACATGGTTGTAGGTTAAACCTTAGAGATTGGTATTTTTTATATTAAATTATTTTGAGGATATCATCAGGTGGATATCACCATTTTTGAGATATTATAAAACATTTCCATCATCCCAACTATTGACTCTCTCAACGTACACTCTCCATGACTAGGCTTGATTTGTAGATTGTGAGACTGAATTAGGAAAGAGACATACCTGTAGGTGTCACTAAATGTTAGACCTTATTTATCATTATATAAGACCTTATTAAAATATATAAACCCATTTAATATTTTTTAGAGTTCATTCATGCCATTTATTAGGGTCTGTGCACATTACTCTTCTAGCATACGAGCCTGTGTTGGTTTCTCCCCCACAACAAGCTATAGGTGGCTCTCTTTTAGGCTAGAGAGACCCCTGTAGGATGTTATACACAATATAATTCATGATTAGGATTTATTATAAGTATTTTAACTCACTTTCATATTTAAACATAGTCATATCAGGCCTAAATCCAAACCAACAGTCAAACTACCAACTTTCAATGTGCCATCGATTTACAATCAAATGTAGGTGCCTATTTTGAAGACAAAATGAGCTACTATGGGTGGGAATATGAGTTAAGACCTTGTAATTCAAATAATTTAAATTTTATTTGAGCCACTATTACCACGTTCATATAAAATAAGTTAGTTGTATGAAGACTATACCTCCATTAGGTCTCATAACATTGTAAATGCATTTAGACTCAAAATATTGTAAATAACACTGTCATTTCTTAGTGAGAGAATGGTCAAGATGGAGGATTCATCAAAATTATCTATTAGGAATAAAAATTCATCCTATCATTTCAAATTATTTCCCCTATGCCTAGGCTATCTGATGGAAGCTATTAAACTAGCTTATCCCTCAAGATGTTCCATCATGGAAAGATCAAAAGAAAGGTAGAGTCCCTATTTGAAAACTTTATGGGAATTCGTCCCTTAAGTCACTTTATCCTCATGTAAACATGATTCTCAAGCATGCCTAAAATCATGTGACATTTAGACTATATCAAAGGCACTTTTCAATGATTTATTCCTCAATTGAGGTTCAAACAAATTCAATCATCTAATGTTAATTGATCTTCAGACCTCTATATGAGCTTCTTATAGGTGACATTATAGTATACTTGTAGGTGAAGGCAAGCTGAGTGACTATGTGTTAGATTAGTTACCAAAACCAACATTGAAACTATTAAATGGTTTAATCTTGGTAGATCAAACTTTTAGAGTGTATTAAACACCTCAAAAAATCTTCATCCTACCACCATGATTGCTCAAGACTTTCTTTCCTCTGGACTATAGGTGCACAAGCAGGAAAACTGACTACACATATATGTTCCTTGATTGTGTTTCATATGAACCACCATTGAGACCAATATTTTTAAGGGAAGGTGATTAAAATGACATATGATAAGTGAAAACATCATATTATCCTTTTTTTTAAACCACTATAGGAAAGAGAAATCTCTGTAGTTGATGAAACATGCCTGCAATTTAGCAATGAAGATCTCACTAGTAGAATGAAGTGATTTTACTTTTATCATCTACTCCACACATGAAAAATAAGTTGAGAACCATTTTAGGAGGATGTATACACTATCCATAAACACTTTCATCAATTTTTTTATATGAACCAATGTAAATAGAAGAGAAACCTACAGGGTATGGTAACGAGTAGGCATAAAAAGGCAGTAGACTTATAAGCAATGGTTCATAGAGTATAATCAACCAATTATTGAACTCTCACATTGAAACAAAAATTAGACTAATATTAATATCTACTACTAAGTACATTTGACCTTGAATCACTCCCTATTGTTCATACTAAACCAAAATTGGTTAGTCATTTTTACCTACCTAGTGGAGTGATGGAAGAACAAAATGGTTTTAGGCCATTTTCAAGTGTTTCAAAGTTGATAAAAAATGAGAGGGAGTTTAAAGTAGTTTAAAATTCACTTTTTAATCCTTACACATGTGCCATACTCCTACATAAACTATACAACTACCCAAACTTTCTATTTTTCAACTATTTTCTTATTTTCAATGTACACCTGTTGATGCATGTATTATGCTCCCTATGTCACTAGAGAATAAGGGGAGAGTAATAAACTTAATTTTAAGTCCTAAAATTACTTGGGAATTGAGTTTTTTATACAATTATTACTAGGAATAACATAAATAGTAGAGATATGGTCACCACTTTGAAAGTCTGCAAGCAGACCTACTGTAGGGATAATAAATGTCTATGTAGAGACACATTTCTTGCTAATATTTATTAATTATATTAATATTTTACAATTACAACCCAAAATATAAATAAATAGTGGGTATTTACAATATGAGCTAAACTAGATTTATTCATGGGTGGATCCAAGAGTGAGCAGGGTAGGGTAGAAAAGAAGATGTGCTTAAGATGACTAAAGATATTAATTCTTCTAGCATATAAGGCAAAACATATAAAAACTAACATCTATCAACTATATAATAAATATCAAAGATAAATAAATGTAGTTGAAGATTTAGAGGAAGGAAAATTCACATATCTAACAACATACTTTGCATAAAATTACTTAATCATAGTAAATTACATGGCACATTTAAATGCAAATGAGAAGGAAATAGAGCAAACACACTATCAAATTTGTCAACATAGTGTTAAGCTCAAACTAAAAAATGTATTTATGAAATATAATTTCCAAACTAACTTATATAAAGGAAACTATTATTCATCTAAGAACATGAGAATTCAAAAATCATAGAACACACAAAAGAACACTATAGACAAACTCTCAAATTCTTTGGCTCTTTATATTAATTATGATAACAACTATTTTTTGATTTATAAATGAGGGAAACGTCCTTATTTATAGGCTTCAAAATGCCTAAGGCATGTTCAAGTGGGACCAAAGAGGTGCCCAATATACAACCAAGTGGCTTAAATTCCCTATAATAATAGAATATCCTAAATTTGAATTTACAAAACATGTTGGAATATTCCTAAGATCCCTAAAGTTATAGAGATGCTTACTGCTATTATTATTATTTCTACTTATTCTTATTTTTTACTTCTTCTTTGGTTCTAACCTCTAGATAGGCCTAGTAATCTTGGTCAATTTGAGCAAAGTATAGGATCATTAGCCTAAATAAATTATGTATGTCCTATATCAACTTGTCATGTTCCATGAGTATACGCCTTAGTGTTTCCTCAATTTCCTCTATTTTTTATAGCCTCTGATTGGTAAATGCTATAATGTCTATCACCTCAGTAGCCATATTAGCAATGGATACATCTTATTGGAAATGAGAAAATAAAACCTTCATTTGTGCTCTGAATTCTTGTTCATCCATGAAGGAGCCATTAGGTTTGATCACTCTAGTGATCATGGAACCCTTCAATAAGTGGGCTATCTTAAATTCAATTTTCTCAAAGGATGTATTTGCATCCTTGAGTTGATCCACCATGTCTTGTAAATAATCCTCCTATTTATGAGGATGGTCTGTGTAGGAACAATGTCTTCAAGAGGCAAGACTTTTAGGTCAAGAAACTTATTACTTCTTGCCACCCTCAACAAGTTTGATAACTTAGTGTCATAGAGGGTAAGACTTTGGTAAAGTTTAATGACCCCTTTGGCTTGCTTGATCTCATCCTCCTATATTTTCTTCATAAATTTATACAAGTTAAATACATTGATCACAACATTGATTATTGAAATCAGGGTGTTATCTAGCATAGTGGGTAGTGCTTGTTCCTTCAGCCTCTTTAGTTCCTATTGCATCCCCTTCATCAAGGTAATAGTATATTTTTCTTGTAATTTCACTAAGTATATAGGATCATATACATACTCTGGTACATATCTAAGGCCAACTTTTCTCTTCCTAGTCAAGGTGAAGAGTGTCTCTTCACTCTTGTATATCATAGTTGATCTTGACTATGGTTACTTCACTTATCTTTTAACCACCCTTTTCATGGTGCTAGTGTCAATATCAAACCTCATGACAATTTGGGTTGTAGTTTGGCTTACCTAAGGCCTCCCTTACCTTATTGTCGATATCATGTATCTCATCCAATTTGGGGTGGTTGTAGTTGTTGGTTATGTGGGAGGTGGTTCAGATGGGAGTGCTTTGGAGGAGGATGAGGCTAAGGCTAAAATAGGGATATATAAATTGGTTAGGTCTAATTGACCAAGTGGATCAAACAAGGACTTGGTAGGGCCCACATTGAGTACAAATGAGGAAAGTGTTGATGGACTAATAATTTTGGTTTTTATGGTGAGGTGAAGTAGTTTCTTCTAGGTGAATGAATTTGGAATGGGTTTCAATGGCTTTATGGATGCAGGGGAGACAAGGGTGAGTGATGCACTTAAGGTGGTTACCTAGGTAGGAATATAACCCATAACCTAGCTAGCACTAGTGCTCTAGGAGCTTGGTGGAGGTAGAATGTTGATAGTGGAATGGTAGATGAAGTTGGGAATGGTGATTCCAAAGGAAGAAATGGTAGGGGATGTGAACATGGGAGTAAGAGCAATAATAAAAGTAGGGGAATTTGTAAAAGTGATAATAAATGGGAAAGAAGGCAAATGTGTAGCACCTATAGAAGGATTTTGGGAAGCTGATGGAGGAGGCATTAATCCTCTCATGGTAGCCCTAGGAGATTTATTCCTTGTGTAAACCTTTTTGATAGTTGTCCCAGCTAGTTCTTGTAGTTCTTCCATTAAGAACTCAATTCCCTATGGGGGTCCTCTAATCTCAATAATAATAGGTCTAACTTTTATATGGTAGCTTCTTTAGAAGATGTGTAGATTAGTGTATATATTTGAGAGGCGCCAAGATGGTCACTAGCTTATCCTAGATTAGAGATTGGTAGTATGTCTTGTCTACTTGGAGTGGCTTGTAGTGGAGGTCTACAGGGTCTACTCCAAATGAGAAGGACATCATATTATTCTTCCTCTTCTTTCTCCTCATAATCTATATTGAACATGCTCCCATGAATTGGTAGAAGTTGAGGCTTTACTTTTTACTCTTTCTTATTTTCCTTATTGAGCCTCATTTCTAGCTTGATATTCTTCTTTGATACATTTCTTAGGACTACTTCATCATTCATTGCATCCTTGTAAACCCATTTGTGCACTTCCTCTTGATATTTATTTTTCATAGTCATATCCTTTTGAACTTGAAGAGGTGTTTGGTAATGACTTGGTTTGGATCCCACATCCTAAAGTCATCCTTAGGTAATAGGTAGGAGTAACTATGACTTGCAACCATTATAACATCTTTCCATTTCACTATCTTGGTTCTCTCTAGCTTATAAGGATATTTATGGGGGGTAATCTTTTTCTTCTTCTTAAAGATGCCATCAACTCCATGTAAGAGTTGATAAGTCATCTCCTCCTTAAATAACTTCATAGATAAATACCTAGGCAACCTAAGGGGAGTTACCATCACCCCTTCCATTTGGATAACTGTGCAGCTAGGGTAGATCTAAAAGTTACCCATTTATTTTAACATTTATCTAAATTCTTGGGGGACCCTTGTCATTTCATATTTAGTGATTGAATTTTAGACAAGGGGGTTGAAATATTCTACAATTATCTTGATATGGTGCTTAAATCAGTGAATATGCATTGCAAAATATGTCTGGGACACAACTTCATATCAATTTGAAGACCATGTGTTTAGACCTAATTATGTAGTCACATATATAACATCCAATTAATAGATCACCATATAGAATGGATCCCCATTATGGAAAGTATCATGCATGGTAGAGACTAAATTACTACTAATGATATCCCTAAATGAGGGGATCTACTAATCTTATAGAATTATTTGCAATAGTGGGATAACTTTTATATCTATATACCCAATAGGAGCATTGTCAAATATTTTGTTTAGCAGGGTGAGGTCAATCATGACTCCCTCTCTAAATTGGGAAAATGGTATATTCCCTTTGTAATCCATGAATAATCTAGTTGGGTTTGTTTCCCATTAAGTTAAGAATGTCTTCGACCTATGTGCCTCATACCAATTATCAATAACACTCTAGTTATAGTCCAACTATGGTAGGGGTAGGTCATAATATTTTTCAAAACTCAACTCTACAATGAAGGCAATGGATATCCCTTAGTTTATTGACTTGATCAATCCATCTTCACATCTGTACCTCCTGAAGATGCCATATACTAGGTCAACAAATGGCATGACCTTTGGTTTCATTTTGGCCTTGTGAAGATCAAAAAATTGTATTACAAGGATATATAAAGCAAGCTAAATAATGTGGGTCTTAGTCTTGGATTCATTGATATCCCTAGCTCCCTCAACATTGTAATACACACTACTATAATGCATGTCCTTTGAGTTTATGGCTTTGGGGATGAACTCTGTGTCCTTGAACATGACTGAATTTCCATATTAAGATCGAAAATCATCACTTCTAAATGCAATGCTCTTACCTAAAATGGAGGATCCTGCATATCATCTTTATAATGTCTTGGATAACAACTAACATTCTTTTGTATCTCTCTACAACTTCTAAGCTTTGACAATGGTGGCCTGGGCGTAACTTGTGAATTAGCTTGATGTTTGTGAATTGAGAATGTAGATAGTAGAGAGAGCAAATGCTTAGGGATTCAAATGCAAATATAGGTAGCATTAGTTAAGTTGGGTAGACTTTTTTAGATCATTTTTATTAATGTAGGAATTTTGATGGTGAATATAGTTTATGCCATATTAATGGTGAGCTCATCACCTTTGCATTTGAAATACCTAAACTATTATTTTTGGCATTTAATTATTTTTAGAGTTAAAATTTAGCACTGATTTGATTTTGATTCATCATAAATTTTAGATTTGAAGCTAAATATTACCACCTTTTGACATGTGGCATGTCACATCAGATCTAGCTAGGTGCTTATAGCGCCTAAATATGACTAAGCTTCTTAGTCAAGTCAAATCTAGACATGTAACACTTTCTAATTATTCTCAGGCCCATGGGATGAAGCTTAGTTTTATGATTCATTCATATTATGCTGCATGCCATTCTTATATTCATAACAAGCTTTTAGGTAGGGCCATCTAGCTTTGGTTGGTTATAAGAGTGCCACACATCATTCTCCTAGGAAATCAAAGTTTCTTCTTCACCAGGTGGCTCTCTCATAGATGATCATGGCTTTTCCTTGATAGGTGGCTCTCTCAAGCAACTATATATAAATTTGTGTTATTCATGTGGCTCAGGTGGAGACACACATCACTCTTAGAGATGACTTGGTTGATCTTAGGATTTAGTTTCATGGGATTGATAGGTGGCATCATCACATAGGTTCAAGCTAGACACACATCACTTCAGAGGTAATTATATTAATCTTGGGTTGCAAATCCATGAGAATGACAAAAAAAATCATCTCATGGGTCTAGTGGGGACACATGTAATTTTAGAGAGCCTCTAGAGGTGTCTTAGTGGATCTCTAGATAGAAATAACATGGGCATGATAATTGTCATCATCATAGAGGTCTAAAGGGGACACACATCATTCTTATGAGTTTATTTTCATTCCTCTACCACTTGTCACTTTTGGAAGGGGCCTTAGACAAACATGCACCATCGAGACTTCATTAAATGGCTTAAATGAATCCACATGTTCTTTTTAAAGCTATCATAAACTTTAGATCAGATGCAATGTGGCATTGACACACATCATTCTTGAATGAGTCTGAAGGGAACACATGACACTTTGAAAGATTTCTCAAGTTTGGATGGTCATACTTGAGACACATGATGATATTTAATGGGCTTCTAGATTGTAGTGAGATGCATGGGAACTTGGATTGAATGGGATTATTCATGAGAAACAAGATCTTAACATGTATCCTATGGATTTGAATTATATTGGCTAAATCCCTTATGAGCTTTTAGGATGACACCACATGGCTCACAGGTTTTGTAGGTTTTTTACAAGTGTCTTGCATGGGTTGATGAATTATTAAGGCATCACAGAGGTTGGTGAGGTGGACACATGTCCTCTTTAGGTTGTAATCTTTAATTTGACATCTCATGAGGCATCTTAAACTAGTACTTTAACTTTAATGTCTTGTGAGGCCAAGTGAGAAGTTAAATTAGACTTTTGAAAATGTAAAATGCCCATCACAATCAAATTAAACAAGTCTAAAACAAAACTACATAAGTAAATGCTTAAAATAAAATATAAGGTTGGTCCAGTAAGATCAAGCAAAGCCTATTACATCCATGCCAACTGGGAAAATAGGTAGAATCTTCTTGGTGAAGGCCTGTCTACACATTTTTGAAGCATTCATGGTTAGTAATCTATTGTTTGAATGAAACCTCAAGAAAATTTGCAATAACTTGAATATTTTTGAGTGTCAATAAGTATTGAAAAATGAACAATTAACCAAAAAAAGCTATTAAGTATTAAATCAATTTTTATATGGATAAATGACTTAGCAAAATTGACATCTTAGGTATTTTGGAAAATTTAGGAAAGGAGGGTCCTCATTCTAGGAAAAGGGGTAGTAGAGCATCAACAAATGATGACCTCTAAAAGAAAACATTGCAAAATTTTAGAATCCAAATCTTCTGTTTAAAGATGAATAAAAAATTAGTCACCTCATTATGATTCTCAGTCAATATCAAAACTAAATTTTAGAACTAATGAAAGCTCACAAGCTAGAACTATAGTTTAAACCTTATAGACAATCATACTATGTGTGTGATATTAAGTTCATTAACCATTGCCATTGGGTTAAAAAATATTACTTTCAAGCTTCAAAACATTAGACATGAAATGAATCAAGCATTATTTATATTTAAATAATAATGCTTTACTAAATTAGGAATGGCTTGGGCATTGCTCTACTACCAGCTAGGTGTCCATAGCTCTGACAAAGATACTTTTTGTTCCACTCTGGGCCTTCCTCTACTTCTAGGCAAGCATCCATATCCATGGTTGATATTGCCTAAATCACCATTCATATAATAAGAATCAATTTATGATTTCAATTCATTGGTGTATCAATTTTTTTATTTGTTTTTAATACTTACATTCATAGACTAGAATGGTTGGGAACTAGAATTAGCTAGGTGTAAGGATTGTGTAAAGACATGGTCTGAATTTTATTCACCCTCAAATAGCAAGTTCTACCCAGGAAATTAATTTAGTGGATTTGAGTGTTAGTATGATGGACCACATAGATTCAAACTCTTTTTTTAAGCAAATTATCAATCATCTGAACCATATTATAGTCTTAAAATAACTTGGGGTTTTTAGGAGAAGAATAAATTTTGATTAATCCTACCTAGTTTTTATAAATTATAAAAATACTAGAGGCTTTCAAAGCTTGGACTACCAATGTTTAAGATCATCAATCCCTTCTTCCCATTTAAATATTAGATTAATACAAATTGAGCTAGAGATATCTTATCCAGAGGACTTATTACTAAGCTACAACATATTATATAAAAAAAATGTAATAGGAAATCAAAATAAGGAAGGAAACAATGAGAAAGCAAAGTAGGAAATAAAATCAAAAAGTGAGATAGAAAGGGAAACTACACTAGCCCTACCTACTCTAACTCTAAACAAGCTTTTTGTCCTAAAATTTGGGATAGAGTAGAAAATAAGTAATGTTTCATGCATTGCCTATTGAATGACAAGGCTAGGTGATTCCATTATAGGTCTTTGAGTTTGAATGTGTTTTCACCAAATATCTTTGCTACTTGAGAGGGTCCAATCTAGAGAGGAGTGAACTTGTCATGTTTTCCTTTTTTCTCATGGGCCTTGTCCCATAGTAGGATAGAGTCTAAGATTTGAAACACTTTAATTTTGGCTCACTTGTCGAACCATATTTTCACAACACCTTGATGCTTACTAAAAATTTTCAATGATTTATTACTAACATCCTCTATTTAGATGATTTTTAGTATCCTGGACTACACTCTTTCATCATCCTCCATGTACTTAGCCATGAACTCATAGGTAGGCAACTTTAACATGATGGGAAATATAGGTTACTACCCATAAAATAGTAATAGTGGAGATGCTTTGAGTGCCTTTCTATCTCTAGTTCTATCTGCCCATAGAGAAAATTTTAGTAGGGACTGCCATTCTCATGGTCTCTTTTCTAAAAACTTCTTAATGGCATTCATCAAGTTTTTATTAGTTGATTCAATAACTCCATTACCTTAAGGGTAATAATTTGATGCATATTTGATGATTATCTAGTTGTCATAAGCCCATTAAATGGATTATATAGAGGCAAAGGTTAGGCCATTGTCACACACAAGATAAAAAGGCATCCCAAACTGAGTGATAATATTATCCTCTAGGAACTTGATGACATCAATTTTTTTGCTATTTTTGCTGACCACTACTTTGGTCCATCTTGTGTAATATTCTGTGGTGGTAAGTATGAATTTGTGTCCTACCAAGGAGTTGGGATTGATTACTCCTATGAATTTGAGGTCCCATTGTGTGAATGGCTTTGCCTTAATTATTGGTTGTAAAGGCATGGCTGCCTTTATTTATCTTTGATCTAATACTTGACATTAATGGTAGGTTCACACATGGGCATGTGTGTCTTTAAATATGGTTGGCCAATAATATCCAATCCTTAATATCTTGTATGAAGTAGTACATCCTGAAGGATGGCCACTTCCCATCTTATCATGGATTTTGTTCATGATTTAAGTGGCTTCAAATTTAGAGACACACCGTAGATAAATTCTCTCATAGTTTTTTCTATAGAAGATTCCTCTTTTGATCATAAAGTGAGATGATCTCATCTTGAGGGCTTTTTTTTTTTTTTTTTTTTCTATTTTTGAGGTATGAGGGACATACTCCATACAAGAAGAAATAAACAATGTCCTTGCACAAATATCCACTCGGTATTTGACTTGCTTCAACCTATAAAACATCAATGCAAGGAAAAATGTTTGTATTAAGTTGGCTAAGAGCCTGACCCCTAATTAATTTAGAAAATTTTATCTCTAAATCATATTCCTAAATTCTAGTCATCCACTTCCCTCTTCTTTCTCCAAGTTCATTCTACCCTAGCATTAACTTAATAGCTAGATTAGACACTATATCATATTTCTTGTTTCTTAATACTTAGTGGCTGAATTTATTTATAGCCTTCACTAGTGCATAAGCTTGCTTATTTGTAATAGGGTAATTCAACTTGATATTCTTCAAATTGGTGCTCATGAAGGCTATGGGGTGCTCTTTTTCATCTTATTTATGTGTTAGGATAGCTGTAATAGTATGATTAGAAGCAAAAGAGAATAGATATAAATCTTTATTAAAATTAGAACTTATTAGGATAGGGGATTGAATAATAACATCCTTGATGTCTTGAAAGACATTCTTTGCTTCAATAGTCCATTCTATCTTGGCACCTTTTTTTAGCATGGCATTGAGTGGTCTCACAATCTTTGTAAAACTAGAAATAAAATTCCTTAAAAAGTTGATTTTAGCAAATAAATATTTTAACTCTTTTTTTATATTTGGAACCTCTACCTTTGAAATTGCATTGATCCTATCAGCATCAATGGTCATACCTTTTTGAGTGATCACATGTCCTAAGAGTTTACCTTCAGTTACATAAAATATGCTTTTCTTGGGGTTTAAGGTAATACCATACCTTTTTCACTTCTCTAGTACTTCTTCTAAATGCATCATGTGATCTCCCCTATTTTTATAAAAAACTATTAGATCATCCATATAAATAATAATGCATATACTTATCAATCCATGGAACACAAGGTCCATCACTCACTATAAAGTTATCCATGTGTTGATTAGTCCAAACAATATTTGTTTATAGGCAAACATTTCCCATTTAGTGGTGAAGGAAGTATTCATTCTATCACTCTTATTTACTAAGACTTGGTTGTAGCCTAAAAATCCATCCAAGAATGACATCATTCTAGATCCACTTACCAATTATATGACTTCATCCAAAGATGGAAAAGGATAATTATCCCTCTTGGAAGATCTATTAAAATTCCATAAATTAACACAAAGTCATATTTCCTAATTCTTCTTTTGGATAGATACAAGGTTGGCAACCCATGTCGAGTGCCTTATGGGAAATATTATCCTTGCATCAATCAATTTCTTCACTTATTTAAAAATTAAAGGTTTCAATACTAGATTTACTAGTCTTTGTCTCTACCTGAAAGGTTTGTAAGCTTCATTTAGTGGAATAGTGTGAGTGATCACACTGGTGTCAAATATCTTTAGGTCATCATATGAACATGAAAATAAAATATTTGAATCTAGTTAAGAGGGTAGAAACTTTCTTCAACTCTTCATCAGTGCACACTAGACCAATGTTAACATTCTACTCATCCTCAAGATCTCCCAAGATAACTTGCTTGTAGTCCTTCCCACTTACTTTGGGTTACTTGGCTTTAGTCTCTTGCTTATCTAGATTAAATATCCTTTCTAAGGAAATCATGCCTTAGGGATTTTATTTTATTTAAGTTGGATTACTCCATCTTCATTATCCCTCAAATATTGTATAGGACTTTTGTCTTGTTCATCAATGATACGAGATTATAATATGCCAAGATTGCATAAGAAATCAATTATCAGCTAGTCATCATCTAAAAATTGGAAGTGATTGATGTTGTTTGGTATAGAGGGGCATGAAATTATCTCCACAGTGAATCCTTATAGGCTCAAGGTGTCTAGAGGCACTAAGTTTACTACCGCTAATGCTAGAGTATCTACCAACTAGTCTATTCCCTAAGCAAGGAAAAATAATGAACGAGTCAAAGTATTCAATTCAATCCTAAGCTCTAAATTTATACTTTCTTAAGCAAGAATGTTTACATTGATATATACTTCTAATTTTATTCAAAACTAGTTTAGAATCCCCATAAACTAATAGTTCTTTAACCTTATGTTTAATTGCAAATTGAAGTCCTAAGATAAGAGCTTCATATTCTACTAAATTTTTAGTGTAAGAGAATTATAATCTATAAAAAGATAAAAACTACCTTCTTTCAGGATTTGTTAGCACAATTCCAACACTTGAGCCTTGTTTAGCTCATGTACCATCAAAATGTAATGTCCAAGGACCTTTTTTTCTTCCTTTACTCTATCACTTATAACAATGTCAGTAATCTCCAAAGTATAGACACCCAAGTTGGAGGATTTTTAGTTTACATTTTTATTCTTGTAAATGTATTCTATGATCATATATTTCATCTTGGGTTCCCATTCAATCTTGATCTGATTGGGGATCCCTCACCAAGGCAACCACATGTGAGAGAAATCCATGGACATGTATCCATTCAAGGATTTACTACATTCATGACTAAGTAGCAACCCATAAGATTTAGGTATGTCAACAACCTAAATGTTAATGAATTGATATATCTAAGGCTCATGATATAGTTACATATGGATGTTTAACAACTCACCTATTACCTTTACTCTCAACTTGTCCAACTGCACCACCACCTTCTCAGATTTAATTGGGTTTAACCCTAGTTTTTCAAAAATTCTTAGATGCATAATATTTGCTAAAGAACCAGATTCAAGTAAGCACTTATGGAGATTCTTACCAAAAATTATAATAGTTAATAAGAATGGGGTAACCACATGCTTACTTTTGTATATTACCACATTAGCATGAGCCTGTTTAGCCTTGTTAGAGCTAGGCTTTTAATTCAAATATTTCAAAAGTAAATCACATTGTTCAGTTATTTGTGTAAGATTATGCAATGTTATATTTTCCTTAATCTTCTTCATGTATTCCACTATGTTGTGCCCACCCTTGGATGTCATGTAAGGGGCCTCTGTTACTAGTTGTATCTCCTTACCTTTCAGGTATGGAGTATTATTATTTTTATTGCTATCAGGGGGTGTACCTATTTTATTATGTGGAGTGGAGATTGTCAGGGGTTGGATCTAACCTTTGCTTCTCAAGGCATAATTAATTCATTGGTATCACTGAAAATTTTGCACTTCCTCAACATTATCTTTAGGTTCATTCTCATCTTGGTTAGGGAAGTCATAAGTCTCAACCATGAGGACTGATTTAGGTGCTCTAAAATATTAGTTGGAGTTATTAGAGACTTTAGAATTATTTTGATAATTAGGATTCATGTTTAATCCTTTCATCTAACTTTGGATGGCTTTGAATGCATAATATAACTCAACACAGTCCAACTCTCCATGTCTAGCAATATTATGCTCTTCACACCAATTGGGCAAGGCCATCTCACAAATATTGATCTTAGGAAGTTTGCTTAAAGGGGACTCACTATTTTTGTTAGGCCTATTTAAAGGTATATTTTATGTTTGTAAATTATAATTTCTATTGGAGCTCTCAATAGTATTACCCATCTATTTCTTGAGATTAAAGAAATAATTAGCAAGATTTGAGACCATTCTTTAGATCGAGTCTAACTTTGCATTTGGGGGTTATGGGTTCTTATTTTGGGTTGTAGCTTGGATATTGGTGTTTTTTACAAACACCATTAGTTGATTATTCTAGGGGTGTGCCACAACATTTACTTGGTTGAATCTAAGCTGCTAGTTAGGTATGATATGACTCAAAGGCAACTAGTTGAGTATTGGTAATTGGTTAAATATAGGTTGGTTTTAATTCATGATAGGGATGACATTTAGCGAAGGCATAGTTAGATCAAAGTTCAGTATAACAAAGGTGAGATACCCTTGTAGGTAAATTTTATCATCAATATGTATAGCCTTAGTATAGGGTAAAGTCAATGTGTCAATACCCACAACTCTCCTCAAGAAGATGGTTATCATGGGTCTAAAGTGTTCTTATATATTTATCCTGGCTTATATGGTGGGGACACCAAGGTGTACATATTTTGGAACCTATCATTGAACATCTTGATTAGATCTTTTGGGTCCCTTTTAAGGGTAGAAAACTATTGGCATACAAATCCTAGAATAACTAGCCTTCTAAATTGGGTGATAAAGGTATCATTAAACTGACCCCATCCCATGATGAAATATTTGGGTAAGCTAAGGAACCAATCATAAGCTACATTCCCAAAGGTGAAGGGAAAAATGCAATAGGACCATCCTCATGAATCAAGTTGAACAACCTTAAATATTCCTTAAATGACTTCACATGTTCTTCAACGGTCACTCTCCCAATGGGGGTAAAGAGATATAGGTAATTTTTAGATTCCTAGGTAGATCATACACATGCCCATGAAAATTGATGGATGAGCCAAATAACCATGTCATGATTAGTATGAGAGGTCGTAAAGTTTGGTTTGATGGTAAATTTGGCTAGGTCCTAGACTTCTTATGTCTACCTTTGTTTGCTCTTGCCTTCCTATGGGTTTTTAAGGATGCTAAAGGGGTCTTGGGTTTATATCAAAACTTGATTGTAATCCTAGGTAACTAAAAGATTCATGATGGGTACTAAAGCAAAAGGATCTTTAAAGATGACCTCACAAGTGGTAAATATTGTAAATATTAGTGAATCTTTGATAGACAAACTTAGATTAAGCAACTTCTCTTTTATCTTTGAGGATCTAAGCTATGAAACCTCAAATTTCTCAAAACCTACACAAATACTATTATCTTTACACATTAACCTACAAATATTGGTGTTAAACCAACATATCAACGTGTATCAATGCCTTATTTAAAGATCTAAAATCATTTGAGGATTTTAAGATAACTTCAGACATAAAGATAAACAAAGGTTCACTTAAATCCAAGTAAATTATAGAAATATTATCTCAAATGTTCAGATCTAAATAAAAACAACACCTTAAAGATTGATCTCTACACAAATATCTAGATTCTTTAACAAATTTAAATTTAACTTTGCAAATATGATCAAAATAACCCTTAATATGTGTAAAAAATGAGGTATTCCACCTATTTTTGCATGGATTTAAGCAAATATATAGATTATTTTACCAAATTTGCATAAAAGAACACCAATATTTATGAAATATTTCAAATAATGCAAAGATCCATGCAAAGGATGCAAATATTCATGTAAATAATGTAGATCCTTAGTGTTACTTAACAATATTCATGTACTTTGAAACAATTAAGCATGTATATAATGAAGTACACTACAATTCAACAAAGATGTATGAAAATAGTTGCACAAGGCCCTCTTTCTAGTGCCAAAAAAATTCCCTTCCTATTGATGTGCGTATTGTGCTACCTCTGTCACTAAGGAATAAGGGGAAAGTAATAAACTCAAGCCCCAAGTTATTCCAAGACTTAAAATTGAGTTTCTTACTTTCCCCTTGTTTCTAAGTGACATAGGGGGCACAATACGTGCATTAATAGGAAGGGAATTTTTTTATGCTAAAAAATTTCCCTTCTTATTGATACGCATATTATGCTCCTTATGTCATTAAGGAACAAAGGGAAAGTAAGAAACTCAATTTTAAGTCTTGGAATGACTTGGGCTTGAGTTTTTTATACAAATATTACTAGGAATAACACAAATAATAGAGATATGGTCACCACTTTGAAAGTCTGCAAGCAGACCCTGCTATAGGGACAACATATGTTTATGCAGTGATACTTTTCTTGATAATCTTTGTGAATTTTCTTAATATTTTCCAATTAATTCCCAAAATACAAATAAATAGTGGGTATTTATAGCATGAGCTAAATTGAAATGATTCATGGGTGGATCCAATAGTGAGTAGGGTAGGACAAAAAAGAAGATGTGCTTAAGATGACTAAAGATATCAATTCTAATAGCATCTATGGTAAAACATATAAAAAATAGCATCTATCAACTCTAGCATAAAGCTCAAAGCTAAATAATTTTTTTTAAAGCTTCAAAGGAAGGAAAATGCACATATCTAACAACATACTTTGCATAAAATTACTCAATCATAGTAAATTACATGGCACCTTTAGATGCAAATGAGAAGTAAACCGAGCAAGTATACTATAAATTTGTCATCATAGAGTTAGCTCAAACTAATAGATGCATATATGAAATATAATTGCCAAATTAACTTTTAGAAAGGAAACTATTATTCATTGAAGAATGTGAGAATTTAGAAATCACAAAACACACACAAAAGAACACTACATACAGACTTTTGAATTCTTTGGCTCTTTGTATTAATTTTGATAACAACTATTTTTTAATTTAAAAATGAGGGAAAAATCCTTATTTATAAGCTTTAGAATTCCTAAGGCATGTTCAAATGGGCCCATAAAGGAACTTAATATATAACCAAGTGGATTAAAATGCCCTATAACAATAGGATATTTTGAATTTAAATTTACAAAACACATTGGAATATTCTTAAGATCCTTGAGACTATTGAGATACATGCTATTGATATTGTTGTTGTTTATTCTAATTATTTTCTACTTATTCTTTGGTCCATAACTATGTATAGGCTTGGTAATCTTGGTTAATTTGAGCAAAGTCTAGGATCATGGGCCTAATTAAATTAGGTGTCTAGGATCAACTTATCATGCTCCATGAGTATGGGTCTCAGTACTTCCTCAATTACCTTTACTTTATGTAACCTCTAATTGGCAAATGTCATAATTCCTATCACCTCGGTAGCTATCTTGACACTGCCTACATCTTGTTAGAACTAAGTAATGAAAACCATCATTTTCACTCTAAATTCTTGCTCATTTATGAAGGAGCCATCAAGCTTGGTCATTCTAGTGATCATGGCATACTTTAGTAAGTGGGATATCTTAAATTTAATTTTCTCGAAGGATGTATTTTCATCCTTGAGATGATCCAACCATGTCTTCAAAATCCTCCTCCTATTCATGAAGATTGTTTGCATAGGAACAATTTATTCAAGAGGCAAGACTTTTAATTCAAGAAAATTATTACTTCTTGCCACTTTCACCAAGTTTGCTAACTTGGTGTCATAGAGGGCAAGACTTTGGTCACTTTTAACGACCCCTTTGGATTAAATGATCATATCCTCCTACCTTTTATTTATAAATTTGTATAAGTTAAATACATTGATCACAACATTGATTATTGAAATCAAGGCACTGTGTGGCACAATGGGTAGTTCTTTCTCATTTAGCCTCTCCAATTCTTATTGTATCCCCTTCATCAATGTAATAGTTAATTCTACCAATGATTACACCAAGGATATAGGATCCTCTATATACTCTTGTACCTCTCTAGGTATGGCCTTTCTTTTCCTATTTAAGGTGAAGAGTGGATCTTTACTCTCATATACCATAGTTGAGATTGACTATGGCTGCTCCACTTATCTTCTAACCACCCTTTTCATAGTTCTAGTGTTAGCGTCAAACCTCATGTCAATTTGGGTTACATCTTGGATTATTTGAGGCTTACCTTGCCTTATTGTCTATATCATGTTTCTCACCTAATTTGTGGTGGTTATAGTTATTGGCTATGTGGGAGGTGGTTATGATGGGAGTGTTTAGGAATAGGATGAAGCAAAGGCTAGAACAAGGATATATAAATTGGTTGGGTCTAATAGACCAATTGGATCAAATAAGGACTTGGTAGGGCCAAAGTTGAGTAAAAATGAGGGTAACATTGAAGGCATAATAATTTTGGCTACTATGGTGAGGTGAAGTAGTTTCTTCTAGGTGAATGGGTTACAGATGCTTTTTGGATGCAAAGGAGCCAAGGGTGAGTGATGCACTTGATGTGGTTACCTGAGAAGGAGTAAAACCCATAACTTGGGTGGCAGTAGTTTTTTGGGAGCTTGGTGAAGGTGGAATGTTGATAGTAGCATGGGAGATGAAGTGGGGAATGGTGTATCCAAAGGAAGAAATGGTAGGGGATGTGAACATGAGAGTAGGAGATTTAGTAGAAGTAGGGAAAGTTGTAAATTTTCTAATAAATGGGAAAGAAGACAAAGGTGTATCACTTATAAGAGTTTGGAAAGCTGATGGAGGAGGCACTACTCCTCTCATGGTAGCCCTAGGAGATTTCTTCCTTATGCAAACCTTTTTGATAATTTTCCTAGCTAGTACCTATAGTTGCTCCATTGATAACTTAATTACATATGGGGGTCCTTCAAGATTAATAACATCAGGTCCAGCTTGGTTCATGTTTTTGATGGCATATTCTTTAAAATATGTGGAGACAAGTGTAGGCCTTTTAGAGGGGCCAGGATGGTTTTTGTTGATGCCTAAAAATGTATCATAGGTGGTTCTTAGTGTTTTAGAAACACTAATAATTTTTGAATCTAGAGAATCCAATGCATGAGTTACAAGTTGTGATAATCTTGCTATCTTTGGTGGAGTAGAGGCAAAACAAGTGACTGTTTCAAAGATTTATATTAGTTGGTGGTAGGGAGCCACCATGGCTCAATAGTTGATATTTTATTTTGAAGATGATCTATGTTATTTAAAGTGATATATGTTTAAACCTAAGTCTAAATCTAAACCAAGATGAATATTCATAATTAAGCTAATCTAAGGTGAATTGATAAAAAATGAGTAAAAGGAAGGCTAGGGAAGAAAAGAGAGGTGTTGTTGATCTTTATTTTAGACATTATGAAAAATTTCAAGTTTCATATGAACTTGCATTTAACCAATATATTACATGAAGTAGCATAAACTCAAATCCTATCACACATTAGGAAATCAACTAAATAAGATATGAAAATAGTACAAATAAGGACCAATTTAACTTTAAAGATTCACCCCTACAAGCAAACAACATTAACACATATGTAAGAAAGGTAAAGAAAATGAAGTAAACCTTAGAACTTTCAACTAATCTAGCATTAGCATAAATTAGCAGATCTACACTTAAAGATGCATATCTAGAACTCATAAGGACAATTCAAATATAAGAATAAGACCAAAAAAATGAGAGAGAAGCCATGCTATCAATTCACACAAGCAAATGTGGACAAACTTTGTAGAAATTCTTGATTTGTATTAATTTTCTCAAAAGTTACAAAATAGTTTTGACTAAAAAACCACCATTTTTCTTACAATAAATAATGCCTCTTTAAATAGATAATTCATGAGGTATTTTTGATTATTCATGTCAAGTATTAAGGACATATATCCTTTTAAAATTATTTAATAACATTTTTAGACATTCTAAAATGACTAACCTATAGGCAGTGTGCTTTACAAATTGCACATGCCTTTAAAAAAGAATATTCTATTTTCAAAATTATAAAATGTCTCTATACAATAGAATATCCTAAGTCAATTGGCTTGAATTTGGGACCCTTGTGATGATGTAGTATTCTACCTTCCTTTTAATATCTTCATATAATGTTGTTCATTAATCTGATGGAGATCAATGATAGGTCTCATGAACAATTCTTTTTATTGATCTTATAGGCTGTTGAGATCCATCTCAACCCTTTCCAAATCTTGTTTTATGCTCCTAACATCTCCTATATTTTACTCTGATGATAAAAGTAGGTTCATAATCTTCTTGTTATTAGCCCCTATTTTCCTTTGTCCTTGATTCCTCACTTCTTGCATGAATAGACTAGTTCTATGCTTGAAATCCTCTTTAGTGATAAGGCCTAGTGGACTAAGGTTGGTGGGATCTTTGATTGAGCTATGCAAAATGTGTAATATCTTACCCTCTTTCTATTTTAGGTCCTAAAAAATGTCATCCATATGCTTGGACCAGCTACTTAGGGCCTTGACCTTATTAATTATTATAGCCATAGCCATATTCAGGTGGGCTAGGTTGACTGTCCTAAACTCAGGGATTTGATTTTTGGTTAAGACCTTGATCAAATAATTCACTTGGTATTTTGACACTTGCCATTGGAAAACTTGGCATGTAACCATAGTAATTTATTTATTTATTTCATCCTATCTAGTTTTGATCAAATTTAAAGAATTGAACAAATCAACCATGGTGTCCTCAATTTCTTTAATCTATCTTCTTGGATTGACAAGATGGCTTGTTATTTCAAATTCTTGTTCTACTATAAGATGCCTTTGATCATTATTTATAATTGATCTAATAAATCTTGGGTCAATTTAAGAACATTTTATTCAAACATTGGGTCCTCGCTAGGATTTTATCCTTCAACTATAGTTAATCCAATAAAAGGTTCCACCTCTTGGAAAGTGAACTCCTCTCCTCAAACCATGGACTTCCTCTCAGTTACCTTGTGCAAATTGGTAGTTATTAGGTCAAATTTGAAAATAACCAAGGATTGTGTCACTTGTGGTTCAGGGGTCTCCATTTGTGTCCCACTTGACTCTCTTAGAGTAACCATCCTCCTTTCATCCTCCTTTTGTAGAGCTAAGATCCATGGCTTGACCTCTTCATGAATTGCGATATTGAAGGCCTTCATCATATGGATGTTGTGCACTAGGTATTTTTTTAAACTTATCATAGATGAACCATTATGGAATGATAGGGCCATAAATCAAGTTTTTTTCACTAAAGAGGTTGAGTCCAATCAAAGGATGGGTGAAAGTCACTTTAGAATTCTCAGTCCTTATTGGGACCATTGTTAACTCAACCTTAATTTTAGGGGTATCCACAAGAACTAGGTCCAATATTTCTTTCCCCTTTTCTTCCTTTGTCTCTTCCATTTATTCATCTTCAAACTCATAGGCTAATGATAGCATTTTTAGGGCATCTTCAATGGTCTCTCTAGGGTTTAATGCTATAATGTGAATTTATTCAATTGGTGATCCTTGCTGCTCAAACTAGGTTGAAGATGATGCTATCTCATTAGGCCTCCTTTCTACTAGCCTTTACTTAATTTGTGCCTCAATCTTAGGATCTACTTGTGATTAGCCTGGAGGAGGCCTGAAAGGTGCACTACCTAACAAGTGGTATTTCCTTGGCTCTAGTTTCCATATGCCATCACTTCCCTTTTACTCCCTCATCATCCTAGCTTCTGAAATTATGTTGTATTTATTCAATCTCCTCATGACCTCAAATAATGAAGATGCCTTTGTGTATATTGTGTCATAAGGGCCAAACTAGTGCTCATAAGACACATTTATTTCTTTGGCCTTCAAGTGTCCTTTACCCCTATCCTAGGGATCCCACTACCATAGCTCATCCAATTACAAATTAAAAGATGTCTTATGTCTAGATGCCACTTCAACATTTTCCCACTATTTGAATAGGGTTCTCCCAATAGTTATTAGGAGGTTGTAGAGGATCCCTTTCTTCTTTATTCTACATAAACCATCTATTCCATGGAATAATTGATATGCTGCCTCCTACTTTTCTAGTTATTGAGAACATGGATGGGTAGTCTGAGGGGTTGGACTTGAATTCCTTCAATTCTAATGATGGTGCAATTTGGGTATATCCATATGTCTCCCATGGAATCAATTGAATTTTTTATTAAGGGGATGACTCTTGACATTATATACCCAGTGATGGCCTCAGTTAGGGTAGAATAAACATAGTCATAAATGAATTGGATGTGGTCCCTATACTTAAAGATATGTAACTTGGAGTAATACTATGAGACAGTTTATGTCTTATCAGGTAACCATTCCCTAAGGTTGGGAATCTTGGTTGTGGAAAGAAGGGCATCCAAAAGGTATGGCATCATGTGGAATTCATTCTTACTCTTTTTATTAATTTGAGAAAGCTATCTACTAAAACAAGTGCTGATTACTTCACCAAGAGGAGGGGTGACTTGTTTCTCAACCATGAAATAGACTAAAAGGACCTAGATTTTATCTACATATGTAGTGGTTGAGTTCCCACAAAATTTGTTCAACATTATCATGATCATTCTTATTCCAGGTCTAAATTGACTAATAAGGATGCTATTATTAAAGTTATAAAACACTTGGTTTCTAGAATACAACTAAAAGGAAAGGATGCCCTTCAAATCATTATATTTGGCCCAATTATTGATGGCGGTCATGTCTAATTGAGGCTTAGGAAATTTGTAATAATTTTCAAAAGATATGGGAGAGATGTAAGTAATCTTATTAAAACTACGTTCATAAAAAATCATACCTTTATCTATTTTTCCACCTTAAAAATAGGAGAGAGAATGTCTTTGCAATGAGGTACCTTAGGTTTAGCTACTGTATAATGTAGTCCTATCATCTGAATGACAACTATGTCATAGTAGAGCCTCCTTGCAGACATGTTTTTATCCTCTCTTGTCATAGGCTATTAGTTCTCAATGGTCCAAAATAATCTCAACCAATTATTGTCCCCAATGTTTAGAGCTATGGAACTAAATTATACGTGTTTAAAAATTATTATTTCTACATCTGAGGTCAATTAAATCTCCACATATTCCCTTAAAACACCTTTTTGGGCTGCCATGGTTGTGGGTTTATCTAAATTACTCACTAGTGGTCTGTAGTTCAATTCTGGATTGAATTGTTCTTGCACATGTGATAATTTGCTTCTTTTTGGATTGTTTACAATGATCACAAGATTAAATTAGGTTTTCCATACTTCTAGGGTTTTTTAAGGTCTTCTCAATTATTTAATGCCCCAATGTTTAGAGATGTGGCATTAAATTATGTCTTTAAAAATTATTATTTCTACATCTGACGTCAAATAAATCTCCACATATTCCCTTAAAACACCTTTTTGGGCTGCCATGGTTGTGGGTTTATCTAAATTACTCACTAGTGGTCTGTAGTTCAATTCTAGATTGAATTGTTCTTGCACATGTGATAATTTGCTTCTTTTTGGATTGTTTACAATGATCACAAGATTAAATTAGGTTTTCCATACTTCTAGGGTTTTTTAAGGTCTTCTCAATTATTTAATGCCCCAATGTTTAGAGATGTGGCACTAAATTATGTCTTTAAAAATTATTATTTCTACATCTGACGTCAAATAAATCTCCACATATTCCCTTAAAACACCTTTTTGGGCTGCCATGGTTGTGGGTTTATCTAAATTACTCACTAGTGGTCTGTAGTTCAATTCTGGATTGAATTATTCTTGCACATGTGATAATTTGCTTCTTTTTGGCTTGTTTACAATGATCACAAGATTAAATTAGGTTTTCCATACTTCTAGGGTCTTTTAAGGTCTTCTCAATTATTTAATGGTGGTAAATAGTTCAATTTACAAGTATCCTGTCTTAGATCTCAATTGGATTACGTATTTATACCTTTGAATTTCTCTGATCCAAAAAATATTTAACTCAGCATATCATGCTTATGTGGCTCTGATGTGGCATCACCATGACATCTTGATAATTAATATTGAAGATATGACCATTTTTTTCTTTTGGAAATGTGTTAGTATTTTATTGGTTCTGAACCTTTTGAAAATTTTGCTGCACTTCACACCATTGGATCCATTTACATGGATCAACATAATTTGTTGATCTTAATCTAAGTAATTAAATTCCATTGACTAATTTGTTATATTACCCATAGTTATGACACTTAGAAATTATGCATTCATATTGATCTTTGTTGAAGTGTCAATGTTGATCTCACATCATCAAATCATGCTTTCTCAAACAAATGCACTTCATTGATCTTAATCAATTGGATTATGTTACTTGCTCCATGTGACATTGATCAGAATGTGTACACTCATCCACATATTATCAATCTTTGAAAGATGCTCGATCTTTAATTTGTGGCTTGTAGTTATGCCACTTATCATCTCTATATTCCTTATCAAGGCCTTTGACTTTTCAACCTTCATCATGCACTGTTAGATCTTATCTGGCTAGATTAATGCACTCCATCAGATCTCAATCTAAAGGGTGGAATGCCATTAACTTCTCAATGCTATTTCACTAAAATTATGAGACTTATCACCTTCTCATTCATTTGGGGATCCATTTAAGCTTTGACTTGACACGTACCATCGATAAAAATGTGTACACTTAAACACATACCATTAATATTTGAGGACATGTTTGAGCTTTAATCATCAATCATGGGCTTGACATTTGGCATCTCTACATCGATTCTATATTTCTTTGAATTGTCAAAGTCCATCTCTCACCATTAGATCATCTTTGGATGATCAATCACGCTCTATCAAATCATCTTTTACTACATATCATTGGATCTTTGGTAGGGTTTTGATGATGGTGACACTTGTCACCTTATCACTTATTTTGGGGCTCCATTATTGTTTTGACTTTTCATGCACCATTAAATCAATCTTGCCTAAGTAAATGCATACCATTGATCTTGTGGTCAATAAAATAAAAGTAAGTTAGGCTTGAGGAATATGAGGAATTTAGGTTAAAATATTTTAGACTAAGGTTTTATTCATGTTGGTAAACATGATAAAATCTTAGGATAAAATTTTTAGGCTAAGTTATAAAATATTATATAAAGGACCCCATGAATGATAAAAGATATGCCATAAATTTTTATCCTAGGGTTTTCATTGTATTAATAAAAACAATTAGAACTATATGATAAGGCTTTATGATAAGCTTGGAACATAACAAAAGGGACCCTATAATAGTTATACTATGTGGAGATAAAAGGAACAAAGGGGGGAGTGGGACATAAAGGACCAAGTATGAATTTTTAGATTAAGGTTTTTGGTTGTATTGATAAAAATGACTAAGACTTAGGATAAAAACTCAACTAAGTTTATGGATCAATTAATTTCTCCCACATAAATTGCTACAACGTAAATTTGAATTTATTCCAAAAGGGACTTAGGTTAAAACATTAGACTAGGGTTTTAACATGACTTAAAATATATTGAATTAATATTTGATAAACCCAAGGCTAGTAAAAGATCAATATATCATTGAAGCATAAAACCCTAAGCATGTTCATTCCCAAATGAGATTCCATTAAACCTGAATTATAGAAACACAAGCAACAATCATTAGCAAAATTAGAAGGGTAAAAACAATAGTCATTTAAAAATATGTCAATTAATCTAAATGAGAACCACGTGTGGATGATATTAAGATAGATAAAATGTGAAAACATGATATTGGTAATATAATCAAGTGATTTTTCAACTTTAAGATATACATTTGCATAATTTAAAATAAGGGTCCCCATTTTTTAGAAAGGGGGTATGTTGTCCTCAACAACCATTAGCTTCTCCTAGCTCAGAGCCTAGTGGTATGTCTTGTCCACTTGGAGTGGATTGAAATGGATGCCTATAGGGTCTACTCATGATGATAAAAACACCATCTTCTTCTTTCTCTTTTTCTTTCTCCTCATAGTCTACATTGAACATACTCCCATGAGTTGGTGGGAGTTGAGGCTTTAATATATCATCTTTCTTCTTTTTCCTAGCGATCCTCATTTCTAGCTCAATATTCTTCTTTATTGAATTTCTTAATACTAACTCATCATTAATTTCATCCTTTTAAATCCATTCATGCACCTCCTCTTAGTGCTGATATTCCATAGTCACATCTTTTTTGAACTTGAAGAGGTGATTGTCAATGAGTTGGGTTGGATCCCACATCCTAAAGTCATCCTTGGGTAATAGGTAGGAGTCTCTATGCCTTGTATCTACTATAACATATTTCCATTTCATTATCTTGGTTCTACCCATCTTATAAGGAGCCTTTTAGAGGGATATCTTTTTATTCCTCTTAAAGATTATGTCAACTCCATGCAAGAGTTGATAAGCCATCTCTTCCTCAACTAATTTCATAGGTACATACCTAGGCAATCTAAGGGGAGATACTATCACCCCTTCCATTAATATAACTATGCAATTAGGGTAAATCTAGAAGCTACCCATTTATCTTAACATCTATCTAAATTCTAGGGGGACCCTTGGCATTTCACATTTAGTGATTGACTTATAGATAGGGGGTAGAAATATTCTACAATTATCTTGATGTGGTGCTTGAAGCGGTGAATATGGATTGCAAAAATGTCTGGGGCATAACTTCACCTCACTTTGGAGACCATGTGTTTAGTCCTAATTATGTAGTCACACATATAACATCCAATAAATAGCTCATCATATATAATAGATCCCCATTCTAACAAGTATCATGCATGGTAGAGACCAAGCTATTAATAATGATATCCACAAATGAGGGGATCTATTGGTCTTCTATAATTATTTTCAATAGTGGGATAACTTCTATATCTACATACCTAATGCGAGTATTACCAAATATTCTATTTATTAAGGTAAGGCTAATACTGACTCCTCATCTGAACTAAGAATTGGGTATATTCCCTTGGTCATCCATAAAGACTCTAGTTGGGTTTATTGCCCATGAAGCTAAGACTATCTTTGACCTATGTGCTTCATACTATTATCAATAATGCTCTAGTTTTAGTCCAACTTTGGTAGGGGTAGGTCATAATATTTTTCAAAACTTAGCCATGTAATGAAGGCAATGTGAATCCCTTGGTTTATTGACTTGAACAATCCATCTTCACATCTTGACCTCTCGAAACTGCCATTAGGTCAACGCATGGCATGACCTCTAGTTTTATTGCATATTTGTGAAGATTGACAACTTATATTATAAATATATTTGAAGTGAGATGAATAATGTGGGGCATGGTCTTAGATTCATCAAGATCAATATATACCTAAACATTGTAATAGACACTACTATAATGCATTGTCTACTAAGTGTATGGCTTTGGGGATGAACTCTGTGTCCTTAAACATGAC
Organism: Torreya grandis; assembly: GCA_037957365.1. Classification (NCBI taxonomy): domain Eukaryota; kingdom Viridiplantae; phylum Streptophyta; class Pinopsida; order Cupressales; family Taxaceae; genus Torreya; species Torreya grandis. Next base: position 384,803 of record JARHVA010008324.1, read on the forward strand.
CAAATTACCATATTAAAATAGAAAATCATCACTTATGGATGCAATGCTCTTACCTAGAGTGGAGAGTCTTGCCTATGCCATCTTTACAATGTATTGGATAATAACTAACATTATTTATATTTGTCTACAATTTTGAGCTTTGATAATGGTGGCTTGGGTGCAACTTGTGAATTGAATTGAGCTTGGTTGAATTAAGAACATAGGCAACAAAGAGAGAAAACACTTAGGAATTTGAAGGCAAATGTAGGTAGAAATAGTCAAGTTGGGTAGCCTTTTTTATATTTATCTGATTAATACAAGGTTTCATGGTGATTTTAGTTCATGTTATATTAATGGTGAACTCATCACCTTTGCATTTGAAACACCTGAACTATCAATTTTGGCATTTAATTGCTATTACAGTTTAAATTTAATGCTGATTTACTTTTCATTCACCATCAATTTTAGATTTGAAGCTAAAGGTTACCACCTTTTGACATGTGGCATGCCACATCATATCTAGCTAGGTGTTTATGGGCCCTAAATATGACTAATCTATTTAGTCATCTCAAATTTGGACATGTGGTAATTTTTGATTACTCTCAAGCCCTTGAGATGTAGCTTAGTGTGATGAGTTATTTTTACTATTTCGTGTGGCATTATTTTATTTATAGTGAGATTTTGGGTAGGGACCTTTAGCTTTGGTTGGTTATGGGAGTTCCATATATCACTCTCATAGGCAATAAAAGTTTCTTCTTCGCTAGGTGGCTCTCTCATAGATGATCACATCTTTACCTTGATAAGTGGCTCTCTTGGACAAATATATGTAACTTTATGTTAATCATATATCTTAGGTAAAGACACTCATCTCTCTCAGAGATGATCTGGTTGATCACAAGATACAACTTTATGGGATTGATAGGTGGCATCATCATGTAGTTTCAAATTGGACATGCATCACTTTGGATGTAGTTATATTGATCTTAGGTCATAGCTCCATGGGAATGACACACAATATCATGTCATGGGTTAAGTGGGGATACGCATCACTTCAGTGGGCTTATAAAGGCATCCTAGTGGATCTTTAGATAGAATTAGTGTGGACATGACAAGTGTCATCATCATTTGGGTCTAAAGGGGACACACATCATTCTTTTGAAATTTTCTTCATTCCTCTACTACTTGTCACTTTTGGAAGGGGCCTTGGATAATTATTCACCATCAAGCCTTGATTGGACGGATTAGATGCATCCATAGGTTTTTATTGGAGCTCTCGTAAGCTTTGGATCATATGCGATGTGGTATTTATATGAGTAATTCTTGGATGAGTCTCAAGGGAACACAACACTTTATAAGATTACTTGAGTTTGGATGGTCACACTTGAGACATGTGGTGGTATCACATGCACTTATGGATTTTAGTGAGATGCATGGTGATTTGGATTGAACATGCTTGTTGATGAGAACTAAGATCTTGGCATGTAGCCTGTGGATTTGAATTTCAATGGTTAACTCCCTTGTGATTTTTTGGGATGGTGCCACATGGGTCATATGTTTCCTATGTTTGTTCTAAGTATCTTACATAGGGTGATGAATTGTTAAGGCATCATGGAGGTTGGTGAGGTGGAAACCTATGCTCTTTATGTAAAAATATTTAATTTGACATCCCATGAGGTGTCTCAAATTGCTACTTTAAATTTGACATCTTATGAGGCCAAGCGAGAAGTTAAATTAGACTTCTAAAAATGTCAAACACCCATCACAAGTAAATTAAACAAGTCTAAAGCAAAAATATGTAAGTAAATGCTTTTAATATAATATATGGTTAGTTTAGTAAGATTAGGTGAAGCCTATTACGTCCATGCCAATTGGGAAACTAGGTAGAATCTTCTTGGCAAAGGCTTGTCTGCACGTTTTTAAAGCATTCATGGTTAATAATCTATTAATTGAATGAAACTTGAAGAAAATTTACAATTACATTAATATTTTTGAGTCTCAATAAGTATTTCAAAATGAAAAATTAACCAAAAATTACTAAGAAGTATTAAATCAATTTTTATGTAGATAAATGACTTAACAAGCTTGACATCTTAGGCATTTTGGAAAATTTAGGAAAGGAGGGTCCCCATTCTAGGAATAGGGGTTAGTTGAGCATCAAAAATATCCTTACCAATTTTTAATTATAGGACTAACTATTGACATATTATAACATCATACATGTTTAAGTACACTTTGAAACATTTATATTTAATGCTAAACCATACAAACCTCATTAAATGGCCCAAAATGATCTCAAATGATAATAAATGACATAAGGGACTAAAGATGAATACGAAAAATCTAATGACACATCAAATGACATTTTGAGGACCATGACACACCATATAAGACCCTAACTTACCCATACACAAGTTTTAAACTATAAGGGGGTTGACCTATTTGGACTTGTGGTCAAAATAGTCAACAGTTCTATAGATAGTACCCTCAACTTGTTTGAAGTTGTCTACAACCATTAAAACAAGTTTTTAAAATTAGGTCTATTGACTAATTATCTTATAGGGGTTATCACATTAGTAACCCTCATATCTACCAAAATTTTTAATGCTTCTCCCACACGAGTGATGAATTACTCTAGTAAGATCTTCATTTGCTTATGCCATTTAAGGGAGGAATACTCTCTTGCCATTACACAATTTAAGCACTAATAAACATCCATACTAGACATAAGATTTAATTGATTAAAATAATTAGTCATGGGTCATTAGACAAAAAAATTCAATCTCCTTTCTAGTTATTTCATCTGATTCTAAAATGTGATAATAGCCACCATATTTGATTGGCTTCCTACCATAGAAACCTTGAATTTATATAAAATATTATACATGTTATATCCCACTTTCACCCTAAGACAAATAAACTATTTAATACATTGATTATTATGGTTAGTATCTGATTACTATTCCTTGATATTTAGCTTTATGACATATACTATAATGAGACAATAACATTGATTGATTTAAGTACATGATGTGATTGTTGTGTATTATATTCTATACATTATGGATATGTATTAGTTAGTTGTGTATCATGAATATTTTTTGATGACTTAGAATAACTAGCTACTTGTTGTGAGGTGGATATAGGATAGGTCCTACCCTTAGATTTGATGAAGGAGAGCATCATTAGAGAGGATCATCTAGATCAAATGATTGGAGGAATACTAGTGGAAAAATACTAGCGACCCTACATACACACAATATATTTAAATGACATTGATGTTAAAATTTTAGTGTGCATTGCTTGTGATGATTTATGTGTGTGAAAATTAGTTTAGTATGTATTTAATTCCTTTATCCTTATTAAATTAATTTTTATAGTCATATAAAATACAAAAACTGGTAACTTGAGTGTGGCTAATGACACCCAATCCATAGGTCCATCTTGCTTGCTCTTATGACCCTCATAGGCATGTTTTTACTGATTCTTAGTCATCTGTAGCCTCCCAAACTGAACCCTTATAGACCTAAATTTATCTTTCCATGCTTAATGGATCCCCCTAGGTCCCATTAGCCATGGACAACAACACCCAAACTTAGACTATAACGTTGAAACCTAGGGTGTCTTATTTTTGGCATTGTTATCCAAGTGCATTTTGGAATCTAATGGTCATATTCTTCCAAATCCTTATCCTAATTCATGTTAGCCTAACATGAATTCATTTAATCCATAATCATTAAATCCCCTATAAAAGGCCATTCCTAGTCCATTTAGAATGGCTGGCACTCATTTACAGGAGAGAAGCAAGAATACAAGCAAGACCACACAAGAAATTTTCTCTATTCTTTTCATATAACCATCCAATAGTATTTCAAGCTTATTCAAACTTTTACACTAGTCCCTAGTCATTCCAAGTACACCTAGTTTTGCATTTACTTGTATTTTCATCATACTATTTCACCATGCACTTCAATGAGAGAACTACATATAGCTTGATCCCTCTTCAGAGTATTGGTATGTAGGCAATGCACCCACACACAGGGTGTGAAGTACGTCTAGTGTATCCTTTACACACTAACCCATCCTCTCCTTTCTCCAAATTTTACATTCAAGTTCAAGTACAAAGAGGACATAGGGTATTGAAGAATAAATTAGGTACATAATGAGATTTGTAAAGTTTCAAGCTTTTATATTTCATAGGCAGGGTCACATAGACCTATCGCATAAAACCTATAAAGCTTAGATCATAAGGACAATAGTGTTGAGATAGGACTATAGTGCTGAAACTCAGGGTGCCCTAATTTTGGCACTCCTATCCAATTAAGAAACAAACTCTAGATTCCTATTTGTGATTGTCTCCCAACCTTACACAAATATTTTTGACCTTGTCTTAGTCAGAATAATATAGAATCAAATAATTTTAATTTTCTCTCTCTCACTACTATTTTTTAAAAAGCCATAACTACAGTCAAATTTCACAAATTAGTAGCCTAATTATTATACATTATTTACTTATTTTATCTACTCAGACCCATTTATTATTTAAGAATTAAACATCTAATTTCCAAAAAATAATAAATCATTTGGTGAACCCGACTTCGAATTTCACATAAAAACCTTATAAACCCTAGGGTAATTTCCTACCTAATTTTTCCCAATAAGTTCTAAATTTTTTCTTGAAAATCAAACTTAGAAATTCCTCTAAAATTTTAAAATTTTGCAATAAATTTTTTCAATAAATTTATATCAAACCCTAGTTGCATCAACTAGCTCCTAGTAATTTTTAGTAATTTTACAATCATTTTCTAAATTTTTAGTTGCATATTAAAAAAAGAAATCACTTCAAAATTTCAAAAATTCATAGTAATTTTAATTTTTTTTATTTTTCTCAAACCCTAGTTGCATCTACTAGGTCCCATTAAATCAAACACTTTCCCATAAATTTATAAATTTTTACTTGAAAACTTAACTCAAAAAATTAATTTCCATTTCAAAAATTCATAGTATTTAGCAAAAATATTTTTGAAAAATCCCTGGTTGCATATACTAGCTCCTATTTTGGTTCTTGAGGTATCACCTTACATCCATACTCAAATTGCCAAAATATTGCTCATTTATTTAAATTTTTTTCTTACATTTCTTGAAAATAATAAGGAAACCATAATGGGCCCTATCATGCACATGAATGATGAAGTCTGTCATATGTTAGTACAAAGTTTCATTCTTTACATCTCATGCCTATTTTTCATTATATGGGATGCTGTTAACCAATTTATTCTTAAACATGTTAATATATATTTTGTATCACCTCCCTTAGATCCTCTACCCCATATTGAGTCATGTTTCATGGTCTATTTCACTCTTCCCCAGGTCACTACCCATCACTAGAGAGCCCAATTGACACCTTTTATTTCTCCACCTCCTTGACCCATCGATTATCTTCACTCTCCTCCTATAACTACTACTCCTCTTATATAGATAGTATATAATATAGTTAGAGCTATTACTTGATGTACCACTATGCCTCCTCTACCTACCCAAGAGCCCCATGACCTTGCTATTCCTATCCATCCCAGGCCCAACCCTCCTGCATAAGAAGATTTGCATAAGGCATATGACATTGTTGATCAATTGAGAAACACTGTATCTAAGATTTCCATGTTAGAATCACTTTAGAAAGCTAATGTATTCAAGGAGATTCTTTATCAGGTACTTAATTAGACTTCTATGCCTATTGATTTAGAACCTTCTTATTTTGACTTCTATGCCTATTGAATTAAAATATAAAAGATGCCATTCATTTTGATAGTGAGGACATTCCTTTTTGGATAGTTATTGATAAAAAATTACCACTATTCATATAAGTTCAAATCAAAACCAATGTAATCGAGATAGTTCTTGTTGATAGTGGTTCTAAATTGAATATATTTAATATCAAATTCTTACAGGTCATGGGCGTAGATTTGAAATCCATACAAAAATTATATAAGAACATTTGAGGGTTCGATGATATACCCCGATAGACATTGGGCACTATTACTGTAGATATTATGGTGGGACCAAAAACCCTCTCTACATAGTTTCAGGTCATGTTAGGTCCTCTCTACTATAATATTTTACTTGGATGACCCTAGATACATACTATGGGGGACATTACTTCTACTATCCATCGATGTATTAAATTTCTCCATGAGGGATATCTATACACATGTCCATCATACAATCAACTATTTAGATATTATCAAACTACATAGTCATTTTAACTAATTTTCTAGATGAGACACCGTATCTCATAGTAAAACCACCACCTCATAACATTTCTCTTGATTAGATACATACATATGAGGTTGGAAAGAGTAACACTTCTCACACTCCTCCACTTACAGTGCACCTTTAGCTCTTGATATTCCACTAGTCATAGCAGCTTTAGCCATCCTAGCTACTCCATCAGTCATAGTTTTGACACTTATTACACATCCAATATCACCAAAAATAATACCAATAGTTTCAATTTATTCCATAGTTACTCCACCAGTTATACGTACCTTTGTAGTAGTACCATCTTTTACTATTACAAACTCCTATATCATAGTTACCCCTTGTGGTAAATTCTGAGTTACCATATGTACATGATGTTGATATAGATTCACAGGCTTCTTTAGATAATGATATGACACCCACACTCATAGATGACTATTTTTTTGGATTGAAATTTACACCAGTTGGCCCAAGAGAGTACCGTGATGACTCTATAGCTCTCATACCACATCCTACAACAATTTTAACATCTCACACTAAACTCTCAGGATATACTCCACACTCATGACCATAGTCAAACCACTTATCACATATAGTTCACATGGTTACCTCTATGGATATAGAGATAGTTATTTAGATTTAGGAAGGTAGCACATAACATCAGCCACAATTTATGTTATAAATATTACTTGATTGTGGATTAATCACATTACATATATTATGACATAGATCTATTAGTAGATTATCACATCAAGATGGTCTCCCTTTTTGTACTTTTAATAGGATTATAGGCCATGATACAAAATCATGTACAAATTTATATTAGATATTGGATAAACTACAAAATCAAGGCATTATTCAAATTATAACACCATCAACAACACCAACTTCACCACTTCCATTGAAGTCATCTACTAGCAGGATTAAATGCCCTAAAACAAAGTCAACATATCCACCACTAGATCAACCTTAAATTTGCCTTCGGTATGATGACACCATAAACACAACATTTATAACATAAGATGATGATGTCGAGGCATTTGATGATTGTTGTGACCCTTTTCTCCATTTCCATCCCCAACAAGCTCTATCCTTAGACCCCTTTCCCCTTCCAACTTAGTCTTTTAAATTATCATGTACATATTTATTTATTTACATGCTTGTACATAGTCTATTTTTAGTATTTATTGTACATAATTTCTTCTACATTGATTATACATAGTTTAAATAGATCCAAAACATTATTTTTTTAATTATATGCATCATCCATGCTTTACATTGCTACTACTATGCTAGACTTACATTTGCTATTTTATACTATTATTTGTCGATTCATCTATATTGCCATGACTCACTTGATCTTATTGTAGTGTGTGTAGTGAAATCCAGATCCTTGATTGCTTTTCTCTACCCATTAAGGGGGAATCCTACTTCTATATTTGACACACACATCAATATACATACCCACATGGGGCATCTTATACATGACTACATTATCCAGGTCATGTCATTCCTACACCACACACTCTAGCTATCATGTTGAGATACATTACTTACTAATCTTACATAGATTACTGTATTGACACTCACTAGTATCTTGCACTTGTATATTTCCTAGCATATACCTAGTCTTGTACTAACATATCTTGCATACTTTCACTTCTTGATTTGATTATTTAGATACGATTGCACTTCCAATATATACATGTTTTCATTTTTTGATTAGTGTAGCTTGATGTGTTTTCATTTTCTTAGTTTTTGTTGCATGCCTTATATGTGTTTTAGGACATTTAACAATGTCCTTTAATTATATTCATGTGTGTACCTTAGGACATTTGCTAGTGTACTTTATTTTTACTCTTTATATTGCCAACTTTATTTATTTCAATTATATGTATATGTGTAATTTGAACATGCCTTGTATGATTAATTTCCATTTTGAGTGACATGTGCCCATGCCCCTTGATAACTTGTCCCCTTCACCACTCTTGTATGCTTGTTATAGATTACTTTTTGTATTTATAATGACATGATCCATATCATGCATTTCCTTGCTTTCTTAGATGCCATGATGGACATCATGCTCCATCCCTCCTTGCTAAAAACTAACAATTAACACCTAGCACTTTTAATTTTAGTTTAGTACATTGTACATGCTATTACATTGTTACATCTATTTAGGCATAGCCGTATTGATCTAATAATATTTTAAATCAAATCATACTATATCTTGAGATATCATGTTGATTATCATTGCTATATCATGTATATTTCTAGCTTAACACACTTGTAGGGCTCTTTCTTATAAGGGAAATCATTACAATGTCTTGATTCCTACCCTCAAAATAGGGGTAAAAAATAGGGGTTTTGTCATAGAGATTAGAACTCCTAACGTTCAAAAAAGTAATTTTTAGAACACTCAAAATATAATCTAGAGATCAAACTAGGTAGAATAGACTAGGAAAACAATAGAGAATCTAGAACACTTACTAGATTTGGCACTAGATAATAGTGTCAAAGTTGGAATACAACATCAAAAAAAAGTGTCTTATTTTTGGTGTTCCTATCCAAACATTAAAAAGATCAAATTTTCTAGAAATAGATAAAAAAGTGAGTTTAATCATAGGTTTTTCAGCTCAGTACAGTCCAAATTCAAGATGTTTTAATACATTTTTCGCTCAGAGAATCTAAATATAGGATCCATCATATGCAACATGATGGCTCTCACTTCTAGTTTTATATTAGGTAGTTGATATAACTTCCAAATCAAAATCCATGTTCTAGACATCAATGATTGGGGGTAATGTGCATGACACATTGATCCTCCCTTTTTTTTGAGTTTAGTTTATTTTCCAAGCATTTATTAGTAGTTGCATGCCTTACTCCATCTATAGGTGGTTGGAATCCTTTTTCAAGTTTGGCTTTCATACAAGCTTAACTCCCCAAGTACCTGAGTTCTTGAATTGGCTTCCACATAAGACTATAGCAACAATTTTAGAGTGGCTTTCATACAAGCCTAAGCTCCATATTTAAAAATGGCCAAGAGTGGCCTAGTTTCCAACATACATTCCACTATCCATGCCAACATTTTACATTCAAGTTCAAGAAAAAAGAAGACCCAGGGCATTGAAAACTAAATTAGGTACAAATGATCTCTACAAACTTTTATGCTTCTATATTTCACAAGTAGGGTCTCACAGATCTAGTGCATAAAACCCAAAAAGATTAGATCACCAGGACAATAACATGAGATAGGAATATAGTGCCAGAACCTAAGGTGTCCCATTTTATTTCTCCTATCCAATCAAGAAACAAACTCCAAATTCCTATTTGTGACAGTCTCCCAAGCCTGCACAGATTTTTAGACCCCATATCTGTTAGAACAACACAAAACTAGATAAGTTTAATTTTCTCTCTCTCACTACTATTTTTAGAAAATACCTAACTGTTGACCCAATTTTGCCCCTCAGGCAAAATCTCGGTCACCTCCTACACCTGCTTCGCAGGCCCAGTCATTTCAGGTTGTAAGGTCTACTTTCAGGTTTTAACAGTGCCGTTGCAGAGAATAGGCAGCAAAGGACAGAGCCTTCAGACGTCCGCAAGAGAAGAAAGGGAAAAAATAGAGTGTTCGACACTTAGTCAAAAAAGAGGCAGAAAAAAATGCAGAGGGCGGCAGAATCGCCGCCCACTACAAGGGCGGGTAAAATGAGCCCGTCTACAGAGAAAATGCAGAGGGCGGCGAATTCGCCGCCCACAACACAAAGAAAAGCAAAGACATCGGCCAACGTCGGCAATACTGCCGTCGTCGGCACCTTACAGAGACCGACGTTGACAGAACCGCCGATGTCGGCAGCACAAGGGCAGGCACAAAAACCAGAAAAGCCCGCCCATGGCGGTGAAATGAAAAAGCCTGCCCATGGCGGTGAAATGGAAAACCCCGCCCCATGGCAGGGAAAGGGAAATTACCGCGCAGGGTATAACTCTACCAACGTCGGCAGCTTACTTTAACCGACGTCGGCAATATTGCCGCCGTCAGCAGCTTATCGGCCGACGTCGGTAGGTATTCCTACAGAAGTTCTTGCAAAGGGCGGCAAAATCACCGCCCACTATAAGGGCGGCAAAATTCCCCTGCAGTGCACAAGAAAAAACCCACCCAGTCGCCAAAGGAGAAGACCAGCACGCAAAACGAGGCAACAAGCATGGTCTAGAGACTCTCTATATTAAAAGACTCTCCTGAAACAAACAAGATACATCAGAGGGAACTAGCCCATATCTAGAGACTCTCCTCTCCTGCTTCACCATCCCACAGGTGAGAGAGGGGTTTCCATGTTGCGGGGAGAGGGCAGGAATCCGTGTTCCTGCCGCTGGGTGCACTTTCCAGCGTCAACAGTTCTGGCACGCCCGGTGGGACAGCAATTTTATCAAGTTCTAACACAGTAGTATTTCAGGATTGATGTTGGTCCTGCTACAGTGATTTTCAAAGATTTTCAGCATCTGGCGACTCCCCTGGTAAGAGCTCAGTTCTTTTTTTTTAAAAGACCAGTTACTTAACTCATATGCCAAAAGTTACCACCAGGTCAGCTTCAAGAAGGGTCCCCTTTGAGTTCGTTGAACTACCTTTAAACTCTGCTAAAAGACTCAAGTTTGGAAGAACTCACCCTTATCCACTGATAAATCCTCCTAGACCTGTTGCTAAGAACACCAACCCAGCTCAGCCACAAATACAACCTATTCCAGCCATGGCCTTGCCTTTTGCAGCTTTTCGTGGTGAAAGCCCTTTAAACCTCCCACGCTATGATCCGATCCCCGGAACAGCTCTAAAAAATGTGCCTTTTTTTGATGGAGTGGGACCTATTACAGTTGTTGAGCATATAAAAAATATTTCCAACCTTTGCAATATTCATAATATAACAGAAGAAAATATTGCCATCAGACTGTTAGCCTTGTCTCTGAAAGGGAAAGCTCTCGACTGGTACGGCACCTTGCTTGTGGATTCCATACATTCTTGGAACGAATTGGGCACTCGTTTAACTGATCGTTTTGGGGAAAAAAGTGATGGCCTCTCTCTTGCTGAGCAGCTGACAACTATAAAAAGAGCTCCACATGAATATATGCAGGACTTCAATACGCGGTTCCAAAAGACTTGGGATAGAATTCCCATCCTGGTAAGGCCGACCCCCAGCTACGCTTTCTTGTACTATCTAAAAGCATTGAATAGTGACATTGCTATGATGATTCAATCTATGGGGGGACACATACTGCCAGCTGCGTATGACATAGCCATTGCGGCCGAAAATTGCTTGATTCAAGCTGGGAAAATCACCCCTAGACCTCACATGCCACTTTTCCCAGAACCGCTGCCCCCAATTCAAGCAGTCTCTCCTACAATTTCCCCCTACCTATCATTGAAAAGCCAACTGCTGTTCCATCCAATGAATTAAGTGAAGTTAAGGGCCTGTTGCAGAGCATGTCAAATGAACTTGTTGCCCTTAAAAGGCAGCAAGCTCAAAGCCACAAGCCAAACCAGAGTTATCAAAATTATGGCCATGCCCCTAGACCCCCCTTTCAAAATTATAACCTAGGTCAGGGGCAGCTCACTACAACTAGGCCTTATCAAAATTATATCCCAGGCCCTCCTTCGTCATCTAAAGCCATGGTACCTATACAGAACAATCTAGTACAGGAGCAGCCAGGTTGTTCAAACATGGGACAAGGTCAAGAGCAAGCTGTCCACCCGAATGACATGATAAATTTTTTCCAGAATTCGGAAAATCAAGGTGCTGATTTTTCTCAATTTTTTGAGTTCCCAACTCAAACCAACACAAGCAACAATCAGACTCAGCCGGATTCTACCCTGATAAATCACGAAGAGGGCGAGCTCTGTGCAATTAATCATGGAGGTGCTGCAGGCAATCATGCTGATTGCGTTGCGGCCAATACGAGATTTAAAAGAAGAGCAGTTGGAGAAGTGCAAGCTTCCTCTCGGGCAGCAGCGAATCCTCCACCACACCCTTTTCAAAAGGCCCCAATTTCTGGTGAACCATCTGTACCCCCAGCTCCTCAGTCTAAAGCTCCAGCCGGGATCAGCCCAAAGGAAAACGCAAAAGGAGCCAGTCCCCAAGTTAATATAGTTGATCAAATGAAGAAATTGCATGTGAGCATTTCTCTATGGGATTCATTGTCTCTTCCAGGACAAAAGGAGGTATTGAAGAAAGAATTGCATGAGCTAGACCGCCAGGCCATCCCAACAGACACTAATAATGTCCTAATGATGAATGGGCAGCCTTCTTCTCTAGGTCAGGTAAGGAAAGAAGAAAAGACTCCCCCTTTTTATGTATCTTTGATCATTGGAGATTTCTTAGTACATAATTGCATAATTGATAGCGGGGCCAGCACTTCAGTAATGCCTAAATGCATTGCTGATAAGATGGGGTTAAAGTACGAAGCAATGAACAAAGGAGTCTTACAACTAGATGGGACACCCGCAAAGACAGTCGGAGTCCTGAAAGGATTGAGTTTAACATTGCATGCCTGCCCAACATTCTCAATCCCTCAAGATATAGTGGTAGCAGACGTTCCTCCATATTTTGCAATCTGTTTGTCTAGGGACTTTACGTCCAAGATAGGTGGTTATCTAGCAGCAAATTGGTCATACCTGGTTTTCAGAACCAAGTATGGGACCAAAGTGAAAATTGAATCCGAGCCACTCTATAAGGACCACCTAGAGTCCTATTCACCCAAGGCAGCGAATGTCAGTTATACTATCATTGATCCAGAAGACTCTCAAACAGACAAGTCCTCATCTTCTGCTCTTGAAGGAGTCGCAGATCTACTCTTGGATGAGTGGGGAAGCGATAACTTTGAACACGATCCTTATAAGTTTATTGAGGAGGCAGACCTTGGCGTCTATTGCTTGCATGAAGAGAGTGCCGTCATGCCCAATATAATGAAGGAAAACAAAGAAGATCTTGGCCTGTGGCAGCTATATTTCGACGGTTCCAGAAGCAAACTGGGCGCTGGTGGTGGGGTAATGTTAGTCTCCCCTTCTGAAGAAAGGTACTTTTCAGCTTTTCATTTCCATTTCTCTTGCACATGTAACGTTGCAGAATATGAGTCTTTGATTCATGGACTTGAGTGGGCAAGAAAGAGAGGGATCAAAAAATTGCAAATCTTGGGGGACAGTGAACTAATAGTGAACCAAATCAGAGGCCTGAACCTGACCAAGAACTCCTTACTGAAATCTTACAAGCACAGAGTTTGGGACTTGATGGAGGATTTCCTTGCTCTTAACATTACCTCTATTCCCAGGGAACAGAATAAGCAGGCTGACAGATTGGCAGCTGTTGGTGCCCAATTTGATGTTTCAAAAGAGATAAGCAGGGGTTGTAGTTTGTGCCATTTAAAAGTGGTGGTCCGGCCTTCAATTCCAGACAATGTTACAAACTGGCAGGTCTTCGAAAGCGACCAACAAATAGCCCTTTTCCTAAGGAAGGAAGCTGAATTTGCGGTCCACAATCAGGCAAAATTGCAGCAGCAATATGGAAATCAAATTGTTCAATTGAAGAACAATAAACTCCCTAAGGGTCTGATCACACTTGAAAGTATTTTCAACGGAGAGGACCAACTAAGAAATGACAAAGCATGCATCACTACCAAAGAGGAGAATTATGAAAAAGTAGAAATCTTCAACGATAAGTTGCTGGCGCTTGGCAAGGTCTGCACGTTTCAAGAAAGACAAGCTTTCATCTTGCTGTGCCAGGAGTTCGCTGATATTTTTGCCTGGAACTATAGCGACTTGAAAGGCTTCGATCCAAGGCTCGCCCAACACACCATTGAATTAGATGAAGGCGCAAAACCTGTCACATAAAAGCAGAGACCTGTTAACCCGATGGTCGAGCTCCTGATGCAGAAAGAGTTGGCCAAGTTGATTGAGTCCGGTATTATATTTCCGATCAAACATTCCTCATGGTTGGCTAATTTGGTTCCAGTTAGAAAGAAAAATGGGGAGATCAGGCTGTGTGTCGACTTTAGAGACCTTAATAAAGTCTCTTTAAAAGATCATTATCCCCTTCCAAACATGGAGCAGATCCTTCAAAAGGTAATTGGTTCCGAACGCTTCTCCCTCTTGGATGGCTTTTCGGGATATAATCAGATTCTGGTGCGTGACTGTGACCAATACAAAACAGCCTTCACCACTAAATGGGGAACGTTCGCCTACCAGAAGATGCCTTTTGGGCTATCCAATGCTGGTGCTACTTTCCAGCGAGCCATGGACATGGCTTTCAGTGGTTTGATAAATAGGAACGTGCTGGTGTACCTCGATGATATAATGGTTTTCTCCAAAGAGGCAGGACAACATATGAAGCACCTCAGGGAGATTTTTGAGAGGTGCAGGGAATTTGGCATCTCCCTAAATCCAAAGAAATGTGTATTCACGGTTCATGAGGGGAAACTTCTTGGCCACATTGTTTCCAAGGAAGGTTTGTCTATTGACCCAGAGAGAGTCCGCTCCATTCTGGAGATGTCCCTACCGAAGCACAAGAAAGCCCTGCAGAGTTTCTTCGGCTGAATAAATTTCATTCGGAGGTTCATTTCAAACTTTGCTGAAATAGTTAAACCCCTAACCTCCTTGCTAAAGAAGGGTGAAGAATTCAAATGGACAATGCCAAGAAAGGATAGCTTTGAAGCTATCAAACAGGATTTGACCCAGGCTCCCGCTCTGATCAGCCCCGACTTCAATAAAGACCTCAATCTCTATACCTTCAGTAACGGAGAAGTGATATCTGCCACGCTTACCCAAGCAAACAGTGATGACCTCGAGCAACCACTCGCTTTTTTCAGCCAAGGGTTAGAGGACTTCGAAACTAGGTACACCTATGTAGAGAAGCAAGTCTTGGCAGTAGTGCGCAGCCTGAAGAAATTCAGATATATGTTGTCCAACAGCAGGATCCATCTCATGGTTCCACATCCTGGCGTCAAGGATTTCTTGACCAATCGAGACTTAAACGAGAAAAGAGCGGGATGGATCACCAAGGTAATGGAGTACGACATAGACATCAAAATCACCAAGTTGGTTAGAGGAAGGGGCCTGTGTGAACAGCTAGCTGCAGATTTGAGACAAAGGGGTGAAGACAGCTTGCTGATCCATGACGTAGCCACTACAGAAGAACCAGCTGTCGTAAGAGATTGGACATTAGACATGAGGCGTTTCCTTCTTACGGGCGAATGTCCACAGGGTCTCGATAGGGCCGGAAGAAGGTATTTTAAACTTCAGTCCCTTCCCTATGTTTTGATTGACGGAGTATTATTTAGGAAGGATCTCTCTGGGGTTCTCTTGAGATGCATTGACTCCAGTCAGGCTGACAAGGTATTGGCTGAGTTTCACAATGGGCCAGCAGGTGGCCATTTCGCCCCTAAGACCACAACAGCAAAAATAATGAGAGCTGGCTATTTCTGGCCCACTCTCTTCAAGGATACCCATGCCTGGGTAAGGAAGTGCCAGAAGTGTGCACTCTTTGACGGAAAGCAGCGATTGGCTGCCATGCCCCTACAGCCCATTTAAGTTGAGCAACCATTCATGCAGTGGGGCCTGGATTTCATAGGGATGATCAACCCTCCCTCTAGCGCCGGACACAAGTGGGTCCTGACTGCTACGGATTATTTCACCAGGTGGGTGGAAGCCATTGCTTTGAAGGAAGCAAATGAGAGCGCAGTCTTGGATTTCTATGAGGACTTAGTGACACGTTTTGGGGTCCCAGCCACTATAATCTCAGATAATGCCTTGGCTTTTCTGGGAACCAAAACTAGTGAATGGGCACTAAGGTATGGTATATACCTCAGCACTTCGTCAAATTACTACCCGCAGGGGAATGGACTGGCTGAGTCTACTAACAAAAATTTGATCAAGATTATAAAGAGGACCATGGAGGAAAATTAGAAAACCTGGCATGCCAAGTTGAAAACAGCTCTATGGGCCGATCGAATCACTCCGAAAAGATCAATCAGAAATTCTCCATATACGCTTGTGTATGGAAGGGAAGCAAGGCTTCCTATCTCACTCGAATTGCCAGCGCTAGACCTCACACATCAGCTGTAGCTACAAGAAGGAAGCAGCATGGAGGTCAGATTATGTGAACTAATGGAGCTCTAGGAGGTAAGGAACTAGGCCATGGTCTCTATGATCAGTCGCCAGCATCAGGTAAAAAAGCATTTCGACAAGAAGTCTTCGTCAAAGAGTTTCGTCGAAGGAGACATTGTCTTAAAATGGGACGAAGATAGAGCTAAGCCTAGAAAACATGCAAAATTTGATGCCCTCTGGAGCGGTCCTTACATAATTACTCAGTGCAAGCAGCATAATGCGTTCCAGCTCTCCAGGTTGGACGGCGAAGAATTGCGTATCCTAGTCAACGGGATACACCTGAAGCATTGTCACTAAATTTTTGGTTCCGCCGTACATAGTTTCCCTTGTTTTCTTCCCTATTTTCCCTAAGTGCAGTTTGCACAGTTAGTTGTTTTTAGTCTTGTGTGTTTCCTTGGCAGTGGGGGTAATTTCTGTATTTTTGATTTTGGAATCCTCAAAGTTGTTGTAAACTTGCTTCAAAGTCACCATCTGACTCCGCACCCAATGGATATGTAAGGCAACTGGGTTCTAAGCATAGCAGGCACGCTTCCCCCGTGAGTCGCCAATTTGTTGACCCAATTTTGCCCCTCAGGCAAAATCTCAGTCACCTCCTACACCTGCTTCGCAGGCCCAGTCATTTCAGGTTGCAAGGTCCACTTTCAGGTTTTGACAGCGCCATTGCAGAGAATAGGCAGCAAAGGACAGAGCCTTCAGATGTCCGCAAGAGAAGAAAGGGAAAAAACAGAGTGTTCGACACTTAGTCAAAAAAGAGGCAGAAAAAAATGCAGAGGGCGGCAGAATCGCCGCCCACTACAAGGGCAGGTAAAATGAGCCCGTCTACAGAGAAAATGCAGAGGGCGGCGAATTCGCCGCCCACAACACAAAGAAAAGCAAAGACATCGGCCGACGTCGGCAATACTGCCGTCGTCGGCACCTTACAGAGACCGACGTCGGCAGAACCGCTGACATCGGCAGCACAAGGGCAGGCACAAAAACCAGAAAAGCCCGCCCATGGCGGTGAAATGAAAAAGCCCGCCCATGGCGGTGAAATGGAAAACCCCGCCCCATGGCGGGGAAAGGGAAATTGCCGCGCAGGGTATAACTCTACCGACGTCGGCAGCTTACTTTAACCGACGTCGGCAATATTGCCGCCGTCGGCAGCTTATCGGCCGACGTCGGCAGGTATTCCTACAGAAGTTCTTGCAAAGGGCGGCAAAATCACTGCCCACTATAAGGGCGGCAAAATTCCCCTGCAGTGCACAAGAAAAAACCCGCCCAGCCGCCAAAGGAGAAGACCAGCACGCAAAACGAGGCAACAAGCATGGTCTTGGCAGATTTGTGACGTCATCAATAGTGTTTTTCACACTTTTCAATGAGACTTCTCTTGGCTCTTCTGCTATAAATACAAGGACTTAGTCATTTTCTAGAGATCTTCCTGACTTTTGTAAAGAGCACTGCTCTGCAAATTTCCCACCTGAATCAATAAAAATACAGTTTTTACCTCCATCTTGGATTGATTTGCTGTGTATGCCCTGAGTATCATCTGTGTTTAGTCATTATCTTTCATGCTTTCACAGGTAATACCAACAGACCAGCTATCTGCAGGGACCGGTTCTACAGCTGAAAGGAGAAGAGCAATACTTGAGAAGGACAGAACAGAGTAAGTTGCTTGCAAGTGTGCATTCCACAGCACCTCGGTAAACCTCTGTGACGTATTTTCCATTATAGCCTCCCCCTTTGTGTTAGCAGCCTGATCCCTCTACCAGATGTGTAGAGTATACTTGCATTTCCCCTAATTCTGAGAGTGGATCTGGAAGGTCACTCATGTTTTTGGTGTATCACCTCTTTTAGAGTAGGCTGTTTGTTTTCAAGCTTTTCTCTCTCTTTTCACCCCCCCAAGTGTATACCTATATATCTATATTTTTGCATTACCTAAAACAAACAAGATACATCAGAGGGAACTAGCCCATATCTAGAGACTCTCCTCTCCTGCTTCGCCGTCCCACAGGCGAGAGAGGGGTTTCCATGTTGCGGGGAGAGGGCAGGAATCCGTGTTCCTGCCGCTGGGTGCACTTTCCAGCGTCAACACTAACTATAGTCAAATTTCACCAATTATTATCCTAGTTATTATACATTATTTACTGATTTTATCTACTCAGATTGATTTATTATTTAAGAATTAAACATCTAATTTCTAATAAATAATAAATTAGTTTTAAAATTTAAATATAGAAAATAGTTATTAATTGCAATAAAAGTATTATTGTCTTAGATATGATTATCTAGCAAATGAAAGTCAATTAATGGCATAATTACCCTGGTGAATATTATTTTCTTAAAATAAGAATTATGCATGAGATTTGTTTGAAAATTTAGAAACTAGATTTAATTATTAGTAAACATTAGCATGTTAATTTTTCATTAGATAAGGTAAACCTAGGTTTTATAGGGACCCAAAACCACAAAACTGAAATAAGGAGTTTTAACTAGGCCTTACATGGCTGAACAAACAAAAAGATAAAGTCTAAACAACAAAAACAAGAACAGACATAGAAAACATGTTAATTGGGGGGACCCTCTTGGGTATCCTCCACAAATTTTTTTTCCTTTGGTGAGAAGTTGGTCTTGTCTTTCGAGGATTTTGCTTTGGTCTAATTTTGAGGACCTTCAGCTTGCTCACCAGGGATAATCATCCTCAGGTGTTTCCTACCTTTCACCTAGGGGAAGGGATGCTGAGGGGGGACCCCGGTGGGATTTGGGGACCTTAAGGGATTTAAGAATTAGGGAAATGGGAAGGGGTAGGGTAGACTACATGTCAGTTTATAAGCTCTAGAAAAAGAAAATAAATTAACTAAAGAAAATAAATTAACTAAAGTTAATAAAAATAGAATGTAAATTGAAGGTGATTTTTAATATCATGCAAAAATTACTTAAAATTAGAAAATAAAGATATTATAAATAAATTAAGGGAACTTAAGTATAAATTTAGTAAATAAATATGATGTAGTAATCTTTAAAAGTATATTTTAAAAATAATAAAGATATAATTAGAAATAATTTGCATGTAAAGGGGGTAGCGTGGAAATCAAGAGAAAGTTATCTTATAAATAGAGGGGATTGGGTGAATTAAGGGACATAGTTACACATACATGAATATAAGGAGAGAATAAATGGAGAAAGGAAATAGAAACAGAGGAGTTGAAGAGAGAAAGTAAAAGACTAACAAAGATAAGGCATTTCATCTAGGTTCTATTATTCTAGTAATTTCTTTAAGTGTGTTTGTGAGTAAAGAATATTGTTTGAAACCTGTGTTTGAATCCTCATACTTGCTGTATATTTTATTGTCTATATCTTGGTATGCATTATCTTTTAATTTATACCTTGATCTTAAAGACTGCATTTTATCTTATTTGTATACCTGATTATTTTTTAGCTCGTGTTATAAAAAAATGCATGTCTTATTGACCAATGATATATTCAAGTAGTCCCAACATTAATATTATACCCTGCATTTTGATTTAAAAAATGTAGTATTAAATTTTATATCTACATTTCCCTAGTATTAGAAGGTGTTTCATTTTTTTCCTTCATGTATTTGACCCTAAACTTTATACAACATTGTATTTTATTTATAGATTATGTTTTTATCATCTAAGTCAACTCTTATTTACAAGTAGTTGTGTTGAATATTCTAGGGTCTACGTAGGTGCTTAGAGAAATTAAATAATTTTTCCAATGCTAGAGGATGTTTTCAAACCTGAGCTTTATTTTAGTATACTAGTAATAGGTTCTTAATTAGTTGTGTCTCATATTTAATTGGAAGCATCTAAGTGGAAATTCTAGTGACTTATCTTTTCATAGGTTGTATTTCATTTCTATTTGGTCTATGTTGAAAACATATTCAGCTGCATATTATTCTAGCCTTACATAAATACTAAATTTGGTGTTTAATTTGGTTAATTAATTTCAAGACCCCAGTTTTGTATTTTTAGACTTGTGTGTTAGACCTTAAAATTTTCATATCATCCCTTTTATACATAGTCCCTTTAAATGTAACATGGCATGGTATGTAGGTCTGTATTTAGTTAAACCATGTTATGATTTAAAAAAAAAAGTTCTATGTACTAGGTGTAATTGGCCACCTCTAAACGATTGACCTGCATCGTAAATTTTTCTACTTTTCATTGGTGTCCATGGCTGTATTCAACAAATTTGCATTTCACCTCCTGCACAGTGTAAGATTTTGTTTTGACCAAAAGGTGTCATATTTCAATGGGCTACATTTAAATAGGATCAAAATTCCTTTTTCTTATATATATGTATACTTTGATATAAATATATATATTTTATTAAATATAATTAAGTTTTGAATTATTTTGAAAGGTTATGCTTTAAGTTTTTATTAAATTCATTACCATATGAAATAGATAATAAGACACGTAGTACCTTTAAATAAACATACTAACAGATCCTTATATTATTAATTTTTTTCGATTATCCACAAACAATGTATTTATTATCTAATTAATTGGGTTTTAAAGTTAATGTATAG
Source organism: Torreya grandis (assembly GCA_037957365.1). Lineage (NCBI taxonomy): Eukaryota > Viridiplantae > Streptophyta > Pinopsida > Cupressales > Taxaceae > Torreya > Torreya grandis. The sequence continues at coordinate 405,709 of JARHVA010008324.1, forward strand.
TGTATATTTATATATTTAGTTGCTGAAATTTGTTTTAAGAATATTTGAATGCAATTTATAGTGTGATAAATAAACCAATAGGCTATATTACTTATATGTATGTAAGATTTTATATAGATATACCCGAGTGATGTCAAGTTCATGACTATGTTTTCCAATAGATGATATTATTATATTTTATATCGTGATCTTGTTAGTAAAAGTATCTTTATCAAAAGTGTTATTTTTATGCTTGGTAAATCAAAATGAGTATTCAAGATTGATATATTCCTTGTATTGGAGAAAATTTGTATGAATCTTGGAATTGTATTCTATGTTATATATGCTTGCTTTCAGAACTATATTGATGATGCTATTAGGTAGTGGGATGAGTTCTACTAGCCTAGGTAGTACCATCAATAGATAATCTGATCAAGTGGTGTGTTTTAAAATTGACTGATCTAAATGATCATATATTATTTAAAATTTTTGACCAAAGTAATATAGATGTACATTATCATTTCATATTTATGATTTTCATGTTGTGTGATATCATGTTATAATAGATTTCTTTATGGTACATTGCATGTTTTTAAAAATCTTACAACACACGGGGTACTAGTACATCTTAATGGATTCTTACACCATTTTATTTACTTATCCATGAAGGGAGGGCCATTTCCTAATAGTATATTATGAAAGGGATCATTGGTCCATGGTTGGAGTCATAAATTACTTAGATGAGGCTCTCCCTCCCCACTATAGTACTACTTGGTGTTTAAGGTAGAATTTTCAATTTTATGACCAAGAAGAAATAAAGAGATAAAATCTATATAAAAGGGTAAAATAGATATGGTAGAAGATCTTGATAAAAATGTGTGCATGAATCAAATAAAGTGAAGAACTCTTCTTTGGATAGGTGAAAATGACCTGCATAAGAAAACACTTAAAGCAAGCTTGTTTATTAGATAAGGAGGAAGGGTGGATTGCCTAGCTAGTGCTAGATCCAAGAAAGTGTGAGCTAACTATAGAGGCTATCAATCCACACCCATAAAACAAGTTAATGCTAAAATTAGATGAATGGAATAAAGGATACACAAAAGTAAACAAGATGAATAATTTTATAATATAGGCTAAAGATATAATAAACCAACAAAAGAGATGCTAATTCACTAAATGAATTCTCTATTCTATTCTAGTCTGGCTTGGTATAGAAAATAGGAAAATGGGGTGTGGTCAATGGTAAAAAATGAGGGTTTTGGGTTACAAAGGGATATCCATTGATGGTTATGGGTAACCATCACCGGTTAGGGGTAACCATCAATGGTTACCTGATAGGACTAGGAATGCTCAAAATGTATATGGGAAGAGGTTTGAAAATCTAGGATGGCTGAGGGTATAGGTCTATTCAAGATCTGAGAATGATAAGGTGAAGAGATGAGTGATCTTAAATAAGATTAGAGGTCAGATATGAAGGATTTATAGAGGTAATATCCAGATAGGAATATCCAAGTAGAATGAAGAAATATAAATGAAAGCACTTCAATTCTTACCTAATCTAAAATAATTTTCACAACATAACGGTATGTAAAGGAGAGATAGAAGAAATTCACTAGAGGTTCAGGTTGGTGGCTATTGGAGAAACCTTTGTAAAGAATCTTTGAATGCCTAAAATACTTGAGTACCTATATAAAGATATCCTAAATATATAATTTGGATATGCATTTGTGGATCCATTTTTACTCTTGCTCACTTCCTTTTATAAGTAAAAGGTGATGGAGTAAGAAACAAGGCATTGTGATGTGTTAGAGGA